>CM076584.1:194623279-194948911 GCA_034641835.2 Pinus albicaulis | reverse complement strand
TCTAGTGATTCCGGCTCCATTTGGACGTCATAAGGCAGTTGATCTCTGCAAGACCGAGCTCCAAGTTTCACCATCTTCTGTGATCTTCATTACAAAACAGCGAAATCTTTTGGTAAAATTTCCCTTGTTTCAAGACACTACATGTCAATGAAGGGTCTGGCTCAGATCTTGTTTTTAAGACCTTCATTCTTGTGGCCCTCTTAGGGCACCACTCCAAACAAATCTCTGCAATATTCTGTGATTAAAGTGCCACAAGAAGATCAAAAGGTTCAGGCAGTAAGAGGACAACAAAGTTGAATAGAACCTCGGTTCCTCCTTTACAACGAAGACCTACTCTTCCTATGCAGACTTGTGCAACTCCATTTGAAGGGCAGCCTGATCTCAGTTCTAGACAAAGTGTAAAGCAGCTACCGAAGTCAACAAATTATTATTATTTTCTTTAGGCCTTGTTCTTAATAAGAAGTGTCAGTCTTGAAACTTGCAGACCTAATGCAATCAACCTGAAGTATGGAAGTCTGATACATATGTTACAGTGATATCTAACAGAACACTGTGTGAAAATTCAAGATGTAAAAGTGTTGTGTAACAAAGATAGCCTTTGTCACATATATATACATATATCTTTTTTGGCGATTGCCTACAAGCCAACCTACACATCATACTGAGCTCGGTGACAAGCACTGTGTGAACATCTCTGTTCAATAAAAATCTGGAATAACTTAAGAAGCCTGTGGAGGATATCTATAATTGTTCGAGCAGAAATTTAGCCCTCTTAAAGATTTTCTGAACAGTTTTTGTTGTTGTTGTTAAATTAATAACAAATCTACATACATCGATCCAGTGACCAAGAATCTGACCTGGAATACACTCTTAGTATGGTTTTCATAAAAATTATGATAAGATCCATCATCCATGTGATGTGTTGATCAGATGTCTGGGCCTTGATTTGTCCACAATGCAGCGAATCATATCCTGATCAGTTGTGCATGATGATGACTTCAAAATAATTGAAGTGCATTATGACCTTTCTAAAACTTCTGGGAGCCTTTTTTGAACTTGCCAAGGTTCTGATCAGCATTCCTTTTGCCTGTAGAATGCATCCATGTGCTAAATATTATGTATGTGGAGATTTTCTCTCTAAGAAAGACTTGGGATTGTTCATTATATTGGTGTGTATGAACATCTTTACAATCAGTGAACATAGTAATAACACTGCATGACTAACCAAGTTTATCTATCTCAATGCTGGAGTATATTGGGGATGACATTTTAAATCAGAGTCTTGGTATCTATGTCATGATAATGTAGTGCTTTTGTATTAATGTCTGGAAGGACAGAACCTTATCATCTTAAGGCGGGTCTATTGGCATCATCAAGAAAGTATCTCAGTTAAGAAGTTGCCTCACCTGTAGGTCTTCCTTTTGCTGATTCCAAATCAATTCTCCTATACACTTCTGTTCAATTTCCTGACTATTCCTTAGTTTCTTTTCCAGTAACTCCTCTTTTCTATCCCTTCTGAAGTAATTTCACTACCTATTCTATATGGTTGATTTATGAAATTTTCCAATGAAAATTTATTTTCCAGATGGAAACCTTTGTTTTCTGAATGGTTTGGTGAAATAAAATCACCGGGGAAAAGTTGAACACTATTTTTTATGCCCTGTATTTGAGAAATTGCATCTTCTCCCTCCTCAACAGGGAGCAACTTTTCAGAACAATTTGAAACAATTTTGGGTTGAGGTTGTATGCTAGGATAAATCTGGATGGACTCCGTTTTATGCACTTCAAATCCGACAGTTTCTTCTCTTGACCTATTGTCTTGATGGTAATTCATGACTTCTTCCTGCAGGTAATCGTGAACAGATGACTCTTGGTCAATTCTGCAGGTTAACAATTGTTCACTAACTATAGCACATGCTGAATTTGGATTCTTTTATGCTTTTGGAACTGGCTTATGGTTCTCCACTTTAAGATCTTGAGGGCCATTCTCTAGATCATATTCTACTCTAGCCAACATGTTCTCTTCTTCCCTAGATAACTTAGCATTAAGCTCCTTATTAGAAACAAGTTTATACCTGTTGTATATCACCTATAAAGGCTTGCCAATTTTTTCTACATATAACACTTCATATCTGATGTAATCATCAAACCGCGCCTTTTATCACACAGGTTATCCTTCTTGGCACAAGGACAGATGGGTGCACTACTCTAGCGGCATTTGTAACACTTGAAACCAACAACATTAGTGATATTCTCCAGGGTAAGCCCAAAAGCATCTCCATGAAACCAATATTTATAATATTCACATAAAAACTGAGGGTTGTATGCCTCGCCGCAAAGAAAACATTTAGGACATACAGAGGCATCCATGCTATTCTGGTCTGGAAGAGTTGCTGTTCCTTCTGGTCATTTTCACATAAGTGAGAGACATTGATCAAAGTCCCATATTTTCCCACAAAGCAGCAACCACTTTAACTGTTCAGAATCTTCTTTTGAAAGGCAAAAATAAGCTACAACAGTTACCATGATCTATGTGCACAATTACAAATACTTGTTACCCAGTAACATAATGTCTAAATTTATTAAGATCATAAACTATTGTAAGGAATCATTTTTCAATTACTATGTTTTTTTTTTCTATTATTTTTTTGTTGATAAAGCAAATGGCATAAGCCATTTTATCCTCTTGTTATCCCAGCACTATTCTTACTGCTTTATTTGAGGAATCAATATGGACATGGAATGGAAGATCCCAATTGGGGCCTTGTAGGATGGATGCTTATGTAAGTTTTTATTTTATGCAATAAAAAGCTTTTTGATATTTCGAGGGCCAATAGTACTCTATGTCCTTGGTTAACAGGGAAACAAGGGAGAGGCCAAGTTTTTGAAATCCTTTATAAATTTCCTATAGTAACTTGCATGGCCAATGGAAATTTTGACATATTTTTGCTAAGGGATGGGAAGGTGTTTTATGATATTCACTTTGTTTGGGTCTACTTGAATTCCCCTAGAAGGAAAATTGTCCTGAGATAACTCCATTCATAAGAAAATTACATTTTTCATGGTTAAGGGAGAGTTTATTTATTCACACCCCTGAAGAAATTTATTGATATTTTCCAAGCCTTCTTCTAACGAGATACCATAAGGTGTGAAGTCATCCATATAAATTTCCACAATGTGATAGTAATGGATGAGATATGAAAATATATTAAGTACAATTCTTTGGAAGGTGGCATGAACATTGCATAGACCAAAGGGGATAACCCTATAGGAAAATGCATCCCAAGGGAAAGGGAAGGTAGTTTTATCTTGGTATTCCACAATTATTTGTATTTGATTGTATCCAATAAATCCATCCAAGAATGAGAAGCATTAATTTCCTACTAAGGCATCTAGACTTGGCCAGTAAACGATAGAGGAAAATGATGTTTCCTAATGCCTTTGTTAATCTCTCTATAGTCTACACATATTCTCCATTTACCATTCTTCTTAGGGACAATGGAGTAAGGTTGAAACTCACTCACTCTTAGAATTGGGTAGATGAATCTAGCATTTGAGAGTTTTTGTAGTTAATCTTTTATAATGTCTTTTGATATAGGATTATCTTTATTTGAGGTTGTTTGAAAGGTTTTTGATATTCTTTGATGTAATTGTAGTGGTTATATAGAATCCATGACTTGAAGGATTTAGTTCTCAAAGACCTTAGTATGTTCTTCTGTGATCTAATTGGCAAATTGAAAAACATTAGTATGAATATTTTGTAGAATACATGATGGTTTCTACATATGTTGCAAAGCTAACTTTAACACGAGATATTTACAAATGGTCTGTTGAGCAAAAGTGGAGGAAGTTGCTTTTCATGCTGACAACCTTGTATTGCAGACCGATAGGGTCAGCAAATCATTTTGATGATAATTTATGTATTGATTATGAGCACAGAAGGATCCATAACATAATATAGGACAAGTTTCTAGTAGCTCGATGATTATGTTCTGGGAAGGTCAATCTCCCTACATTCAGAGGGTCCTATGGACAATCCATCATAATTGGATTACTCAGACGCAACTAATGATGAAGTCTGCATATCTATCTGAAGCAAGGCTTCAGAAGGAGCCTTAGAGATGACAATGACCCAAGCAGTATGACAAGAAAAGTAGCTAAGACTTGGGGAGCAATGATTGAAAATGTAGTTTTAATAATGTTTGTTATAAATCTTTCATAGCCTGATGAAATGGAAAAACCACTGATCCCTGGTTTTCCTGTGCCTCATTTATTGATAGCTGCTCAGATATTCTGATATTGTATCGGTTAGCAGAATGATGAAGCATTACTTGATTTTGTTGCTTTGAGAGCTCCATTAAAGCTGAATGCATGACTTACTATGAAGCCACTCTATTGAAAAAGCTCTTCAATGAGCCATTTGTGCACTTCGTCATTGCAGAAGAATATTATGAGAATCCAGTATTTCACATACCTCTCCATATGGTACAACAAAGGAAATTCTTGTTGTAAGACATTTTTTGAGCAAACATATCTCATGATGAGCAGGTTGTGTGATGGACACTGTGCACCCTGAAAAGACCAGTTTAGGCTGTGGTATTCCTGAGTACGAGGGAGTAAGAACAGTTGCAGAGGATTACTAAGTACTATCAAAGTCAAAGTCTAGAAAAAGCACATTGGTGAGGGGCTTAAAAAATGGTCACCATAAGCTCAGTCATGAGGGTCAAAAGAGCCTTCAGTCACCAAACCGAACGTCACCAAAGGTGGCGCCACCAAAGTAGGTGTCAGGGTGACATTCAGGTCCACCAATAATAATTTATAGTGACTCGGAGAAGTGACCGTCACCATTTCATATGCCACCTGGTGACTACAATAGCCTCCATCACCAAAAATTGAACTGCCACTAAAGGTGGTGTCACCGAATAGAGTATAGTATAGGTGGAATTCAAGGTCCGTCACCAATAATGATTTATAGTGACGCGATATTGACCAAAGACCATTTCATATGAGCAATGGCGAACATGGCCAGCCTTCCGTCACTAAAAAATGAACATCACCAGTTATAAGGCCAGCCAAAGTATGTGTTGTGGTGACATTCAAGGTCCGTCACGAATATTAATTACAATGACGGATAGTGACCATCACCATTTCATATGAACAACAACGATTTTTTGTGATGGACCTTTCATGGCCATCACTATTGGTGCATATATATGGCGACGTTCATTGACCGTCACCATAAACGCATTGGTGACATCAAAGTCCGTCACGAATAATGACTATAATGACAAACAGTGACCCTCACCATTTCATATAAACAACAATGATTTATGGTGACGGACCTTTAATGGTCGTCACTATTGATGCATATATATGGTGGCATTCGTTGACCGTCACCATTTCATATTATGGTGAGGGTCAAAAAGTCTCACCATAAACTCATTGGTGATGGTCAAAAGAGCATCCGTCACCAAAAAATGATCTTCGTCATTCCCTATATATGAATATCAGGGCACGATGGAATCGAACCACCAACCTCCTGCTTATAAAGCAAGTGCTATTCCATTGAGCTATCACCCTTTAAAGAATTAGAATCCAGTGCACAGATATACAGATCGGGATTGAAAAAGTGTGCGGATACTATGATATGAATTGCCAAGTTAATCATCTAAAGTCTGAAGTGGTGTATATCTACATAGAGAGAAAGTAAAAGAAAGGAAGCTAAATCGGAGATTTACCTTCCTATTCTTAGTATTCAAAAGAAAGTAATATATATATATATATTTCAAGTGAATATGAAGTAAGAAGCAATGTCTTGACTAAACCAAGGAAAATAGAAGCAGAAACCAAGTTCTCTAAATGTTGAAGCAGATCAGTGTAAGATGATGAAAATATAAAGGATTAGCATTGGAAGCAGCGAAAGAAGCAGTAGTGAGGTCTTGGAAGCATTCATAGGTCAAGGGTCTAAGTCTTAGTCATGGTACTTGTCATTTGAAGATCTATAAGAAGAATTTCTCGTGGGTTTTCCTCTCCCATGAAAGACTAAATAAGCTAAGAAAGAGAAGACATAAGTAACTCAAGTAAACTCACAAGTAATTATCAAGAAGAGAATTTGAATTAATCTCCGGCCCTACAAATTCTCAACACATAGATCACCTTGTTGAAAGTTGAAACACCAAACCATCCATTACCAAAATACAAAAGACACAAAGTTAGGCTCCTAGAGTGAGGGAAAAACCTCTCCCATGAAAGAATAAATAAGCTAAGAAAGAGAAGACATAAGTAACTCAAGTAAACTCACAAGTAATTATCAAGAAGAGAATTTGAATTAGTCTCCAACCCTACAAATTCTCAAAACATAGATCACCTTGTTAAAAGTTGAAACACCAAACCATCCATTTTTGTTGTTTAAG
Source organism: Pinus albicaulis (assembly GCA_034641835.2). Classification (NCBI taxonomy): domain Eukaryota; kingdom Viridiplantae; phylum Streptophyta; class Pinopsida; order Pinales; family Pinaceae; genus Pinus; species Pinus albicaulis. Next base: position 194,942,498 of record CM076584.1, on the reverse strand, counting down.
GTTTTTCATGTGTAGCTATATTTTCCTTTTGAATGGGAGGGCATCACAAAAACATACTTTCCCTAGTATTATCTTGATTATAGATAAGACCTTCTCCAACAATAAAGGCTAATAGATGTATACTAGTTTCCCTGAGTTCTAAATCTACACCTTGCATAACATTTAGTCATGTCACTTGGTTCTTTGCAAGATGGCACATAAGAGTAATGGGTAAGGAAGATTTCATCGACTCACATAATAAGCCTGAAAATTTCCACAAATATCTTGGATTTCTTCCATAAAGAATTCAATCTCTAGAGCAGTTGATTGTCAATATTGGCACAGCTACATAAGTAGAACTACAAAAGTTCATATTTCACTATTATTAATTCAATTGCAACTGTTCTTTCTCTTGATAACTCAATTGCAATTGTTCTTTCATAGAAGATGTAGATACAAGCCCTTCCAAGGCACTGAACCCCTAAACACCACACTACTCGGCCACAAGGAAGGCACATCCCATGGAACCTATGGAATGCCTCCCTCTCCACCATCCTTTCTGATGACCAGTGTCCTACCTATATTTTGTGAGTGTTAGTTTTTCAAACACTGCTGGAGACATATAGATGATCAATGTTCAGTTCTGCTTCCAGGAAAGATTCATTGGTGTTCTACATCTTTTGGAGATTGTCAATCTCTAGTTCATATTGCCCTCTTTGGGATATGGCAGTCCTTACAGAGTTTGGCATTATTCAATCTATGGAAGATTTATGTTTTTCACCATGAGGATAGCTCATTCTATGCTTATGTTCTGTGGAGGGATAAGGTATACCATCATCGTTTGGCCAAAGACACTACTGATCAAAGATGCCCAATGTTTAGATCCCATTGTTTATTTTTATATGCTCTTATATTTTGATAAGAGTTTATGATCTCCACTTTTTTCTCTACTGTTTTTGAATAATTTCTAAAAATATAAGACATGTTTTCCAAAAAAAGAAAAAGCATTACAAAGTCCATCCTTACCTGGTATTACCATCAATTTCATATAGCATAATTAAAGAAAACTAAGATGGGGAAAAGGAGAAGACGTGAACACCAATGGCATATGATTCTAATTTTAGCATGGATAGGTCATATTCATATCTAGATATGGATATTCAGCAGCTAAACTGCAGTTTTCTTCTGTATTTTTCAACAAATTAAACGTGATACAAAACTTTGTACGAGTTTTTATCCTAGCACAATGTTAGGGAAGTGTAATGGAATAAGAAAGGTAAAGTTTCGAACCTGCATGCGTTCATACTAATAGGTGGAGATTGAAACCTGTAGACATTCTTACTGCATATTTTCCATTTTGGCATTGTCCATTATTCCAAACCCAACCTAGAATTCTGATAATAGTGACTAGTACAACTTGCTAGTATATACTACAGACCCATGTCAAATAATGGTGACAATATAAAACTTAAAAATATGCAAGTACATGTTTTAAGGTCATTGGGGTCTGCATCCTATCTCTACATAATGGACAAATTTTAATTAGTGTGCTCCAAGGAAGAGATAAAATCTCCTTGAGATCTACACCCTATCGCTAGATTGCATGCACCCTTCTTAACTAGACTTCAGACTAGGTCAAAATTAGCAAACTACTTAAATGAATTTAAAACTAACACTTGAAAAGTGCATGCACCCTATTATACATGGAAAACACATGCAAATTGCTGAGAATAGATTGTTAAGAACAGAGCAACAATCCAATCTATAAGATTGATCACTCCCTCACAATTAAAGTGCCATACTGTTGAATTTGGAAAGAGGAAGTGTGCCCCTCACTATCCTGTCTAAATTCTGCAACTAAAGCACTCATACCTCATTCATACATGTGCCAAGGAGTACCACATGTGCAACCAGATTGTAAAAGACTATCCAAGGTACAATATTTTAATACTACCTCTTATTGAGAAAATTGTTCTCCACCCATCCAAGTCTCCCCATGAATATCTTGAAATTCCCTTGGCCAAGGACTTAGTCAAGATATTTGCAACCTATCTGAATGTACTCTAGATCAATTTCTCCCTTCTAAAACATGTTCCCAACAAATGGTACCCGATTTTAATGTGCTTGGAGCAATCATGGAATATTGGACTATCATAGAGTTCGACACAATTTTAATTGTCACAATTGACCCAAGTGGGCTCCAACATCTCACATGTTAGTGCTGCAATCAACTTGTGAAGCCATATATGGCTTTACAACTAGTAGTGTTGATTGCAATGTACTCTGTCTCTTCTAAACTCAATCGCATTAAACGCTGCTTCCTAGTCAACCAGAAAATTGTTTCTAAACCCAAATTGAAGTAGCACCAGAAAGTACTCTTCCTATCACTTGCATCTCCTACACAATAAAAATCAGTAAATCCATGTTGCATCAACTCACCATCTCTTGCATATTTCAAACCATACTGTTTTGTACCCTAAAAATATCAAAGAACATGTTTTGCAACTACCCTATGAATATACCTCAGATCAACTGTGAACTAGATCAAGGTGTTCACTATGAAACATACATCAAGTTTGATGTTACATCAAGTATCTAATAAATTGTCTATACATCAAAGTATCTACCATATCTGAGTTCAAGTCAGCATGCAACCTAGAATTGGCATCATTGGGGTGACCATGGATTTACAAACAATCATTTGGAATCTTTTCAAGGTCTCAAGCATGTACTTTCCATGCCAAAGGAAAACCTCACTTGTACTTGGCCACACCTCTGGACCCAAGAAACAATACATCAAACCAATGAATTTCATATTTAAATACTCATTCCTACTGGGTATGTGTTATATTCAGACACTGGAAGCTCTACAAAATGAACAAGATCGATATTGCCAGCTTCCTCTACTCTTTCAATTGTTGCTTTTGCTTGCCTTCACAAAAAACTCAAAATTAGAAAATTTATTATGAACACTTGTAAGGAAACCAAATTTGAGTATTTCGTAAAGGAAGCAGTGATATTTTCTGATTTAGCTTCACCCTTTACCAAGAATAATGACAAAATGTTTGTTCCAAGATCAAGTGCAAATTATTACAATGCTATCCACCATTTTCTTTTAGCAATAGATCCCCTTGTTGAAACACCAAACCATCCATTTTTGTTGTTTAAGGTTTTTCATGTGCACCTAGATTTTCCTTTTGAATGGGAGGGCATTGCAAAAACATACTTTCCCTAGTATTATCTTGAGTATAGATAAGACCTTCTCCAACAATAAAGGCTAATAGATGTATACTAGTTTCCCTGAGTTCTAAATCTACATATTGCATAACATGTAGTCATGTCACTCGGTTCTTTGCAAGATGGCACATAAGAGTAATGGCATGCTCTGTTTCTCGTAATGCAACAAGAGAAGTCTAGGGTCTTTATGTTATGTTATTTTCCTACCAAGTGCATCGGTTGGAAGGTCAGCAACATACAATGCACACAAGATATAATATTTTTCGGAAAAAATAAAAATAAAAAATAAAATGGCAATGCATTGTCTAGAACTGAAACAACAGTAGCACTTTCCCCAATATAATTCACCCTCGCTGTTACAACTGCTAGCCCTAAACCCCATAACCCATCACACTGTCTATCTTTATGCCATACAGAGAATGGACCCTCTCTATCTCTAAAGCCCAATGAAAGTTCATCCCGTAGGAAGTGACTAAATGTTGACAAGCTTGAAAAAATCCCAGCAAAATGCAATATCTCAGCACCTCCTCTAACACATGCTAAAGATAAACGTAAATTCAGGATTGCAAGAGCTTAATCTCTCCAACTATCATGTCGAAGCTGACTAATTACACACTTTGCGGGAAAATTCTTTTGAAAAACAGGAACCCATGTATTAGATGCAAGGAAACCTTTTAAGAGCATATCAATTACATCTAAAGGTATGTTTGCAACATTATTTTTTTCAACACAACTGCAAAGAACAGGAAAAAATCCCAAACTCATAAGAGAGACATCATAAAGGACATCTCCCACATTCTTCCTATCTTTGATTCTCCATTTTCCTAGTACTTTTTATGTTGAGAATGAAGAATATCTAATGGCTTGATATACGTCAATGATCTTAGGCTTGTGATCACTATTTTGATCTCCTTTGCATAAAGTGTCGAAGTTTGCATCTTATTTTTTATTGATACTATACAGCTGGACATCCATCTCACAAAAATTATCAAAATTTGGGCCTATTTAAAGAGAAAATTTAGCATGTAATTTGTTGGGTCACCAAGGGTGGCTAACACCTGCATTGATAACAAATAATTGAAAATATCTTCAACACACAAACCTATTGATTCTTCTGACAAGGCTGCATTTAGGTTTATTGATCCCAACTGCATCCCCTATCCAACAAGACACAATATGAGGTCCTATAAATAGAAGGATAAGCACCAAAACGGATTGAACCGAAAATGTTATACCATAAACAAGGAAAGTAGGTAGAGTCTAGATACATAACAAGCACATAAATTGTTTTGGATAAGTATGATAGTTCTCAAGCACGAATGAACTTACAACCTTTTTGTCGAATATTGACAAGGCTCACATAGTCATCAACGCTTTTAAGGCATTAACCTAAAAATCTGCAAGACAAGAGGCCTTGTTTAAACTTTACACAACTAAATATTTCTAGTGTCTTTTTTGCTGCAGCTGTGAACCCTTTGTCTTCAGAGTGAGACCACCACCCTATACCCAATTCTATTTCAAGGGATTTGGTATCATAAATATACTTATCTTCACATAATGAATGAAGCTCATGCTATCTGAAGTCTTCATCAAGACTTACTGATCTTGTTTTGTTACATTCATAGTGGTGTCAAATGTTGCTGAACTTCATTAAATCTTTTGTCTTTGCAATTCCAGCTGCAAGAGCACCTCTACCAATTTAGTGGTGTACTAAATCATAATACTTTGTTCTAAGCCATTGAATCCTATAAAATAATGCTAGAAAAGAGCTCAGTGTGCTTCTTGAACCTCTTAGACCTATTATTGTGTGAAGGCAGTTGTTCTTTCCTGATAGGTGACTTATACAGTTTGACTGTGGTAAATTGCAGAAGTTAGTGATTTTACTCAGACAGTTAAGAATTTAAGATCAGTAAGGCACAAAGCACTGGCATTCACTCAAATGACGAAATAAATTAGAAAGACATTGCTTTTGATGACCTGAAGGGACTTTTGTACCACCTTGAGATGAGTTGAATTATTGTACAAACCTAGATAGATCTATTTATATGTTGAATTTGATTCCAATATGAGAGCCCTCTTTCCAATCTCATTAATGGCCTAAATATCATCCAAGATGATCATGAATATGATGGGTATCGTGCTGAATTGGAAGAGCCCCTCAATCATTTTATGACATCATCGTTTGAGGAGTCTGGTTAAGAGTCTATCCATCAATTTAGATAAACAGTGTAGCAAAACAATTCTTTGCATTCTAGTGACTGGTCCTCTGCACTTTATAGAAGATATTTTAGTCACCCTAAATTTCCATTTGTGAAATCAAGCTGTAAAATTTTCCATTGACAGGCCTTGCAAGACCAATTTAGCATCATCATAGAAATTTCTTGAAAATATTTCAAGGTTGTCCTAGTTAGCTTAGCAATGGAAAGAAGTCATTAAGCTTAGAAAATTTTTCTTTTCTTTTTCTTTACAGTTGCTTTGATCATGCCATGGGTAAGTCCTTTGATATGACAACCTACAGGAAAGGAATTTAAATGATTATGAACATATTTCTTTTATGGGTCCACTAGGAAGTTTACTAGCATGAATTCCTTAAGGCAACAATCCAATCAGCTACAAAAACAATGTAAACGACCAGAAATCATAAATCAGATCCCTGATGCATCCCTTAGTCTGTATCGTAGCCATTTTGAGTTGACAATTCTCCATGATATATATTTGGTGGATCACTTGCAAGAATTTTGAGCCATCTCTTGCCAAGTCTGGCAGTAGAACTAACCGAAAAACACTTTGATGGACCAGTGTAGCTTACTGAAGATAGTCTTCCCACCTAGAACTCACTTCATTACAGCAGTTATACCTATAAGGAATAATTCATAAAGGAGGATGGTCTTTCTTTCTCACACTAGTACCACCACTACCTCTTATTTCATTCACCAAAAATATGTGAGCTCAGGATATCTGCACATCATGATCTCAAAATGGTATCCTTATATCTGCAACTTATAAACTACATGTAAAAGAAATCAATCCCAAGGGCACAACAACGATGTCAATTTTGGTCCAAATTTGTGCCCAGAGTTTTTTCAGCAACTTTGAAAGACATTTCTCAATGATCATTTGGAAGAACACACTTATGTGTTTTCAGTTGAAAACTAGTTTACCCTCAATTGTGAGCCACTGCTCATCAAGTGCCACATTTATCTCCTCAGCTCAGCAAATCCCCTTGACATACAATGACAAAAATTTACCAAGGAAACATCCTTTCTCAAAGATGAAATTGAAGTAAAAAAAGGAGGGCAATGTCTGAAGAATAGAAGACATTAGTGCAACATAAGTAGGAAATTTCTTAGGTTGACGACTCGCCTGAAACGTGGACTTAGATGCTCCCACTTGTTCCTGTACACCCTACAATGTTTGAGTAAGCCATCTTAACTTCCTGGATACACTAGTAAGTAATTAGGTCTCTGTTCCTTGACTAGAATCTTGCTGATCTGACATTGATTTCTTTTTCAGTTTTAGAACAGAATCTGGAAGTTAAAACACCCAATAAGTGACTAGCCGTGATGACAAACAACAAAGCTAAACTATCTTGTCGTTTGCCTCTTGCCAAAATAGCAGCAGCTTGACATGCTAGCCCAAAGATCCTTAGCCGCAGATGTATGTTGTTATAGAAACACGAGATTTTGCATATTTTAATATCCATATACTAATGTGCTAAATCACAAATATCATTTCTAAGACGAGATGGAAAATGCAGGTACTCACAACAGCATACAACCTTTGGAACTGAAATAAATTATAGATTTGAAACGAGATATAAATCGACCAAATGAAACTACTTAGAAAATTCTTCTAAAACACAAATAAATTTCTGTTCCACATGTGAAAACATCCAATGAAAAGGAATTTAATAAATACTTCATATTCCCTAGTCTAATGGCCAGAGAAGAGAACTTACTAAAAGGGTACTTGGTACAGCACACCTGTACAAGTGGAAAGGGCTACAGCATGATAAGAAATGTATGTCCATTCCTGCTTCAATATGTCAAACACAGTTCTTCCCTAATGAATAAAATTTCAAATGAATGTAGTTGTTCTTAAAGAGAGATTGCTTTAGATTCCATAAGCAACACCCTCTCAACTCCTTATCACAAAACTAAAATCAACTGTGATGTAAAGAGCTACAAGGGTAACAAAATCATAATGCTAACAAACTGAGCAGAATATCTTACATGATCATCCATCAGGAAGATCTAAATACTTTCCCAAATCCACAGCATAGTCGTCATATATTGCAAGATGATGCCCCTGCAACCTTGGTACCTGAAGATTTTTTTGGGTCAAATGTCACAAATAGACTGTTAAAACACATGCATTTTCCACTTGTAAGACCATAACAAGGAGAAACAATCTATAACATATTTACATACATTAATAGAAAATGCTAAAGTTATATTCTGATGTCAGCCTTACTATATAAATCAGATTATGCAACTGGCAACTAAAGGACATATGTTAGTGGCAAATACCCTAAATACCCTTTATGCCATAGCTGCCATGATAATTAGTCCACCAAGTGAAACTTTCTATTCCACTGCACTATGAAAACAAAGTGTAAGATATTCTACCTAGAAAATTCTCCAAAGGAGGCCAAAGCTTGTTTTGAACCAGTTAGCTAGTCAGGTGACCATTTTCACAATGGATCAAGCAATTGATTCCTATTTTCCTACCCTTTCCTAATCCCTCTTCATAGCTTAACATCAGCATTGCTTTCTGGTCAGGACATGCATTTTGGAATATCCTACCTTATTCTTTTGTTTATCTGCCTATTTTCTACTCCTTCCAAATGTTTTATTCTTGTCCCTATCTGAATTGTCCTATATATCTTTTTTAAATAAAGCGATATTTTGTTTCACATGTGCCTGATTCCTGCGACTTGAGGAAAGAATTAATGGCAACATAATTCCATGTAGACTAAGAAAGTAGCAGGTCAGTTTGACAATTATGCATGATCTGAGTCTCTTCTTAAGAAAGTGCATGCTCCCAGTCTCCTTAAAAAAAGAGAAAAAGGTTGTAAATATTTAGAAATAAAGAAGCACCAGAAGAAGGAAAAAGGCAAGTTACCACTTAGAAAATAACAATTGGGAACTTAGTACTGTGATACAGCACACAGCGACGCAAATGTAACCCAAGATATGCACCGTCGAAGATGGAAAATCTGTAATCATTTTCTGCAAACCAAAAATAATCCACCAGTAAGAATATATCTATCAGATCTCGTATTCAGATTAAAGGGGAGAAGTCTATAAGAATGAAATTGAATTCATCAGCAGTATAAAGTTCAACATTTTCGCATGCATTAATCACTATAGGATGTTTTTATGGTTTTGAGGACCATTCATCTTCATCAAACTTCATATCCTTGCTCACCAATGTCTTAAGTTGCACTTTAATTTAGATCATGTAGGCCCTGGATGTCTTACTCTATCCAACAAAGACCGCCTTTATGTTCAAGGGTTCAATATTAGTTCTTTTCTCATCATGAATATGAATATAAATTGGACAAAAAAAAGGAAACAAAAATGTAATACTTGTGGCTTCTCAATAACAAAAGATTTCTTTGGTGTTTTGTCCTTCAAGATCCTATGAGGACATTGGTTCAAGATATAGACAATGTGTTGCAAGCTTTGGCTTAAAGACACATGGGTAAATCCATGTCCTGGATCATGGTTTTAGCTATCTCAATGATGGATTTGTTACTCTACAAGCACATTCTTAGCATCCTCTTGATCCTTGTTTCCCTGCAAAAGGTATCAAATTCCTTGGAAAAGGTTATATCACTAGATCTGTCTCTCCCATAACTTCCAAGGTTTAATGTAGGAAACTCAAGACAGAGTAGCAACAAAATGGGCATGTCAAGAAATTTGGATTGGGAAAATACTTGCAGATATGCAAGTTCATTAGGATAAGCATAATTCTTTTTGCGATAATGAGGGAGTTACCAAGATGGAAAAAAGACCCACCTTCGATATTAATCAATTGCATTGAGGTGCACATATTACAACACTCTATGTTGTTATTTTGTTTTTGGTCAAAATCAGGGGAAACACTTCCCCACTATAACATGGGGAAGAGCACTATCAAACACAGTGGACCATTGGCTAAGCTGTTGCATTTGAGGGTTTTATATGCCCATATAAAATCCATTTGGACTAGAATTTTGTATTTCCTATTGACCTCATCATGGGCCCATAGTAACACAATGGAGTGTGCTTGTCAGGGTTTGAACCCAAGTCATCATATGAACTCCCTCTTATTGGTAGACCATTTTTTCTTGCAAATATTTTTGATAGCCAAAAGCCCTATTAAGGGTGGTGTTGGCACGAGATAAATTTCAAATTTACACTTTGTCCTGCATATTTTCAAATTCATTAGCAGAAATGGAACAAATTTGAACTGGCTTCACCAACTAGTGCCCCACCACCTGGACGGTGGACCTGCTACTTATGTTGTATGTTGCCTCAGTATCTTGAATCTTATCGACACTCACAACAATGAATCCCTTAGCCACTTGTTAACAAAGCTAGATACACAAACCAGTGCCACTTCTAAGGCTTTTGAATGTGCTCCTTTGGGCGCAAATTTTGTAGCTCCTATTTCGAGTCCATCTTTAGTAGAAGTGGCTACAAGGCAACTTCCCATAACCATTCATCTCTCAGCACAGAGCTGGTAGATTACTTGGGGAAGGCTTACAAAAAGGTCTTAGCTATTCATAAGAAGTTACCACCTGGTGGTATACTGGTATTTGTCATAGGACAAAGGGAGGTGGAATTTCTATGCAGACAGTTGAGGAAAGCCTTTGTGAAAAGAAGCAAAATCAATGTTAAAATACAAGATATTTCTCAAAAAATCAAAGCCCACTGTAGACACAAATGATGTTGCAACTGAACCCAATATTGAGGGCATTTCTCAAGCTGTGGATGGTACAGATGATAGTGGGAAACACAAAGATGGAACTGATAGGTTTAACTCATTTGACGATGAGGAGTTTGAAGTTCAATCAGAGGCAAAATCATCTTCCTCTGATGCTGAATTTGATTCACATTTAGATAATGAAGAAGAAGAGTGTCTTGACAGTAGAAGAAATTGCAGTTGGTAGTGTTGAAGCAATAAGTGAGGGAGTAGATATGAAATTGGGAAATATGTTTGATGTTTCAGAAACATCAATGTCTCTCCCATCCAATCAGCCTAATATGGAACTGTGGTAGTTGATACATCAAATGAAATAGTTGGTGATGGAGACATCCCTCATGCATGCATTGGTTGGTCACGGAGAATGCAAGTACCAAATGTTGATATGCAACATAAAGTCATGATTGAAGCAGTTGAAAATCATATGCCTCAAACAGTTATTATTGATGAAATTGGAACAAAGCCTGAAGCAATGGTAGCGAGTACTATTTCTCAGCGTGGAATCCAATTGGCTGGAACTGCGCATGGAATGACTATTGAAAATCTCATAAAGAATCCTTCTTTAGAGATGCTTGTAGAGAGTGTGCAGAGTGTTGCCCTTGGAGATGATGAGGCAAAGAGAAGGGGAGTTCAGAAGGCTATACTTGAGAGAAAAGGACCATCCTCATTTACTTATGTTGTAGAGATGACATCAAGGACCGAATGGCGTATTCATCACAGCTTAGAAGCAACTGTGGATGCCATATTAGCAGGTGCTCTATAAAGTTTTTCATATCCATCCTAGGGGATAAATATGTTGGATGATATTGTATGCAATGTCAATTCAAAAACAAAAATAATTAATCAAGTATCTATCTTGGCTTGTTCAAACTTCATATAAAATTTCCATTATATGTTGTGAATAGAAAAATCTCCATCATTTGAGGTCCGCCAGATGGTTATGAAGGTAGTGACAGATGGAAGTCCCGCCACAATAGAACCAGGCATTGGAAGCCATTTTAGGAGCACTTTGACATGTTTAGAGTCCGATGGTGTTTTTGAGGCTGGTAATGAGAGTGGTGATGATGATCTTTTTGGGTTGAAAGGTAGTTATGAGCAATTTCGGAAGGATGATGATTCACCACTTATTTTATATACTTATAAAAGATCATGGAGGCTAATCTAGAGCAAGTAGTGAAGTAATGGGCCTAGAGAAAGCAGTTAAATTCACAAATGACATTGGAGCAGCTGATGCAATTCTTGCGTTACATTCTAAGCTCAAGGAGAATTCATGGATTCGAGGAGTGGCTAAATATCAGCGTCTACCCATATTTGTGATGAAGACAAACATAATGGCGGAGATGGTAAGGGTCATGCGTACTATTCTTGGTTTGGAGACTCTTGGTGCAAGTTATTTTAATTCATTCAAAAAGCTTAAGAATGATATTGAGATATCAGATGGAGCAGCCAAGAAAAGATCTTCCTGAGAAGAGATTGATGCTTTAGAAGAGGCCAGACTTGCTATTGAGTATATTGTGATCCCAGGAGGGCAGCCAGTTGAACTTCTTCCAAGATGTGCTGACATTATTGCTCATCAAATAAAGCTGGTGGAGAGCTATCAATTAGTAACAGAGAAATCAGGGAGATAGCGAGAGTGACAGCCGATGACTACCCATGTTTCAGAGATATGACATTGCAAAACATTGAATCAGCGAAAAAAAAACAATGAAATAGTAAGCCTCAGTAAAGATTCTATTGAGCATATACATAGAGGCAGTGAAGATTCTCAAATGATTGAGCTGGTGGTTCCATGTTATAAATATGAAAACAAGTCTTTTCCCCACACTATATCAACAACGACAAGTGTGTCTAAAAGCAATATAAACAATGAAATGGCTGAATGTTTTGTCAATTCAAAATCTATTATTACAAATGAGCAGAGATCTCCTAAAGTGGAGGAAGATAATCCCAAGATGAACCTGATGCAAGTAAGGCTATGCATATTGGTGTTCCGACAGAGGATGGTCTGGTAGAAGGAGATTTAAGAGCTAAGAACTATAACACTATGGCAGTGGAGCTTCTGCCGATATTATGCTAAACCTCACGCATGTTTGACTTATGAAGGATAACCGTTGGTTTAGATTGACAGTTCAAGTTGATTTCGAACCCCCTCAATGTTTCGAATTTTAGTGGAGGAGGGGGGGTTCGAAATGGGTACTTTTCAAACTCAGCCATTAACCACGTGGAAAGCGAAGGATATGTTCGCACCCCCCCCCCCAATCACAATATGTCTTACCATCTGCTGGGCCCTCCGAAATCCGGTTTCGGGTTTTTGTAAAAAAAACGCTCAAAGTCTATACTTGGAATGAATTTTTGTTGCTAGGTAAGGAAAGGAGGTTTGAACAATCATTACCCAAAAAGAGCGATATCTGCACGATAATGTACACTAATGGCACAACTGGTGAACCTAAAGGCATATTGATCACAAATGAAAACATTGTTTCTATGGTGACCGAAATTGCTTATTTTCTTAAATGTCAGAATGAAGAGCTCGTAGAGAAGGATGTTTATTTCTCGTTTCTTCCTCTAGCACATATATTTTATCGAGTGACAGAGGAATTTTTCATATCAAAAAGTGCTTCAATAGGCTTCTGGCGCGGGGATGTGAAGCTTTTGGTGGAGGATAAAGCAAAACTAAAAACAAATGTCTTATGTGGTGTCCCACATGTTTTTTTGATCGCATATATTCAGGTTTAAACCAGAAGATCATCGTTGGAGGATTTCTAAATAGAAAGGTGTTTGAATTTGCATACAAATACAAGCTTAATAATATGCGCAAAGGGTTGAAACATGAAAAAGCATCTCCACTTTTTGATCAAGTTGTCTTTAGCAAGATTAAACAAGGTCTGGGAGAACATGTCCGTGTAATGTCATCAAGAGCAGCTCCACTTGCAAGACATGTGGAAGAGTTTCTACGAGTAGTGACATGTTTCCATGTGGTACAGGACTATGGTTTGACAGAAACTTTTGCGGGAAGTTTTCTTTTTCTTCCAAATGTTATTTCAACGATCGAGACTGTTGGTCCACCTGTTCTAAATATTGATGTCTGTTTTGAGTCTATCCCTGAAATGGGATATGATGCACTTTCAGAAGTTTAAGCTTTCACAAGGAGAATACGTTGTAGTGGAAAATCTGGAGAATGTGTATGGCCAGTGTTTTGCTATTGATTCGGTTTGGATGTTGTTGACTTCATCATTTGTCATGCAGAGGTCTTAATTGCCTTGTCCAAGAGGCAAAGCTTCCTGCGATTATGAAATGCTTTCAGCTATTAGCTGAGCATGAAAATGCCGTGAGGAAGGCTACAGAGGAGCGGAAAAGGCGTTCCAATTATAAACCCATACTTGAGCAGGATGGCCTTATATGGCAACGTTCTTCCTATCAGGGGACAAAGAGGGAGAAAACAAGAGAAGAATCATTAGCTGAAGTATGAGATTACAAGCAGCAACAAATGTCATACCGTGGAAAAAAGGCCAAGCGAACTCCAACACAGGTGTTACATGATATAATTGAGGGCCACATGGAGGAAATTATGATAGCAGGAGGAATTGGTTGTTTTGTAAAGGGTATATTTGAGATACCACAGAAAGCAACACAATCTCTTCCTTCAGACAGTGTGACTGAGTGTAAACAGCAATGTGAAGCCACCAATTCAACATTTCCTAACAAGGGTGAAGGATTCTTTGTGTCTAGCTATCAAAGGATGCAAAGTGTCATGCGACTAAAGTTTCTGTAGGAAGCAATGTTTCATCTTCTATGATAAATAGGATCGATGCTATGCTTCAAAAGCTAGGAAAAGAAATTGACGATGTAGATGCAAAAATTGGTGACCGATGGCAAATATTGGACAGAGATATTCGAGGGTACACATGGTAGCCAGCGCCGCATTAGAACTAATGATTCAAGAAAGGCGGCATGAATGGCAGAGCCAGATGTCAAAGCCACCCAACGTTGCCTCTTTGTGACCACCTCGGCCACTTTCAGCATACCTTTTTTTATTTACGAAGAGCTGCCAAAGTTAATGTTACAGTCGATTTTGCCAAAGATATTTTTTGTTCAAGGCCTTGCATGGCCACAGTTGCCAAATTCTAATTAAATTGTAGTTAATGAATATTGCCGAAGTAGATTAGGGCAACCAGCATAGTTGCAGTTAAATACTACTTGTATTTTCATTATCAAGGGTTGGACCTTGTTAGACTCTGCGTTGTAAAGATCATTGTATTGGAGCACTGTAGTTTTTGCTAGGGCATCAATAATAAGAGACCGTTCACAGGATTCTTGAGCTATGTTAATGGTGATATTTCTTCTGTGTTAATGTTTTTCTCTGTCTTTCATGCTGAGCATCAATTTGTCTTATTGTGAAACAGAAAATTTAGATTAAGATTTGCTAAGAGAGCACCTTAGTTTTGTCTGTGTTTACTATCTTAATGTTTTCTTCTGAAGTATAGTTAAAGAATTCTTAACTGCTCTTTAGCTATTACTGAACTCATTGTTTTCTTCCATCTCATATTCACACTGCCAGTAAGATCCAGTCTGCATAGTTAGCTTGCCCTGTGAATTCCCTTGAAAAGTTGATACACAATTCAGCCTTTTATGATTCCATAGCTCAATGGATTAAGTTTCATAGCTCTATCTGTCCAACAACATAATCAATAAAAACAAACAACCCTCATAATTTCTATAACTAGCCTAATATCAGCCTTTATAACCATCAAGCTAAATCATAAAAACAGAGAGAGCCCTCTCTGAGTCTAGGAAGGATAGGTCCTGGAATCCAAAGCGGTTTGATGTTGTCCTCTGTCGTTTATTCTTACCAATCTTATAAATTACACGGCCACAACAGGTGGCACTAATGTTGCAGGCTAGCCAATCAAGATAGTCCTAGTCAACTTCTATGTCTATAGGGAATAGAAGCTTGGTCTCCAGCATCGAAATCGGTCCAACTTACCACTAGACCAAGCCCTATGTAGGATAAATATTGATGGTGAAAAATCACCAGAGGGAGCCACTAATGTTGGAAACTAGTCAATGGAGATAAACCTGGTCACTTTTGTGCCAAATAGGAATAAAACATTAGTCCCTAGCATGGTATGTGTTCTTAAATTACACCAAAACAAGCCTAATCAACTCATATTTTTATTAGTAAGAATGATAGAGATGTGATTTTTAAGGATGGTCTGGCTTTAATATCTTCTCTAGGTTGTTATTTTATTTTTGGTCAAAAGCAGGGGAAACACTTCCCCACTATAACATGGGGAAGAGCACTGTCAAACACAGTGGAACATTGGCTAAGTTTCCGCATTTGAGGGGTTTTTATGCCCATATAAAATCCATTTGGACTTGAATTTTGTATTTTCCTCTTGGCCTCATCATGGGCCCTTAGTAACACAATGGAGTGCACTTGTCAGGGTTTGAACCCAAGTCATCATATGCACTCCCCCTTATTGGTAGATCATTTTTTCTTGCAACTCATGTTGATGGCCAGAAGCCCTCTTAAGGGTGCCACTAACGTTGCAAGCTAGCCAATCAAGATAGTCCTAGTAAACTTCTATGCCTATAGGGAATAGAAGCTTGGTCTCCAGCATCGAAATTGGTCCAACTTACCACTAGACCAAGCCCTATGTAGGCTAAATGTTGACAGTGAGAAATCACCAGAGGGAACCACTCATGTTGGAAGCTAGCAATGGGGATAAACCTGGTCACTTTTGTGCCAAATAAGAATAAAACATTAGTCCCTAGCATGGTAGATGTTCTTATTGCACTAGTACAAGCCTAATCGACTCATATTTTTATTAGTAGGAATGATAGAGATGTAATTTTTGAGAGTCTGGCTTTAATCTCTTGAAGAATGTTCTTGTTGATTTCCCTGTATGTGTGAGATTTTCTAAACTGGCTCCTTAAATTTTGATGACTAGAAACACTAAAGGATATATGTAATTCCCGGGAATCTTGTTAAGCTTTAAGTGAGAATGTTAGCAGCTAGCTATTATTTCTTGTTTTGTATCAATAGTGAATTGAAGGAATTTGGACGCTAGGAAATTGGACTTCACCTATTGATTTTGGAAATGCACCACTCAGTTACACAAGATGTTATGGATTCTATAACTTTTTTGTAAACTTCCAAAGTAAGAAGTTGGACTAAGCTAAGCAAGAATCAAGATGATAAGAGGAAGGAAAATTCAACTGGGTTCTGGCACATGTAGAAATGAAGAAATCATGTCTGGAATATGAGTAGTGTACCTTGTCTTGTTTTTATGATTAACCTCCATATTATCATCTAGAAGATCAATGGAAGAAGGAAGGAATCAAAGAATAGATGCAAGGTAACAAGGTTTTTTTGGATATTTGTGTAATAAAGGGAAAATGGGCACTTAAAAGGCAGCCTTGTGCTCTCAAGGAAATGAACTGTTAAGAGCAGATAAACAATCCAGGTTGGAAAGAGCAAATAAACAATAAAGACACAGTTAAATCTTTGCTCCATAAATCATACTGCAATAGCTAAAATTCTAAGGATGGTTGGACAAAATTCTCATTGTAGCATCTGCTTGGCATTGAGAAGCAAGGACTGTAAGAAGGTTCTTGTACAATAATTTCTTATAATTTGCGAATACCATTGCCGAAACTGCATCTGACTTTCATGTGTGTCAGGGAGGAGTTCAGAAATTTGCTTCCTTATGCAGTTAGAGAGGAAAATGCTAAGGCTTGCTAAAATCAGCGATATGCCCGCTGCACAGTGGGAAACTAGATAGAGATAGTTACTATTTAACTTTCAAGAACTTATGCTTGACTAGCTGAAAAGTATTGGATTTTTTTTCTCGTGACCTTGAGTACAAAGTCTCATAATCAATTGGATGAAAAATCAAGTCTATATTTCAAATGTTTGAACCAGGACTAAATAAAATAAATAATTCCAGTCTATAGAAAGGTAGCACAGTAACAACATACTTGAATTTTAGGGGTGCTTCAAACAATCTCGTCCTGAAGATAGGATTCCAGGTTGTTTGCAGTTTTTAATTGGTGAAGTTGGCTCTAATTTTGGAACTTTGTCAGCTCTTCTACAGGTATCATTTTGCACCAATTCTTCGCCAAGACTTTTTCTTGGACTCACTAAAGGAGTTTCATTTTACGCATCCTTTGTATGATTAAACCTTCAATATAACATTGGTTTGCCATACAAACTTTCTTAGAGAGAAACTGGCAACTCGGAGAAGGTTACAAGACCTCCTTCTATAATGGACAGAGGTGACCCCAGAATGTGGCAACAATTTTCCACTTCAGCCGTTGTAAAAGAAAACAAAGAGCTTCTCTCTGTAACTTCTAAGGCCTACTTGGATGGCCTATTCTGGCCAAAACAGCAAAAAAGTACCTCTACGTTGTTATCTTGTGAAGGATAACGTTTCCCTCCATTACTAACTTTTCTATAGTCACTGCTTCTTGATCCATTAGTTTTGACTTATCCATACACTAAAGAGCATTAAAGATTGTATTCTATTATACAAAGATGATCTGAAAGGGAAAACCTGTTAAAGCATAATATTTCAGTTGATGTATCAAATTCTTGGTTGCATATAAACAAAAACTTTTTGTTCCATACAAATAGAAACCACTTGAAGATATCTATGAACCACCTGAACATCAAAAATGTTCAGTCTCGTAACTCTTAAGTAAATCTGTAAAGAATGTGACATTAGCCTTTTTGGCTTAGTGAAAGCCCTAATGTTCTATCCTATTTGACAGTCTTAAAAATCTCACAAAAGCCTGTAAAGATTTTGGCATTCTGTACGCCCAGCCGCTAAAAGCCCTAACTTTCTATCATCCTCTGTGTAATTTTAATAGAATACCGTCAAATACCAGAATAATGAATGTCCATTCTCCCAAAAATTTGAAATGTGCAGAACAGAAAGAGAAATCATTCAATCAAATTACTCGATATGTATCAGAATCCCCATCCTTTAACTCAATGAATTTATTCGCAAACTCTGTCATTTTTTTAAACAAATTTTTTAGCACAACCTCCTCTAGTCCATTTATAGAGAGCCTTAGCTTATGAGATATTTTCTATAAGCCAAAATAGGGTTAAACTTTTCCATTGAAAGCTTAGAATAATTGAAACTGAAATAACAGTGTTTTGAGCAAGACCTATTTCGACAAATTTAGTTCAGAGTAGAATACACTGGCTTGTTTAATGAATTTTCTCCAAGACAGAGCATATAGGATTCGTGACAGCCACAAAAAAAAATTATGGGATTTTGCAATTTAAGCATTCTCTTGCAGAAAAATACCTTTTCTGAACTCGTTTTGACGGTGAAGAAACACAAATGATCTGTTGGAAATCGTTCATGAAGAGAACTGGGGTCTCGGGGATTTATGCCAGAGCAATTGCATACCAGTATTGTACAAAAGCGCTCGTTTCAGCGCGTGAGCTCGTTTCAGGGCAGTAAGAGGGATAATGTAATAGCGGCAAAATGAGGCGCCATATATTTGTATTTTCGTATTTGAGTCAAATGATTTAATTTTTAATTTGGAAAAATAAATGGAACAAAAGGGCAAAGGAATGAAACTAAGTGACTAAGTGGGATAATTATAATGGCTTATGTCATTTATTTAAGTCACATTGAATCAATATACATTAAGATTTTGTATAATTTAATTATAAATTAAGTAATTATTCATTATTAAAGTGGGGTTTTATATAAATTATTTATTTATTAATGTTAATTTGTAGTTTTTAATAATATATTTATGTCAAATAAAATTATTTAAATTAATGTTTTATCAAATTTTTTGTTAATTTTTCTATATTATATTCTAATTTACTTTAAACTTGTTTTAAATATGCTTTCACCTTCATGTATGGAGGTTATTTATTTGCATATTTAATGTTTTGTTGTAATTTTTTTCTTAAAAAAATGACTATTGTGATTGTGATGGTGAGAAAGTATTCTATAAATAGCGTTAAGGGTTATTTAGAATAAATAGGAGATTATTTCTCTTTATCTAAGACTAATCTTTGAGAGAATGGATATACATTCCCTAATTATCACATAAACAATAGGTTAATCTTGCATTTATTGCTTTCTCTCCATGGAGGTTCGCTACACAAAGGGAATACCTCCTCCTATGTGAATTTGATTGTCTCCATCTCTTAAAGGATTTTCAAACATTAATAATTAAATATTCATTACTTTAAAGATGTAGTCTTGTCGAATATACCAAAAACATAGTAGGATTCTTTCGTTGTGGACAAAATCAAGTACATGTCTGAGGGAAGTATTCCTCTATGGATGGTTAACAAGTTCATCAATAACTACAAGAAAATGCTTCAATCTATATTTAATGATCTTCAATCATCATCTAAAGAGTTCAAGAATCAAATAAATTCCAACCTAAGTTCTAAGTATATGGTAAGCTTGTACTTAGAGGTTCTATTATTGTAAAATTTGACAACTATGGAAGTTGTGGCAAGGTATTGGAGGAGGGACTGTCATTTTGGGGTAGAGCTAACCTCTTTTTAAATGATAGTTTCTAAAATTGAGTCCATATTCAATGTATGTACGTTGTCTAGCTTTGAGTTTGGTTTCCCTTTCATCCTAGAGATCAGAGAAAGACATGCAATGTATTATGACTTTCTTAGGGTTTTCAAAAGATTCAGAAGTTATGAATTTCTCCGAATTGTTTTTTCTTGTCCTTCATCTCAAGTGCCATTGGCCTTGCCCTCCTTGGATGAACTAGTGAAGGAGAGTCTTGCCGCGACGATGAAGGAAGGAAAAACTAATGTTGAGAATATTTGAATCCATCTATAGTGTTAAAATTTAGAGACAAAGGGGCATTTAGAATTTTAACATTGTAGATGGATTCAAAGACCCCTTTGTCTAAATTTAACACTACATATGGATTTAGAGACCCTTGTAGTGAAATAAAACACTTCAATATCAAAATTGCAATTTTCTATTTCTGGAGTGACACAATTAAAAATTACTAACATACATGACTAATTCATATACTTGTTGTACTTATTATTTGGTCATATTTTTATTATTGGGCTATAGTAGTCATTTGTATTAATCATTATTAATCTTGTCACTTATTATCTAGTCATATATTTTAGTCGTGGACTAAATTATTCATTTTAGTTAGTCGTTTTTAGCTTGGTCACTTATTATCTAGTCATATATTTTATCCCTAAACTAACTTTGTCGTTTAAGTTAGTCATTTTTAGTTCGGACACTTAAAATTTCTCAAATTTAGTATTAATTTAGCAGGTGAACTTTTACAACTTGTAATTGTAGGATCATTAGATGAGGTGATCCTCTAACTCAATGTTGTGTATATGGCAAAGCTAGAAGACGTTATTGAGAAGAGGAATATCATGATGTCATTGGTTTCAACTAGACACTAATGTAAGCCCGCTTTGAAACAACCATGGGGGATCTGAAGGGCAACATCTAGTGCTCTTGTGTGTGTGAGGGTTAAAAAATAAGGCCCCCTCCTATTTGCATGAAGTGTTCCTAGTACAAATCCATCTTAGAGTCAAGGCCATGAAAATATGAAGTCCAAGTATAAAATTTATTGTTTGTAAATAACCTCTTTAACAACTTGACACAAACGTATAATGATGTCATTTACATTGGAGGTGTATGTCACCTGAATCGTGTTATAACTTTAATCGCTCCCCCACAAAAAGGTGGCATGCTCCCTTGTGATGGTGCATCAACCCTAATGGAGAACAATCTCATGATGTAAAAGGAATTTAAACATGATGTAACTTTAATAGTGCCCTACATTCACCCCTTGGCTCACCACTCGTGGCAAATGTGAGGCTATTTCAAGAATTGATGTGGATAATATCATTTTATTTTCTCTTATGTATAGTATTATACATTAACAAAATTGTGGTTTTTTAGCAAACAAATATTTCTATCAAGGGTTAGCTCCTTGTTCATTAGGGTTGAATATGTTGTGTCATTATGAGTGATTTATTCATTGTCAACTCCTTATGTGGGAGAACACTACAAGCTCCATGTGAACATGAAGAGTAGATATTGTGAGCAATTCTTATCGAGGTTTTTCAAATTATCCAGTTGTTGTACATTTGGCATACATGTTAATAAGCGCATTACCCACAAACACACACCCTCGAGACCAATACCCAGTTCTCTAAAAATCAAATGGTACCAATATTCTTAGTTAGAGGTGAAGGATTCTCCTAAGAGGTTATTTTGTTGGTTTGAGGTGTTGTGTTTTGCCTTAGATACTAAGTGGTTAAGGGCTTCAAGAGTTAAGATTTAAGGGCCAAGGACTTGGGGGGGAAGGGATTTAGGGGTTAAGGGATTAATAACTAAGGGATTCAGGTGTTAGGGGCTAAGGGGTTAGGTTTTAAGGTGTTTGGGGGTTATGTATTAAGGTTTAAGGGTCACGAGTTAAGAGAATAAAGGGTTAGTGCTTAGGGGTTCATGGATTCTAGGTTATGATTTAATGGCTTAAGGTTTCATGCGTCAAGGGGTATGTGGCTTATGAGGTATGAGTGTAGGGGTTAAGGGAGTATGGCTTTGGGGTTAAGGGAAGTGTCACTGAGTTTCAGATGTGCTAAGGAGGGAGTAACGTCAAAGTATGCTAGGCAGTGTTAAGGCATGCTAGATGAGATTGGACATGAGTAGCATAAGATGAGTTACATGTAGTTCTTAGGTGAATAAGGCATATGTTCAATTTCAACGACACATGAGAATCTAGGTTTTGTCTTAGAATTTTTTATGAAAACACACTCAAGTACCACAACACATCTACTTTAATGCACAATGAAATCTACAAAAATCACTCTCCTAGGTGCCCTCACTCTCCTCAGAACTTGGGCCAATTTCGACGATGGAATCTCCGGATAACTCAAGCCCTAGCTCTAGGATCAAGTTTTTCCTAGGTGTTCCCAAGGATAGAACCTAGTAGGATCAATTTGACCTATAGAAGAAAAAACTCTTGTCTAATACTTTCCCATCACCTTGTCCAAGGTAGGAACATAATTGGTTTCTAAATTCCATCCTCAAACCTAGGTTGGGTCCACTTGGCCCCGTGTGGTCCCATTTGGTGTCAAAGGCCTTTCATCAAGGACCATTTGGGAATGCAAGTTCCCAAAGGATTTTAGGGATTGAGAACCTCCTTCATAAGTCTTATTCTTCCCCCTCAACCCTTCAATCCCCCTCCTCTCTCCCTAGAAGATAAATTCCCTTGCTTAAAAGAAAAGCAAGTCCCACTCTTTATTTTGTCTTAGGGAAAGGGTTTCGAGGGTCACTTCCCACCTATTCATTGACCTATACTCTACAAGTGACTTCCTAAACTATCGGGACTCCACCCATCAGTGAAAGTCCGTGAAGAGCAAGGAGCCTTAGCTGTGGTGACAATGGGCTAAGCCTCCATCGTTTTCCTTGTCCTAGCAATTGCCCTCTTAGGAACCCCTTTTAGGTCCACTAATAGTTTGAGTCGTAACAAGTTGTTCACAATTCCATTTGTGAACAACTCTTTGGTATGCCCACTTTTGTCATACTACAACTCCAAGATGAGAAGTCCAGGGCTATGGAGGTTGCCCTTCTTCTTACTGAATCAATCCTCTACAATATAGTGAACTAGGGCTAGTTGGTTGGCCCACTTGACTGTTACTTTAGTCCTTCAAAGTATGCACATCCTTAGGCCCTATACACCTGCCCTTCTACCAATTTTGTTGTCCTTCACCAGAACAAGATTCAGGGTTCTTCTTTGACAGTAACCTAACAACCCTCCAACTGTACTTGGACTACCATCAATCTTCCCAACCACAGTCAATTCTTTTTACTGATCTAGGGCCCACAATATTGTCTTCATCTAGGGCTCTTCAAATCTGCCACCTAACAATGGTTTGAGTCCTCTCAAGATCACTGTTCTTGTGTATCAACAATTTGATCTTTGTTGTCCAATCTATGAACAAATATGAACTACTCCTCTTCTCATACTTCTAACAATCTGTAGATGACTGAACTAGGGTCACAAATCAACCACTAACAATCCATTTACTAATTTTTTATAGGTTTCTTCAGATCTTTGCCTAAAACTCTATGGAAAGTCCACCAAAATCAACTCCTCTGCATGTTAATCCATTCTTCATATGGCACATTTCTTCTGCATGCTCAATATTCTGCTCAGGTTCCACCCTCCTTTGGATATGTTGTCTCCACACATACTAAATCTACAAACCATCTTCCAGATCTGTGATCTTTATTGCAAAAATAATCCTTTCTCTAAGGGTCACAACCCGTCTTCTTCTACGCAAATTTGTCACAGCCTTAAGGGCATACCTTATGAACTAAACATGCTAGGAAACTGTCCTAACTAGGGCATTATACTTATGTACTTCTAATTGTTGTAGAACAAACCCTATCCACACATAGAAAAAACATGACTCTTGCCTCCATAAGAGACTCGACCTAGCTCACATGGATCCATAGATTCTGGGCATTTCTTTGACTGAATCTTGACATGAACTTTAGATCTCAATGTCAACTCTCAAACTAGGGTTAACTCAGTTAATATTATGCCTATGTCGAGTTTTGTTATGGCTCTAAATTATAGTGCAAACCCTCCTCCATTTATGTTGGTCTTTATCACAGACCTTGCTACTAACCACCACAAGGCAAGATGGTGTCAACCCTCCCTTCTATTTCATGTAGAAAATCTAACCAACGGGATTCAATCTGATCTTGTAATGTACTAAAACAAGACATTGAATCCTTCCTGCAATTTGTGGAAACAAAACACGATCGCACAATCACATATAAGTAAGAGAAACAAGTTATCAATCGCACAACACAAGATGTATATGGGGAAGCAACTGCTCAAAACCCTCTATCTCTATTTTTTATTAAGTCAAGGAATCATGAAACAATACAATGCTTAATCTCTCTTGAGATTCTCCAGCACTCTGCCAATTGTCTCCTATTGATCTAAGCAAAATCGGTCTAGTACTTAGCCAATTCTCAGCCTTCCTTCAGCCTGCCTTGCTCACGTAATTCCTATGGAATTATCTCCATATTAATTAGGAAAATGAACCTTCCTTGATTGCGCAATCCATCATGGCATCCCATTGACTTTATAATTTCACATGGGAAATTTTCTATAAATACAACTGATAGTTATGTTCCTCTGAACTGTGTTACAATAAGGATCAAAGGCCATTTTATTATTTAAAATAAGATAAAACCCTAAACAACCAAAACCATAACCTAGGGAGATGTAAAACCAAGAGTTTATGGGCCCCGTTGGGGTTAGTTGGGCAGCCAACTTCCCGAGGTTGTAACTTGGTCATATGATCTTCGTTTGATGCACATGATACCTTGTTAGAAAGATCTCTCCGAGGACTACAATTGCCAATGCCAATGAAATCTCTAAACCTTTCATGCCCAAAAAACATTGTTTGGGGCCTCAAAATGGCTCCAGAAGTTCAGGACACAAAAAAAACTGCAAAAATAGTAAATTGTGCTATAATTAAGGAAACTGAAAAACTAAAAGAGACAATGGCGAGGGCCCAAGTGGAATAGGTGGGTGGCCACCAATATCCACCTCGATCACCTTAAATCAAATTTCTTGAGCTAACTCAATCATCATGGCTTAGTTAACTGACACAAGTTGTTATGAGACGAAATTACAATTTATTGTCTAATTTATTTAAGGGAAAAATAAATTAGAGGCCTCACATATATTCCTCACTCCTGGTACATCAAAATTCCTCACCAGTGTGGGTGCATTTTTTTTTTCTTTCTAGTTGCCAATTTCACTGTTTCTTGTTGCAAATTTCAACACACCTTCTCAACAAGAAAGGAATTCAATCTATCCCCATCCGGTACCTTTGGAATGTTTTGCATGCTACACTTCTCTAGTGTTGTTTGCACCTACAAATCTTGAAACTGAATAGCCTCCGAACAACTGAATCAATATAATGCATCTGTCATTAGAGTCTTCTGACTACTGCTAGCTACTGCACCTATCTAGTACTGGATTCTCTGCGCTGCTACTGACATATGCATCCGTGCCCTTTGAACTTTTGCTAACTCTGATTTGTGCTCCAGTGTTTGACATATGGCACTCTGATTTCTGTCTTGCTGACATATGACTACATCAATCTAACTGATCTTCATACTACTACTGTACTGTGGGCTCCTCATAGCTAGGTTCGATCCATGAGACACGCCATCTCAATGGACCTTGCCAAAATTTCTTCTCTTGGAATTATGTCTACACATCACCCCACCTTACACCTCGAGGTATGGTTGCTCCCTCTTCCCATCTGGCTCGAAATTTCACCCTCATGGAGGTCTCTGCTTGAGTGGACACTTCCACTCAACCTCCTCTCTGCTTCTCCAATTGTGGCAACTACTCCACAACCTTCTGAGACTACTTCTCATGAGGATGCATGTTGAGAGGTAATTGATGCTCCCTCTAAACCACCAAGTCTCTAACTTCTGCCTTTCTCCTCAAAGCTTTGCATGCATCTAGTACCTCAAGTGCATATAGGTTCTTGACTCGTGCATAATGTAATTGTCCCGACATTACAAAAAGTTTCTAAAAAAGAGTTGATTTTAAATCGATGATATCTCCCTCATCTGAGCTCTGATTCGACCGATTTTTTTTTTCCATTTGGGTAGGTTTTTGCAAGGAATCCAAATATTCTTTTTTTTTTTTGAAATTTTACACCAAAAGCTTCAGATATTCTACAAACGTGCCACGCAAAAAATTCCTGCTCTGATACCATGTAGAAAATCTAACCAACGAGATTCATTTTGATATTGTAATCTATTAAAACAAGATATTGAATCCTTCCTACAATTTGCGGAAACAAAACACAATCGCATAATCACATATAAGTAAGAGAAATAAATTATCAATTGCACAACAACATGATGTATTTGGGGAAAGAAACTGCTCAAAACCCCTCTATATCTATTGTGTATTAAGTCAAGGAATCATGAAACAATACAATGCGTAATCTCTCATGAGATTCTCCAACACTTTGTCAATTGTCTCTCGTTGATCTAGGCAAACTCTGTCTAGTACTTAGCCAATTCTCATCCTTACTTCAGCCTGCCTTGCTCATGCAATTCCTAGGGAATTAACTCCTTATTAAATAGGAAAATCAGTCTTCCTTGATTACGCAATCCATCATGGCATCCCAATGACTTTATAATTGCACATGGGAAATTTTCTCTGAATACAACTGATAGTTATGTTCCCTTTAACCTTTGTCTCAGTTGGGTATTCCTCGAAACTGACATGCATGCAACTATTAATAGTGAATTATCAGTTATCTAATTAATCACTCATTGTGAATTAAATCTAATTTAATTCACTAGACCTCTCACTAGCTCATCACTTAGTTATAAATAGTTAAACTGATTTTAACTCATTTAGTTTAGGTAATTACACTTGCACCCCACTAATGCATCAACTTCAACTGGACCCCAAAAATATTAGAATCCCTCTAGATGCCTCATCTTAGACCCTCAACTTGAATTTCTTGAGCTAACTCGGTCATCATGACTTAATTAACTGACACAAGTTGTTATGAGATGGAATTAAAATTTATTGTCCAATTTATTTAAGGGAAAAATAATTTAGACGCCCCACATTCCTCACTCCTGGTGCATCAAAATTCCTTACTAGTGTGGGTGCATTTTTTTTTTGTCCTTTCTGGTTTCCAATCTCACTGTTTCTTGTTGCAAATTTCAACATTTCAGAATTTGATGTGGCCTTCACACAAAGACACCATTGAAATCACATGCCCAGATTATCATGAGAAACCTCCCTTAAGCTCGATCTACCAGAAGAAAACCAAAAATATGCCATCCTACTTCCTAGTGCAAACCGACCATTAAGGTATGCAACATTCTTCGGAACCCTCACATGATGATCTTACTCTTGGAGGATGATCATGACCTCCCTTTAACAACCCTTACTTAGCCCTCGTACTCGACCTACTTTAGGACTACATCTCTCTTCACCCCCTTGATGTGCCAGATAGTGGGAATACATTTCAAACATGCTAAGATGTGCCAAGTGATAAGGCATGCCAAGATGTGCAAGGGTGTGTCAATGCGTGTCAGGGACTGTCAAGACAAAAAAATGGAGAAAAAATTTAAACTACAAGGAAATTAACACATAAGAGGGTTAATAAGTCATCAATTTACCTTTTCCAAGAGGGGCATGCTAGGCACACCAACACTAGGTGGCAATAGGTGCCAAGTGAAAAGTCTTAGTGCATTCTAAGTGCCAAGTATTCCTCTGTTGCTTCTCATCTACTTTCCAACAATTGATCATAACAAATAAATTTAATATTAAACCATGCCAAATCATACCAAGGCATCTTAACGTATTCCATACATGCTAAGACTTTCCAAGCGCCAACACGTGCCAAGCGCCAATATGTGTCAGGAACTAATGTTATGCATGTTATGAAGTGGAAGGGAATGTTGAAGAGTGCTAAGGTGTGCTAGATAGTGATAATGCATGTTGATGAGTGTTAAGGAGTATTAGGAAAAAAAATCAAGGGAGAACTAGGTAAAAATTAATCAAGGGAGAACTAGGTAAAAATTCATGGAAGTTAATGAATATGAGGAACGTGTACTGCCAGAGACTAGTGTTAATGAGTGTTAGTTGTCATGCCAAGGAGGGAGTGACAAGGTATGCTAAGCATTGGTAAGGCATGCTAGAGAATATCAAGGCATGTCAAGAATTCCCAAAGTGTGCTTGGGAGTTCCAGGGTGTGCTAATTATATCATGTGCCAATTAATAGTGCCAAGATATGCCAATACATGCTAGGTGCTAAGGATGTGGCGTAGGGTGCTAGGGTATATCAATATGTGCTTTATGTAGAAGTTTACACGATATATTCTTTCACTTATTCGATCACACACTATTAAGCTTTCCATGCATAATACAAAAATCTCTTCTACTATTGATCATTACATGGAAATAAAATCAATTGCATGCATACATTAAAACCACAAACAATCACACATATGAACACGGTATTTAATGGGAAAGCTTAAAGCTGAAAACCCCAAATATCTGTATATTATATGTCATGGAGATCATGTAACAATCATAGTACAAAAGCTCCTCACAAGCTCTCATGCACACCCTCAATTGCTACACACTATCAAGCTATATCTAGAAAAACACATGCTCCAATCTTTTGCCACTTGATAGCCAGCCTCTATTGTGTTTTCAATGCTATGGGATGGCTCATTAAATAACATAAACCACCTGGCTTGTACTGCACAATCCTCATGGGCTTCTCCACCTATCCGTGTGTTGCAAATAGAAACTGTATAGTCACAACTGATAGTTAACCTGCTCTTTCACCTATTTCTACACTGGTCTCCACTGAAACTGTCCATGCACTAAAGTTAACTGATGCATTATTTAGTTGATTAATGAGTTTATAATTAGTGAATTAATTAATAATTAATTCACACCACTCTAAATAATTGTATCAATTAGTTAAACTAGATAAAAATAGCTCAACTATGTTTAGATTAGTTAAACTGAATACAACTCCACTAAATTCTAATCAACTTCCACCAAATCACACGAGTTATAATCAAGTTCTCATGAAATAGTTTCACATAACCCTAGAATAGTTAATTACGCTCTCACATATATATGCAATTAATTGTGCGTTCCTCATAGGTTAGATAATGTTTATAGTCCAAATATTATTAAGAGCTAATAATATTTTACATATCTATTTTTAGACTGGAAATCTAAAAATAGATTCCACCCAATATGTCTAAAAATAGAAGTCCATCTATTTTTCTTGACTTGACCAACCATCCACAAATAGCATCCTGCAACTCATAGAACATGATCCATATGTCTAAAAATAGACATAGTCTAAAAATAGACTTTGCGCCAAAAATAGCCTGCGGGCCCACTTAGTGAAGGCGATTTCTTTCCACTAAGCTCATCATCTTGTTGCAATCTCAACACTCCCTCTCAACAAGATAAGGATTATCTGCAACCCCTATCCTGCCCCTGTGGTATTCGAATTTGCTCTTAGTGAGTGCCTTCGTCAAGATATCAGCATCCTGATCCTCCGTGGGAATGTATGAAAGTAGCATGACCTTCCGCTACACACAATCTATGATATGATGATACCAGATGTCAATGTGTTTAGATCTATCATAAAATACTGGATTAACCGAGAGTTTGATGCAACTCTCATTATCACAATAAATCATAATAGGCTCTAAGTATGAACCGAACAACCCGACTACAGATCATTTCTATCCCAGCCTCGTACGCACCAAAATTTAAAGCCACATACTCGACCGTTCAATCGAGTGCCACGCATCTCTCGCTTCGGGCCGTACCAAGAATCGCTATCGAAACGACATCAAATTCTCTAGATGTGCTTCTCCGTCCATCGGGTTTCCTTTACCAATCTACATCCGACCTGTTCGTACCATAACCATCTCGATGTGCTCTCTCGAGATATTCCTCAATACATGTTTTCTCGCTTCAAAAGAGTTTGCTGGCTTAACCATAGCTAGAAAAAAGTTGGTTAACAAAGATACATAAGTGCTTCCAAGCCGAAATACCATATACAGAAAGCCATCTAAGCGACCCCACCAACTGTCGATAAACAGTGGCATCCACTACCTCCGCTGAAGTAGCATCCTCCTTCCTCCAACCTCCAGGAAGAGGAGTATCAACAGGCTTACAGCCATGCATGTTGAACTTCTCCAGTATCTCCCGGGCATACTTACCCTAAGAAACAAACAGTCCATCACTGCGCTGCCAAATTTCCAATCCCAGGAAATAATGAA
Source organism: Pinus albicaulis (assembly GCA_034641835.2). Lineage (NCBI taxonomy): Eukaryota > Viridiplantae > Streptophyta > Pinopsida > Pinales > Pinaceae > Pinus > Pinus albicaulis. The sequence continues at coordinate 194,912,430 of CM076584.1, read as the reverse complement.
GGAGGCCCAAGTCCTTCATCTCAAACTCCTTTGCAAGATCAGCCTTGCATGAGTGTATCAATAGTTCATCACCTGTCAAAATCAAATCATCTACATAAAGTACAATGATCAGCAACTTATCCTCCACCACAATCTGGTATAGGTTAGGATCCGCCTCACTCTTGGATAATCCAAGTCCGGTGAAATAACTGTCTATCTGTGTGTACCAAGCACGAGGTGCTTGTTTCAAACCATACAGCGCTCTCTTGAGCCTGCACACATGCGATTCGCTGCTGAAGATCTCGAAACCTTCGGGCTGCTCTATGTACACCTCCTCCTCAATGACTCTTTTGAGGAATGTAGTCTTCACATCCATCTGATGAATGTGCCACCCCATCTACACTGAGAGAGCAAGAATCGTCCGTATGGAAGAATACCTTGCGACAGGTGCAAAGGTCTCCTCATAATCGATCCCCTCAATCTCTGAAAAGCCTCGGGCAACAAATATTGCCTTATACTTCTCCACACTTCTGTCAACTGCCTGCTTCAGTTTGTAGATCCATCTCGAACCCACCAATGATTTCCCCTCCAGTCTCGGGACAATCTCCCATGCACTGTTTCCGACAATCGAATCATACTCTTCCACCATGGCATCTACCCATGCGGGGTCCTCCACAGCTTCCTCGAAAGAGGATGGCTCTGTCATGATACACTTGCTCATAAGAGCTGCGTATCCAAAGATACTTGGTCAGTGACCCGGCTTCTCGTTCGCGCCCGTGATGCAGGTGCTTCCCACAACCTTTCATCTTGAGCGCTCGCTCGCTCGTAGTGCGTTCGCTCGATGGCCAGGGCACGTTCCAGTGGTCTCTTCCACTCCATGAAATTCCTCTTGTGGCTGATCCACATACTAAAGCTCATCCTTAGGAACTACTAGCTCCTCATCTGCATGCAAGTGTGGCTCCCTCTCAAGCGAACACTTCATGGCTTTCTCCTCATGAAATTTATATCCCGTCGCACAAAAATCTTGCGACTGTCTGGAAAATACACACGATAGTTGTGGGGCATATCAGTGTACCCCACAAATATCCCAACCTCTGCAGTCGGCTCCAGCTTCTTCCTGGCATCCTTCGTCACATGAATGTAAACAGGTGAACCAAAAATCCTCAAATGGGAAATATCATGCCTCTTACCAGAAAATGCCTCCTCGGGTGTACTCATGCCAAGTATCCTGTGAGGACAACAGTTCTGCACATATACTGTAGTATTGCATGCCTCAGCCCACAAGTGTATGGGTAGGCCCTGATCATGCAACATCGCCCGTGCAGCACCCACGATCGTTCTGTTCTTCCGCTCAGCCACCCCGTTCTGCTGTGGGTTATGGGGTGCGATGAGCTCTCTCCGAATCCCTTCTGCGCTGCAGAACTCCTTGAAATCAGCCGAGATGAATTCACCACCGTTATCACTCCTTAGAGCAATCACCTTCTTCCCCGACTCCTTCTCGACCAGTGCTTTAAACTCACAGAACTTCGCGAATGTATCGCTCTTCTTCCGCATGAAGAAGATCCAGCACTTTCGAGAGAAATCATCAACAAAGATCACATAATACTTGTGCTTTGCTGTCGAAGCAACTGAGAAAGGACCACACACGTCTGTGTGAACTCTCACAAGGATCGTCGTGGCGCGACTATCCTTCTCGTGAAAGGTGGCTTTTAAAAATTTTTCTGTATGTGTCCTCTTTGCAATTTACCCAATCGCGTGAAGAGCACCCTTAGGCCCAGAGAAATCGCGCCGCGTATCTTCAAAGTTTCACGGGTGGGCGTGGGCTCAATTCCTGGGCACAACCGCCATCATCCCGCTCACCACTCTTTCCGCCTTGCCTCGGCCATTGCCGCGTGTACCATTCACCGCAATTGATAAACTCCCTCCAATCGAACTTCATCTCTTGTTCCACCACTGCTCTTACTACACAAGAAATCCTTTCTGCCATAAAACAACACTTTTCATATCCCTTGTCTTCTAACATCGCCACAAGAAAGACAAGATTCTTCTTCAACTCGGAACATGCATCACTTCCTTCAATACAAAAGGGTTTACCGTACTCTCAAAGGAAATGAAATGCCGACACCGCTTAACCGTATCTACCATCATTGCCCATCTCGATGTGCACTCCAAGATCTTTCTCATCCAGATCAGTAAACAAATCTCGATCTCCTGTCATGTGAATTGACGCACCACTGTCAAGAAACCACACTGATCCCATCATAGTTGAGACCAAGCATGAGATCAACAAAAAATCCAGCTCAAACTACGAGGCTAAGGCCTCTCCAGCTACAGTCCCAACATCATGTTTACTTTTCTTCTTATGTGGACAATTAGTGGCGTAATGTCCGTGTTGGTGACAGTGAAAGAACTTCACCTTGGACATGTCCTGCTTCTTTCCTTTCGCACCGGTTTGAGAAGATTTCTTGCTCTTACCCTTCTTTTCTTTGGCAGCCAAAGCGCAATTCTCTTCATCAGAGTTCTTTGATGAAGATCCGTCCCTGGTACTCCACCTTATCTCCTCTTGCACAAGATCCGACCAAAGTCGCTCCCATCGTGGCAATTTCTCCCGACCATTGACAGAGTCCTGATAGGAATGCCAAATCTTCGGAAGCCCAAGGAGAGCCAAGCTCACCAAGTCCTCATCATCAACAGTCACCCCCACAGTTCCCAGCTCATCCCTGCATTGGATGAACTTCGTGAGGTACTTGGGCATACTGTCGCCTTTCTCCATTTTTATGTTTATGAGTTTATCCTTGAGCGCCAACTTCCTCTGATCGCTCTTGCTTTGGAACAAATCTGTCAAAGCTTTCCACATCAATAATGGAGAATATTTACCATGAAGGCTGGACACTATGTGGTCCTTCACACCTTCCAACAGAATCCTTTGACACTTTGTTGTCTTCTTTTGCCATGCGTCAAGTATGGCAACATCACTAGAAGTAGGTTTTGGAATTTCTGCATCTATGAACTCCTTCAACCCATCATCCGAAGACCGCTTTCTCCATCCGTCCTTCCATGTGCAATATAAGAATTAATTTAATCGGCTTCCCTCAAGGGCATACTCCAATCGCAATCCGTTGAAAGACATCTCAACTTCGACACCAAGAAAACACTGCTGCAAATTCGAATTCCACCAGCACAAAACTCAACCGCTTCAATGTTTTGCAATTGCTCCAATGATCAATATCCCTCTGATACCATGTAGAAATTTGAATAATTGATATATTATTCACCGAGATTCTCCTGATCACACACTATTTTAGCTTCATGCATAATACAGAATCTCTTCTACCATTGATCATTAATTGCGGAAATAAAATCAATTGCATGCACACATTAAAACCACAAACAATCACACATATGAACACAGTATTTAATGGGAAATATTAAAGCTGAAAACCCTAACTATCTGTATATTATATGTCATGGAGATCATGTAACAATCATAGTACAAAGCTCCTCACAAGCTCTCATGCACACCCTCAATTGCTACACACTATCAAGCTAGATCTAGCAAAACACATGCTCCAATCTTTTGCCACTTGATAGCTAGCCTCTATTGCGTAATCAATGCTATGGGATGGCTTCATTAAATAGATAAACCACCTGGCTTGTACTGTGCAATCCTCATGGGCTTATCCACCTATCTGTGTGTTGCAAATAGCAACAGTATAGTCACAACTGATAGTTAACCTGCTCTTTCACCTATTTCTGCATTGGTCTCCACTGAAACTGTCCATGCACTGAAGTTAATTGATGCATTCTTTAGTTGATTAATGAGTTTATAATTAGTGAATTAATTAATAATTAATTCACACCACTCTCACTAATTGTATCAATTAGTTAAACTAGATACAAATAGCTCAATTATGTTTAGATTAGTTAAACTGAACACAACTCCATTAACTCCCTCAATCAACTCCACCAAAGTCTGTCACATGAGTTCTAACTGAAGTATCCATGCAATAGCTCCACATAACCCTCAAGAATAGCGTAATTCCTTCTGTCAGCTCCTTTGCACTTAACTCAAGTGCTCCAAGAGAATAAGATAATGTTTAGAGTCCAAATATTATTAAGAGCTAATAATATTCGACATATCTATTTTTAGACTGGCAATCTAAAAATAGATTCCGCCCAATATGTCTAAAATAGAATTCCATCTGTTTTTTCCGACTTGACCAACCATCCACAAATAGCATCCTGCAACTCATAGAACATGATCCATATGTCTAAAAATAGACATAGTCTAAAAATAGGCTTTGCGCCAAAAATAGCCTGCGGGCCCACTTAGTGAAGGCGACTTCTTTCCACTAAGCTCATCATCTTGTTGCAATCTCAACATCAAGGCAACAAAAGGAAGAACCAATAAAAGGGTTAATAAGTCAGGACTTTATCTTTTTGAAAAGGGGCATGCTAGGCACACTAATAATAGGTCTCAATACATGCCAACTGGCATTGTGTGCCAAGTGCTAATGTATGTCAATGCATTCGACCAAGGTGTTCCAAGGCATGTTAAGTATTATATGCAACATGATAATAGATGCTAGGAGAGCTCCATGTTGTGCTAGCGCATGCCACCATGTGCTTGGGTGTCGGTGTCATCACAAGCTCTTCTAGGTACAAAGATGTTCCAAGACATGTGGGGTGCTAAGAAATGTTAGTGTGTGCCAAAGCATTAATTTAAGGTATACCTAGATTATTGAGGATTGTTAGGTATTTCTCATTAATAGATTTTTTAGAGCTTGGTTAGGTATTAAATAATATATTTCCTAAACACAATAGTGGAACTTTATCTAAAGGGAATTTGCTAGATAATAAACTTAATAGATATGAAGCATGTGTTGACTCATAGGAAATCTCTATTTGAATAGTCATTACTTGAGGGAAATGATACACACTAATTACTTCTTAAAAAATTGACTGAACCTAACCACTATGGCCTTGGAAATATTATAAAAAATACTCCAAAATAATGGTATTAAATTATTACCTTTTGACAAAAACTATATTAACAGACACATAGCGTTATCAAAAACTCATTGGAATGATCAATGATGATGAATATTTTTTGACCGTCACCAAAAGTAACAAAAAGAGTATTGGTGAGGGTCATTAAAATTTCGTCACTAGAAGTGTCACCGAAGAGAGAATTAGTGATGGGCCTTTAACGACCCTCACCAAAAGTGTCATTGAAAATGTCTTTGGTGACGGACCATAAAGGAACATAACCACATATACTAAGTGATTTTCGCTTTTTTAATGATCAATGATGACGAACATTTTCGACCATCAACAAAAGTGAACAAAAAGAGTATTGTGAAAGTCATTAAAAGTTTGTCACGAAGTGTCACCAAAGAGAGAATTAGTGATTGGCCTTTAACGACCCTCACCAAAAGTGTCATTGAAAATGTCTTTGGTGACGGACCATAAAGGACCATCACTATATACACTTACAGTGACGGTTTTTTAAGGACCGTCACCATATGTGACATTGGTGACGGACCTTAAAGGTCCATCACAAGCATGACCCTCACCAATGTGCTTTTTTCTTGTAGTGAGTAATAAGAAATTTACAGATTCAAACCCTTCTTTACCGATTATTACATTTGTGGTATTTCTCTCTCGCCTTTACAATTTGTCACACTATCACACCATTCCTACTCTATGCTCTCTTATTTTCCTCTCTCATATTCCATCCTCTACATCCATCTCCATCCTCATACAGAGCTCATATTTATACATAATTGTGGATTAATTTGAATCCATAATTTCCTCCATAAATGACTCAACCAAATCCTAAAATAGCTTATCCCTCCTTTAACTCAACTAATTTTTATATAAGGAGTTCATAATCCCTAAGATATATAGACAAAACAACTCCTCTCATATTCTCAATTATAAGAGAATATTTACAAAAAACCTCACACTCATAATTTTCCTCTTAATTTATTTAAAATGTACATACTTTATAAAATAATTAGACAAAAACATCACCCCCTAAATCACCCAAATAAATAATGACAATTTAGCAGGATGCTCCTACATCAGACTCCCCATGTAGAGAAGTTTCCATAGACTCTTGTCTATGAGGTCTATCACTTTTCTGTAATAATGCAACAGCCACAAGTCTCAATGACTTGCTACCTCCAGGATTCCAAACTATGTTTTGTCACCGGTCTTCCAAAGTATCAACTCCATTTTGTAATTTTGCACAGAATTCCGAGAATAGTATTTTTAGAACATTATTGAATGTAACTCCCGTTTTTCCATACCACATCATCTTTATTTCGGGAATTACAGACTTGTGTAGTAACGTTGATACACATTCTTCTAGTTTCCAGGCTTTGAAATAATATCTAACTGGCTTTACAAAAGCATCACCAACATCACTCATTCTATCAACCGGATTCCATCGACCTCTACAACAATTACTTTTTCCAATTTCTCAGATTAATTCCTCTTTCTCTAATGCTTCTGTCTCCAATTGTGGTGAACACTCAACTTTTTGAAATGAAGAATAATCAAGAACTTCTCCTTTATCACAACTATAGTCATTGATTGCCCCTATAGTAACAAATTTCTCATCCAGTGTTGTACCTGCATTCATAAAAAAAAATATTATTTTTAAAAATACAAGACCTTTCGGCCTCTTTTGATGCTTCAAGCACCAATCTCCCATCATAGTCCTTCTGGATTTTAGTAAATCCTCTTTTGAATTTCTGGTTGCTTTCATGTTTATCCTGCTGGATTAATACTGTTGTTTCCTTTATGTCTCTAAGGACATAACGGTTTTTTTTCTACTCCTGATCTTTCATCTCATCTTCAAATACTTTCTGCTCAATTCCTCTGATTGAAAGATCATATTTATTAATGTTTCCTTCTTTACCTATATCCACATTATTATTTGAAGAGTCAAAGCTTTCACTTAAATCTATAAAATTTAGAGACATTTCATCCTTATCATGCACGACAACTGCAATCTCTTCTTTATCAGGTTCTGCAAGCTTCACTTCTCCTTCAGGTTCTTTTAGCCATATTTCCAAGAACTCTTTTTCTATTTGAAATATTTCCAGCATTCCATCCTAAAATTCATTCCCAGTTTCATTCTTCTTCTGGAAATCATTTTGAGTTATCATGTTTTCTATATCATCACATTGCAAAATTCTTTCATCAATTTCATTAAACAAATTCACTTGTTTATGTCCTTGTAATATCACTATCGAATTTTCATTATGCTTCTTCTCCATAACAGCTTCAACTGGTTGCCTTACACCAAACAGAAATTCATCTATGAATTCTTTCTGCTGCAATAAATTAGTATCTTCCTCTTTAAAAGGCATTCTCCATCATACTTCACCTCAAGAGCTTTATTCATATTTTTGAGAGTTTCACCAGACTACCCATTATCTTCTGCACATCCTGCAAACATGCACAAACTACGTGATTTAAAAATACAAGGCTTCAGAGCCTCATCTGCTTCCCTTGTCAACATATCTTCAAATTGTTCTGAACCATTCCAATATTCCATGAGATATTTCTCATTAACCTCTTCACCCAGAATTTTACGCTGTTCTAGTCCACAAATGGAAACTTCCATTTCCAACTCAGCTTCTCTGAGTTCTTCACGTCTCAATTTCACACTCATCATCTGCTTGAGCTTTCTCAGCTCTTCTATTAACTGCATATTTACCTGTTGATTCCTCTTTACATGTAGTCTCTGCCATTTCAATTTCTTCTTCATGTTCCAACCATGTCTCTGGTATTTCATATTTCTTTACAATACTTCCATTAATAACTCAAGATGGACTATTATTTCATCCTTCTCCCTCTCATATTCTTCATGATTCAACTACTTCCAGATGCCATTTGCCTTGGCATCTTCCTTCTTCTTTGTTCTGTTGTGGTCTTCCTCAGAACCTCTTAAATGACTATCAACAGTCATCTTCTCCTCCATTGCGAACTTCATCCATTCGCTTATGGATTGCCTTCAATCCCCTTTTCAGCAAGCCTTCATACTTGCTATCCAACAATGCAAGATCTCTTCCTGCACTTGGAATATTTCGATTTTCTATATTGGAATCAAATTATGGGCAACTCTCTTGCTCCTGTTTGTTGTAAACAACAACTACAGTAATTCTTGTGTTACAATGACCAACTCTTTGGGTGTCGGGCTCCGCCGATCATGCACCTAGTTACATTCAAACCTTTGACTTGATTTAAGACTCTTTGACTCCATACTTGACATCAACTCTTCATCTTGGATGAAAAATGCACCCTTTTGTACAATAACTCAATGGTTTAACTTGACTCAAGCTATCCAAATTTCTTCATTTGACCTTAACATCTTATTTGACTTCAAAGCTTGACCTAATAATTAAAATAGTGGATATTTTGAATCTAATTCAGGTTATACAAATTAAATTTTTTATTTTTTAAACATGGAATAACAGCATATATAAAAATAATGCACCACTCTTTGTCCACTTATACATGTACGTGCTTATATGATGAGCATTTCGTTAAGTTGCCTTCACATATGGCAGTGTACCAAAAATTTCAAGACTCATTATTAAATTGATATGCACCCACCTACATAAATCAACACACAGAAATAAGAGCACATAGAATGAGAGTAGGTAGAACTATACCACGTAACCAGTGATGATGTGAATTCCACATGTTTTGAGTAAAAATGACGTCCTTCCATGCATCTTTAAATGTATACTTCTGCAAATTTGCAGCATTTGTGGTATTTACAAAACTGTTTCATGCAAGTTTCTCCTCACACATTGACTAATCTGCTCAACCGTATAGTTATCAATACACAGAGCTTGTGATATATGTTGCTGAAATGCTCATAATCTTTAGAAATTCTCAACTCCAGGAAGCGTAAGAAAACTCACAGAAATCATAGTTTCACAAGCAATAAAACATTGCATTTGAAGTTTGTAAGCAGATATTCGTATGATAATCTTGTTATGGGAGGAAGATTACTGCTTGAGGAGTATTTATGCAGAGTATACATAAAAAGGTAGTCGCTTAAATAAAAATCATGTGGCTTTATTATACCCGAGAATGTTTTAGAATACAGTTCAGTCCACAACTCCAACACTTTCAACAGTCAAAAGAAAATTTGTCTCCTGTATGCTTTCAACAAGGGCTTACAACTTCTTGTGTACACAAGATTCATATGCACTGCAATGATCTCATTGTGCCAGAACTAGATTTGTAGGAAAAATGATTTTTTCATAGAAATCAGGATATGCCAAGCTTGAAAGAATACCTGGAACATTAACACTAGCATTGATCGCAAGATTCAGGATCAGCCAACAAAATATCTATATTTGTATTCCTATCATAGGCCTTATTGATTCGATTGAAGAAAAAATGTGTTTAATGATACAACCACCTTTCAGATCTAGAAAGTTTTTCTAGTTTCAAATACATTCACGAACTATGTTCAGATACAAGTTTGATTTTGCATCCAAGCCCTTTTTGATATGTTTTTTACCAATAATCAACTCTGAAATTCAATTCTTCCTTCTTCATGTAGGTCACATCACAGCTCTCCATGAATATGCAACATAGCTCCTCCTCTCTGCATGCAAGAATTCTCAACCATGACGCTTCTGCTGCACACTCTGATGGAAGTATATAGATCCACTTACTATCACAATATTTCTCTCTATATCTCTATCTCCAAAAACTTACACAGCCGAAATAAATTTCACAATCATCCTTCAACAAATTTCGCAGCTGATTCCCATAGATCTTTCACAACTATGCTTGCGCAACAATAAACCAGCGTTTCAGAATTTCTGAACCGAATCACATTCAAGCCACCACAGTTCACAAAGGCGGCTCCCCCCTTATGGAATAGGTGCCTTACACCCCTTTTGTAACTCCATATCTCACAACAATGAACACAACATCAGGCAGGAATCTTCCCACTCTAATACCAAAATTATGTAGGATTTCTGCAAAACTTAGAAGTAACAATAGAGTGTATATTCACTTTAACATGAAATCCTCAGTTTAAAAATCTTCACAAAAACAACTGAGATTCAATACATAATATATAGCCCAGATAAAACAATATATATACTCCAAAAAATACCACATGCATCGAATTCCTTAACGGATCCTACATCAAAATGAGACAATTGCCATCGAATTCTATTTACAAACTATTCCTTTTGCACTCTTCCCATATTACATTTATGTTTTGTAGCTCTTAGCACTTCCACTAATCTTGCAATTCCGAAATTCGATGGTTTTTCTAGGGTCTAATTTAGTGCATATTTGTGTAAAAGATGTTTAAATAATATATATGAATAGAGAGCTAAACACAAACAAAATACTTGGATATAATATTAATAAGAAATTTACAGATTCAAACCCTTCTTTACCGATTATTACATTTGAGGCCTCTCGCTCTCGCCTTTACAATTCATCACACTATCACACCATTCCTACTCTATGCTCTCTTCTTTTCCTCTGTCCTATTCAATCCTCTACATCCATTTCCATCCTCATACAAAGCTCATATTTATACATAATTGTGGATTAATTTGAATCCATAATTTCCTCCATAAATTACTCAACCAAATCCTAAAATAGCTTATCCCTCGTTTAACTCAACTAATTTTTATTTAAGGAGTTCATAATCCATAAGATATCTAAACAACACAACTCCTCTCATATTCTCAATTATAAGAGAATATTTACAATAAACTTCACACTCAGATTTTCCTCTTAATTTATTTAAAATGTACATAATTTATAAAAAAAAAAAAAAAAAAAAACATCACCCCTTAAATCACCCAAATAAATAATGAAAATTTAGTAGGATGCTCCTACATCAATAACTCAAGATGAATTGCTATCTCAACCTTCTCCCTTTCATATTCTTCATCAGTCAACTACTTCCATATGCCATTTGCCTTGGCATCTTCCTTCTTCTTCCTTCTGTTGTGGCCTTTCTTAGAACCTTTGAAATGACTATCAATAGTCATCTTCTCCTCCTTTGTGAACTTCATCTGTTCACTTGTGGATTTCATTCAATCCCCTTTTCAGCAAGCCTTCCTACTTTCCATCCAACAATGCAGGCTCTCTTCTTGTGCTTGGTATCTTTCAATTTTCTATCATGGAATCATCTTCTGGGAAACTCTCTTGCTTCTCTTTGTTGCAAACAACAACTGCAGTAATTCTTGTGTTACAATGACCAACTCTTTGGGTGTCGAGCTCTGCCGATCATGCACCCAATTACATTCAAACCTTTGAATTTATTTAAGACTCTTTGACTCCAGACTTGACATCAACTCTTCATCTTAGATTAGAAATGCACCCTTTTGGACAATAACTCAATGGTTTAACTTGAATCAAGCTATCCAAATTTCTTCATTTGACCTTAACATCTTATTTGACTTCAAAGCTTGACCTAATAATTACAGTAGTGCATATTTTGACTCTAATTTAAGTTATACAATATATAAATTAACTCTTTTCTTTTTTAAACATGGAATAACACCATATATAAAAATAATGCACCACTCTTTGTCCACTTATACATGTTCGTGCTTATATGATGAGCATTTCATTAAGCATCCTTCACGTATGGCAGCGTACCAAAAATTTCAAGACTCGTTATTGAATTGATACGCACCCACCTACATAAATCAACACACATAAATAAGAGCACGTAGAATGATAGCAGGTAGAAATATACCAGGTAACCAGTGATAATGTGAATTCCATGTGTTTCATGTAAAAATGACGTCCTTATATGTATCTTTAAAGGGATACTTTAGAAAATTTGTAGCATTTGTGGTATTTACACAACTGTTTCATGGAAGTTACTCCTCACACATTGACTAATCCCCTCCACCGTACAATTATCAATACGTAGAGCTTGTGATATCTATTGTTGAAATGATGATGATCTTTAGAAATTCTCAACCCCAAGCAGCATAAGAAAACTCGCAGAATTCATAGTTTCATAAGCAATCAAACATTTCATTTGAAGTTTGGAAGGAGATCCTAAATTGATAATCTCCTTACGAGAGGAATATTACTGATTGAGGAGTATTTATGCATAGTATATATAGAAAGGCAGTCTCTTAAAGGAAAATCATGTGGCTTTCTTATACCAGAGAATGTTTTAGAATACAGTTCATTCCACAAATCCAACACTTTCAAGAATCTAAAGAAAATTTGTCTCCTCTATGCTTTTGATGAGGGCTTACATCTTCTTGTGTACACAAGATTCATATGTGTTGCAATGATCTCACTATGTCAGAATTAGATTTGTTGGAAAACTCATTTTTTTCATATAAATCAGGATATCCCAAGCTTGAAAACATACCTGGAACATTAACACCAGCATTGATTGCAAGAGTCAAGATCAACCAGCTGACTATCTAGATTTGGATTCCTGTCATAGGCCTTCTTGATTCGATCGAAGAAAAAATGTGTTTAATGATACAACCACCCTTCAGATCTAGAAAGTTTTTTAGTTTCAAATACATTCACGAACTACGTTCAGATAAAATTTCTCTTTGGCATCCAAGCCCTTTTGGTTGTGTTTGTTACCAATACTCAGCTCTAAAATTCAATTCTCTCTGTAGAATGAAATCGGCCTTCAAAAAAATATCACAACCTCCAATCTGACAATGCTACAGCAGTGTTCCACGTTACTCGATCCACAATGATCCACCATTGATCCTTCGATAACTCCTCAATTCAACACAAGGAGGTTATTTCAAAAGCTTGACTCAGATCTCAAAGTATCTGGTAAAGTGACCTACAATGGCATGGAATGAAGAAATTCTTGCCTCAAATAACATTGACATATATTAGTCAAATTGATATTTTCAAACATGGACTCTATCAAGACACCTGGAACTAGTAGCAACAAAAAAACACCAGGAAACCTCTTGAAAGAGACACCCACCATGAAAAGAAAAACTAACCAAGGTATTTAATTCAACGATATAAATCTCCTATTCCACAGGCTTCAATGTGATTTTCTCCTCCTATGCACATCTCCAAATAGGAAACGAAACAATCGAAACAGTTCGCCCACGCTCTCCGCTCTGATCACAAATGGAAGTATTTGCTTTCTGTTCTTGTAGCGATTATACTAAAATATCCTTTGATATTCGTAGCTGTTCTTGCATCAGGATCCTCTGCCACATCTCATGACTACATGCTCACCTTCACGATTTCAGGGCTTCGATACCGAAATGATGCAGAGGATCTGCCATAAATTAGAATACACGTGGAAAAAAAAATAGAGACCACAAGTTCTTTGAATATTAAAAGATAATTTACATAAACTTCAAATTAGCCACCATTTAATCATTAACATACATCGCAGATAAACATAACAGTATACTCAACGCATAACCATATGCACAAGATTTCTATCTGTAGAATCTGAAGCCCTGTAATTTCAATTAAACATTCTGTGATAACAAGAATCTGTCAGATCACATCATAGCCAGACAACGCTTCCATCCATGAGCTATTTAAGATCAATATCTCCCTCTTTGAATTGATTCTGACCAATACCGCCTTGCACATTCCATTCATTGGTAATATCTACTGTAAATTTAAGACATATGCAGCGTAATAAAGGTTTAAGAAAATAATCAACGGAGAGAAAATAAAACAAATGAGTATATCAACAACAACAATAAATTTCAGTCTTAAACTCTTCCTTGGCCAATAATACATTTGGTTTCCCTCTCGAATTTTTCCCTTTACATAAACTCTTACAACAGTTCTCTCTATATCTATATCTCCATCCTCACACAAAGCTCATATTTATACATAATTGTGGATTAATTTGAATCCATGATTTCCTCCACAAATGATTCAATCAAATCCTAAAATAGCTTATCCCTCCTTTCACTCAACTAATTTCTATTTAAGAAATTCATAATCCCTAAGATATATATACAACCCAACTCCTCTAATATTCTCAATTATAAGAGAATATTTACAATAAACCTCACACTTAGATTTTCCTCTTAATTTATTTAAAATTTACATACTTTATAAAATAGTTTAAAAAGCATCACCCACTAAATCACCCAAATAAATAATGACAATTTAGCAGGATGGCCCTACATCACTTTATGTTGAAGCTCTTCCTCTCATCTTTTCAAACTTCTTGCTTTTCTATTTTTCATAAGTTTTTTTGAGCTTGTTTCCTTAAGAAGTTTCACTTCTCCTTCATTATCTCTTATGATGAAAATGTCTTCTTCTCTTGAGTTTTATTCAATAGCTTCATAATCACTACTTAATAAAAATTGATTCCATCAAAGGTTTTGCGTTCGTAATTCATGCATCATAATCATCTTGATGAGGCCATGATGACAAAGGCTTTTTCCCATGTTTTTAACTTGGTTTTTAACTCCTTTAGCCATTGTATAAAGGCTTTGTAGTAAAAAATAAGGCATGTTAATCTCAGAGTAACATTCCAAATGTTGAAAAGTTTTAATGGGATACAAGTATATTATACTGAATATTCCCTCACATGTGATGAATTTTTGGATATGCAAGCCATCTCATCCCAGGGATGAACTAAACAACTTCTTGAAATCCATTTCTTCCAGTTAACAAATTGTGCACTAGATATGCATAAAAATGGAGTCTAGGATTTATCTTTGCATTGTTTAGTTTTGAAGTATCTTTCTCCTTTCTGAGGTAGTCCAGTCACATATGACATAATTTATTTTGATAATATTATAGTGATGTTACCTACTAATGTTGTGTCACCATCAAAGGAGGAAGAAAATTCCACACAAATATTTTCATTATACCCATCAAACGTTTCGAGAAATGAAATCCAGTGATTTTTTTTCAAGAATTTAAAAACAATATTTTTGAAACTATGTCGAATAAAATTTCACCTGTTCAACCCTAGATACCATGATGATTTTCTAAAAGAAACACAACCTTTTCACTGTCTGTAAAATTTCTGAAAATTTCCTTCTTTGTCAAAACCCCAAATTTTGACACGATTAATAATACTTTTATTTTTATATATTTTTGAAAAGGAAACAAAAATTCCTCATTTTATGTTTTAAATTTCATAAATTTTCATCAGTCAGGGCTCATTTCAAATTCTCTTACTTGTTGATCCAAATTTGAGGAAAACTTGTGTTCTTTGTGATTGGTTAGCCCATTTTTTTCTTTTTGCTCCTCCCCTGCTTCAACAAAAAGCTTTTCTTCAGAAATTATATCTTTTTATGAATCAAAATATAAATACATAGGTCTTGTTTTCAAAAATATTCACATCAAGTTACCCAAATCACCTCAAATCCATTTTTTCAAAAAAATTAGCACTTTTTAAGATTTGGAAAAAGGGAAGTGATTATATGTTTGACAGTTTCATTTTTTAACATAAAAATCATATTTTTTATGGTGGTAAACTGTCAATCATTAATTATGGGCGCAATTGGTGATAAGGAAGGCATGAAAATTGTCACATGAAAACAATTTGGGTTTCCACGCAGAGAGGGTTTGATTCTCAGGGTGTTAATACATTTTAAATTAACACTGGAGGAATATAAGGTTTAAATTTCAGTTAAATGGTAATGTTAGCCACCTATAAAATTGGTTATATCAAAA
The DNA here is from genome assembly GCA_034641835.2 of Pinus albicaulis. Lineage (NCBI taxonomy): Eukaryota > Viridiplantae > Streptophyta > Pinopsida > Pinales > Pinaceae > Pinus > Pinus albicaulis. The sequence continues at coordinate 194,896,770 of CM076584.1, read as the reverse complement.
TATGGGTAAATAATTTTTGGAGCCTTCAATAAACAAGTTTTATTTCTAAAAGTGTTATCTCTTGAATACTCATGAAGACATCACGCCCTTTGTTTAATCTTCACTGCTATTTCCCTTTCGAACTCAGAAATTATGTTATTTTCATAGAAAAAAGACTGCTGCAAAATCTCATTTTTCCCTCCTCCACTAAAAACTAACCTTCATTTTATTCCCTTTTTTCCCCCATGAAATTCCTCTACTTTCCATTTGTTCCCCTTTCCCCTTCATGAAAATCCTTTTACAAGGTTTAAAATTCATTTTTGAGCCTTTTCGAAACCCCCAAATCCATGAAAAACCTTGAAAATTTTCATAAAAAATAATTTTTTTGACTATGGGCTTAAGCCCCTTTGCGCTAAGTCCTAACCACTTCCCCACCATATGCCTTGGTGCTAGAACCAAGCATTAAACCCTTTCGGTGCTTATCACATCGGAGAAAATTGGAGCGCGCAAGTCTATTTGTTTCATTGAAACCTCCGATGTGATTGGCCCCTTTATACATAACCCATGACCCCATTTCCGCTTCATATAACCTCAAAGCCCGCAATCGAGCCCTAAAATTTGTTAATAAACCCATCTCCGATGTAAATTTCCTTGCTAAAACATAAAAACCCCTTTTTCCTATGTTTTACATTAAACCCGCTAGTACAATGTTATTAAATGATAAAGACCATTGATCTTTTCCTGATTGACGATCCACGCTATCTCACATGAGAGAATTCCAAATGGCTAGATTGAAATACCATCACCTTGATTCCAATGTCGATTAGCCCTTATACATATATAAACCCCGGTCCCTTTGTTTTTTCCATATATCCACAAGCCCCGCAACCGGGGGCCAAGCCTCATTATATAACCCGCCCCGACACCATAAAACCTTCATATTTCATAAATTTTTTATTTTTATATATATTAAAGGGTCCCATCATTCATTGGTTGAACCCTTTTTCCCACTGTTTATCTTGGACCAATCAACGGCCCACGCATTCTCGCATCGGAGAAAATCATTGGGCGCGTTTCTTATTTTATTCACAAACCTCGATTGGTTTCCTTTCGATCCATCCTCCACCGTCGATCTGATCTGCAGATCAACGGCCCAAAGCCAATTGCATTGGAACCATTCAGTTTTGTTCCCCTACTGATCACAAAGCCCTGATTGTATCTGGGCCATCCACGTGTCAACATCCGACGGTCCAGATCTTTCCTCCCGACCTTGGTTAAAAACATGCAGCCCCGCTCTATAATATTTTTCCAACAAATGACAACTGTTGATCTCTGTAGATCAACGGCCCATATTAATCCTTTTCTCTGCTTTGTAAATTTGTTTATTATACCCAGATCAAATCTCCACCATTGATCTATTTCATCCAATGATTCATAATAATCCTGATGGGTCCGACCCCTGTGGGTCCTACCTCCCTCTAGACTTAATCTTAGTCGTTCACCTTTGATCCAGTGGTTCATATTGAAACCGCCTCACCTCCTTTCGCCCGTGCATCTATCCAATATCGCGCTCACTCCCCACCGTCAAATCTAAGACCCCAGATCCAATGGTTGACACGCATTTTCATGTAACTTCAAGTGCGAAGGTTAACACCCCAAGGGATGTGCGATATAAGCTGTTTTCAAATGCCACGTGTCGGGCGGGAATGCATATCGCGTTCAAAAAGGTGAAACCTCCTATCCCTCTTTTGGCCACGCGAAACCCACGGTTTTCCCTCCCGAAACCGCCTTTCTCATTTTGTGTTATGTTTTATCACGTGCGCTCCCTGCCGTTGATATCTGTTGATCAATGGCTCAGATATAATCTCCCATTACACTATCGGCCTCTGCCTTCACCAAAGGATTTCAACGAGCAATCTCCGTCGTTGATCTCAGGGTCCAATATGATTCGACGATCTACGATCGTTCAGAAACACCAATTTCCATTTTAACACATATTTCTTCCGCCAAAGGTTTTAAACCCCTTTTTCTTTGTAATTTCTTCACAATTGCACCTATTTTAGTATAAAGTGACTCATTCGCTTTGTATGTCCACAACCATCTTGACCGTTGATTCAACATGGATCAATGGTTCTGACTTAATTCTTCACCAATTTCCTCTTTGGCCTTCTACGCGCGATCTCCACCATTGGATGCCCTCATCCAATGGACATGCTCCTAACTATAGCCTCCTAGACAGTCTTACCCAAATAAATGCAGGATTTATTAACTTTTATTGTTTTATGTAATTTTTTATGGTTTTTTCATTATATTGAAGAAAAACCAAAGGCTAGGGATGACAATCCCCATGCCTTTGTTCATAAAAGAGAAGCCATCTATAGGGTTCAACGCCACATTTTTCCGATGTCTCATGAACGTTGGTAGCTCCATAAGAAACTCCGTATCACTTGCGCATCAAAAAGACACAGCAATGCATAATTGAAATAAAGAGTATCAGCGTTGAAGACCCAAACAGAGCAGAGATGAAGAATTAAACATTGATTATACAGTTTGGAGTGGATTACGACTAAGATTGAAAATCAAAAGCCTAATCCAATAAATTAACCATGTTTAAAGAAAATCAATAATATCTATCAGACAGAGGATGCCTCCACTGCCACATCAGAGGCTAATTGATTCCTCTCAGCTACCGAATGCCACCTGTAGCCTCAAAGCATTCAACAGACAGCCAATTAATGACCATAACAGAGCATATCTGCTCCAATACAGTTGAATAGTTATTTTGAATCAAGGAAGCTAATATAAACTATCAGAAGATTTATTACAGAGATCACACAGAGCCTTAAAGTCAACAAAAGCTCCCCATCGAGCTTAATTCTTAATGTAAAACAATTAATACAAAGGAAATATTTGTAAACTTCTCCATCGAGCCCCTCAAAGGCCGAGAAGTATTAATCTGTATTAATTGAACTTGGGAGATATTTTATCCATCCCACCTCCTCATATCTTCTATAAATACATCTGTAGAAGATGAAACAATGTTGGTTGTAGAACTTTGAAATATACTTGTGCTCGAAACTTCTACTTGTAAATAGTGTTCAAAGGCTCTTGAAGCTCTGTTTGTGATCAAATAAGTTAGGCTGAAAAGTGAAGATGATTGGTGAACTGAAACACTGGACTTGAAGATTGTTACTGGTTTGAAGCATTAATACAAGCTGATTTATGGGTTCCTGGTCTATGTCAACGGTGATTTTTTTCTTATTGTAAATTTTTATTTTATTTCTGTTTTCGCTCTGTCCATTATTCTATGATAAAGAACAACAAGCATAGAGTTAGGATTTACTATTTACGGTACCCTTCTCTAACTAATAAGATTTATCTACATGTTTTCTTCCAAATTGTGCTATTTAGGAATGATTTAATTCAGTTTAAGCAGTTATGAATGCTGGAGTTCCCTCGTCCTACTGTCTAAGCTAAATGTTTTTCTTGAATGTAATTTTCAGTTTATGTTAAGTAGAGATGAACTAAGGAAGTGATGGTGAGCCCTGTCCTTTAGTTTTATCCCCAAAAGCTATCTGAAAGTTTCCCTAAGAATGTGTCGAAAGCAGGCTATGTTGAAATTCCTTACCTAATCTTAGACTATTCTTTGTTATATTATGTGTTTTTCTTGAAATTTTACTAAGTAAAGCAGAGCTAGGGAAGTCTATGGTGAGCCCTGTCCTTTAGTTTCTTCTCCAACAGTTTCTTTTAAAGTTTCCCTTTGTGTTTAAAATGTTTTCTATTGAAAGTGCATCAAAAGCTGGTTAGTTTCGAAGTACTTACTAGATCTTAGATTAATTTTATGCCTTTATTAAAATTATGATGAAAGCAGGATAGTTTCAAAGTACTTACTTTATCTTAGGCTACTCTTTGTTCTTCATTTGTTTAATTCCCCTTTCTTGTTTTATCATTTCATTCCATAAAATCAACTTTAAAGAGATTCTTAGACATAGATGACTTGCCCCATGGACCACTCTTGAACCTTTTTGTTGGAATTAAACCCTATTATGACTCCATAGCCTAATGGACTAAAAACCAGCGTTATATCTATCTTATCAGCCAAAGCTTGTTCTGTTTGCTTGCAACTTCACACCTTTGAAACTCTTTTCATTTAGGACTTTCCACTCAACTAATAATCATTCTCAACCATCCAAAACCAACAAAACCCCTTGTTATCTATAACTAGCCTAATATCATTACCCAAAAGCTTTAAAGATAAATCCATCTTTGAACTTATTAGAGAGATCTCACTCCGGATTCATGAGGGCTAGATCCTAGAATCCCAAAGTGGTTGAAATAGTGTTCTCTCTGCAGTTTGACTTTGCCAATATTGCAAATTACAGGGAGCTAACATTTCTGGCAACTCCGTTGGGGATTTCTGAGTAAAACTTTGTCCTAGATATTTTCATAAGAGCTTAGAAAAACCTTTTGATTTAATGACACTTGTTCTGTTAGCTAGTTGAGCCACCAGAAACTAACATTTTTGGCAACTCTGCTGGGGATTTTGAGTTAATTTTCACCTATACACACTTAAGACTGTAGAAATACCTCGGTAAGCACTTGTCTCAAGAACAATTGGTATATTAACCTGTTGAGCCATCAACATCTAACATTTCTGGTGACTCTGCTGGGGATCGAGTCAAATTTTCATCTTAGGTTCCGTTAAGACTTTAGACAAACCCCTTAATTAAAAGCAGCCCTTTTCAAGCACTACCAAGAAAATGGTAATCATGATAAAACTTGTTTGAATCAGTGACAAACTAGTCAAACCCTAGGACTCTCGTACGAGTTTATCTAACCTTGAAAGATCAGCTAGCTTAGCCATAGGAGCAGACTGTATTTGTCTCATAACCGTAGCTAAGTTTTGAAACAGATTTAGGACACTTTTAAGAACCAATAGGACTAAAATAACTCAGAAAACCCAAAAAAATATTTCAGATTGGTATTTTGATAAACATGGTGGTGGACCATAAAACCTTTTACCTCCAAAAGAGCTAAAAACTTCCACTTGGCGACTCCAAAATCCTAAAAAAACCTTAAGACTCCACTAGGAAGACCCAAAATCATTATAATATCATTTAAGCTCAGTTAGAGGATTTTAGGATTAAAAATTTTTCTTGTTAAAAAGATCAGTCAACCTCTTAAAGATTGTCATATCTGGTTAAACTGTTCTTGTTTAAATTAGGTCTGAAAAAAACACAGCATAGTGGCTCCTAGAAAGATTCATACTAGAGCCTACCATGACCCAAAACCACCTAAGATAGTTGATAACCTAGAAAGTATACTTAGGAAGTCTCCTAAGATTAAATTTTCAACTGTTTCCAGATCACCCTTGAGAGATAATTTAGTTCCTGAAAACCTTGTGGCTCTACAAGAATTACATGGTGGTGGACCATAAAACATTTTACCTCCTTAGGAGCTAAAAACTTCCACCTGGCGACTCCACACTCTGAAACTCTCAAAGACCAAATGACTCCACTGATAGAATACCTTGAACTGATTAAGCAGACACAATGACCTCTTTTCTGATTTACAAACATGGATTTAGATATAGACCCAGAAGATAAACATATGTTCAAGATGGAAAAATTGATGTACATGCTTGGAAGAAGGGTGGATAGGTTTATGGCTAATCTAAACGTTGGTGATCCATAACATCATATGCCTTTCCCTCAACAAACGAAAACTCTACCACTACAAGACGTGTACGATCAACAAGATTATAGAGAAAATAATCAAGGAAATTTTCTAACACGATGGAAAAGATGATGTACATGCTTGGAAAGAGAATGGATAGGTTGATGGCTAATATGAATATTTATGATCTCGAGCAACCTATGCTTTCCCCTGATCATACACAAGCCCAATCACCTTAGGATCAAGAAAGTGACCAAGATATGTACTATTATCAACACTTTTTATAAAATGATGAGAAAAATTACACAGAAAGAAATAAAGAAGGTTCTCAAGAAATTCTTGATTGCCTTCCTATGTCTTGTACTATGCTGATAAGAGATCTTCACAATCAAATTGCGAATAATAATAGTGAGCAGTGCCTTTAGGAAACAATTAGCCATCAGGTTACATTAGAAAATCCTCATCGCTTCCTTGCAAGCACAAGTCAAGATCCCCTAGAAGAGGCTAAAGAAAACATCCAGCCTCAGAATCAGCCTTTACAAGAAATAGAGAACTGCTGTAATTTTGTTCAAATGGACATAGAAATATTTTTTCCCTTGACAGAAGAAGAGATAGATCAGACTATTAATAAACATTTAATCTCTGAAATTTATTGTGAAACAAGTGCTCTTGCTCATACACGTATAGAACTTTGTTGTAAAGACACCGAAAGTTCTTTTGTTGGTCATAAGAAATAGGGTAGCATTTTTTCTGTTTATACTGAAAGAAAAATATCTCCTTTAACAGAAGAAAAAATTGATCAAATACTAAGGGAGCAGCTACCCTCCAAACCATCATCTCAACGAGACAGTCATGAACATGGTGCCTATTCCATAGAACAATCCAATGGCACTTAAGACAAAGACGATAGTAAGGAAATTAATGATAAAACTGAAACTAGTCCTTTTTCGATCATGAATTTTGATGGGTCATGTACTAAAACTAATGTAGGTGCAGGAATATGGATTTGTGATATAGAGAACAATTATTCTGAAGCCTATTCATATAAATTGAACTTTCAATGCACAAGTGACATAGTAGAGTATGAGGCACTCCTTTTAGGGCTACACTTATTGAAAAAATTAGGAGCCCAGAAGATAACAGTTCATGGAAACATAGAATTGATAATTATGCAAGTGAAAGAAGAATGCATGGTAAAACATCCCAGACTTAAAGCTTATAAGGATGATGCCATTGATTTGTTAAAATCTTTCAAAGAATTCCAACTTATACTTTTTCCTAAAGGCCAAAATATTGTTGCTAATGGATTAGCCCTTGTGGCTAGTACATGTTTAAAACCTTGCGAGAGAAAACAATATACAATTCAACAAAAATTTAGACCAGCTGTCCCAAACAATAAAAGATACTAGAGAAAATTTGAAGGAGAAAAACAAATAGAAGACTATCCTACTGAGGATATACCAACTTATCAGGATGAAACTTCTCCCTTCACTAAGATCAGTCTGTCATCCAAAGAACCTGATTTTATAGCAGAAGTAAGCATAGATTTAGAGAAGGAAGATATTTCACTCCTTGCTGTTTTGCAGGTTAAGGATGATGATACTCCCAAGCCACATACTGACAACACAGTCCTTAAAGCTGAAGTCTTGGAAGCAGACAATCTACCAGACATGGAGGGCCAAAAGGAATAGAATTTTCATTTTTTCTTTGTTGATCCTTTGGAAGAGTGTGTGGAAATCTCAACTGGCTCAAATTATCAAGCTTGGATCCTTTGCAAGAGCCAAAAACATGAAAAGCTGTCACCTTCTGTGATAGCCTTGGTTTTGAATATTAATCTTCAAAATGTACTATGGATACCTACGACAAACAGCCAGAGTTTCTTTTTCTCTTTTACATTACTCAACTGGCTACGTTGGCACTTTTGTATCATATGATAATTTAAATACTTCAAATTAGAATAGGTTAGATAGAAATGTCAATTTAGCTTAGTTTTGAGCAATTAGATAGTTGTTGATTTTTGTCTCCGAAGAAAAATAAAAAATACAAAAACAGTAAAAGAAAGAAAAGAGGGAAGGATTGTAAAAACAATAAAGGTACAATCCCATACCAAAAAAGAGAAAAAAATCTGAAAGTGTGCAAGCTCGAATGCCACTCCTGAAAAGCACACTTCTAGTTAGTCATACAGCCTCATCATGACTAGTTAGTTTTTAATTTACTGCTGATAGGTTAGTGAATTCGATATTCCAAACAGCTTAATCTTGGCTTCTCAATTAGGTAGATTAGGATAGAAATTAAAGGTTCAAACAAGCTCAAAATTTGAACCTAAGATTCCAAAAGAAAATTGACTCTAATCTGTTTCAATTTCTAAGTCAGAACAGAGGAAAAATTGGTTCTAATCAGCTTCAAATCTGAACCAGTTGATAAAGGAAAAATAGCTCAAACAGAAGTAAAAAAAAGAGCTAAAAAAAGAGAAGGTCGTGCTTTGAACTTTCAGATCTTAAGCCTTCCATTTTGATTTATTTTTCAGTAAAATAAAATCTATGTGCAGCTCGTTGTTTATGCCATAGATCAGCAACAAGTTGGACTGTTTAATCCTGACTTGTGCTTTTAAATTTCTGTTTTAGAAATTAGTGAATAAAAATATGTTAGAATATTTAATCCTAACAGATTAGTAGATTAGGTAGAGAAGCATATGAACTCAACTATTTAATCTAAGTTCATGGAGAAATAAGAATTATAAATAGATTATATTTTTTGGTTTCAAAATAATAAAATGTTGTAAGATATTTTTCCAATCCAAGTGCACTCCAAAGAAGAAAAAATGTTAGATCAGTGGGATTGGGTAGGTAGAAAGCTTGTGTTTATGAAGATCCATTGTTTTTCATGGCTACTAATATTTTCAGAGCAAAAGAAGATCATCCAAGTAAGGAAATTCACAGCCCAATGGATGAGGCACTGATCATCCCCCCAGAGAATGCAAGTCTAAAGTTCTTGATGCCTTCAAGAAGACACCATCCCCAAGTGGAGCCACTGTTAGCCACCTATAAAATTTGTTATATCAAAAGGTGGATAAATCATTTTTGGAGCCTTCAAGAAACATGTTTTATTGCTAAAAGTGTTATCTCTTGAAGACTCATGAAGACATCATGCCCTTTGTTTAATCTTCACTACTATTTCCCTTTCAAACTCAGAAATTCTGCTATTTTCATAGAAAAAAGACTGCTGCAAAATATCATTTTTCCCCTCCTCCACTAAAAACTAACCTTCATTTTATTCCCTTTTCCCCCCCATTAAATTCCTCTATTTTCCATTTATTCCCCTTTCCCCTTCATGAAAATCCTTTTACAAGGTTTAAAACTCATTTTTTAGCCTTGTCGAAACCCCCTAATCCATCGAAAACCTTGAAAGTTTTCTTAAAAAATAAGTTTTTTGACTATGGGCTTAACCCCCTTTGGGCTAACTCCTAACCACTTCCCCACCATATGCCTTGGTTCTGGAACCAAGTGCTAAACCCTTTCGGCACTTATAGCATCAGAGAAAATCAGAGCGCGCAAGTCTATTTGTTTCATTGAAACCTCTGATGCGATTGGCCCCTTTATACATAACCCCTGACCCCATTTCCGCTTCATATAACCTCAAAGCCTGCAATTGGGCCCTAAAATTTGTGAATAAACCCATATCTAATGTAAATTTCCTTGGTAAAGCATAAAAACCCCTTTTTCCTATGTTTTACATTAAACCCGCCAGTACAATGTTATTAAATGATAAAGACATTTGATCTTTTCCCGATCGATGATCCACGCTATCTTGCATCGAATAATTCCAAATGGGTAGATTGAAAGACCATCACCTCGCTTTCGAGGCCGATTGGACCTTATACATATATAAACCCTGGTCCCTTTTTTTTTCCATATATCCACAGGCCCCGCAACCAGGCACCAAGCCTCATTATATAACCCGCCCTGACACCATAAAACCTTCATATTTCATGAATTTTTTATTTTTATATATATTAAAGGGGCCCGCCGTTCATTGGCTGAACCCTTTTTCCCACCGTTGATCTTGGACCAATCAACGGCCCGCGCATTCTCCCATCGGAGAAAATCATTGGGCGCGTTTCTTATTTTATTCGCAAACGCCGATTGGCTGCCTTCTGATCCATCCTCCACCGTCGATCTAATATGCAGATCGACAGTCCAAAGCCAATCGCATCGGCACCATTCAGTTTTGTTCTGCCATCGACCACAAAGCCCTGATTGCATCTGGGTTGTCCACGTGTCGACATCCGACGGTCCAGATCTTTCCTCCCGACCTTGGTTAAAAACATGCAGCCCCACTCTATAATGTTTTTCCAACAAATCAGAGTCGTTGATCTTTGTAGATCAACAACCCATATTAATCCTTTTCTCCACTTTGTAAATTTTTTTATTATACCCAGATCAAATCTCCTCCGTTGATTTGTTTCATCCAACGGTTTATAATAATCCTGATGGGCCCGACCCCTGTGGGTCTTGCCTCCCTCTAGACTTAATCTTAGCCATCCACCTTTGATCCAATGGCTCAGATTGAAACCGCTTCACCTCCTTCCCCCTGCGCATCTATCCAATATCGCACTCACTCCCCACCATCAGATCTAAGACCCTAGATACAGCGGTTGACCCGTGTTTTCACGTAACTTCAAGCACGAAATTTAATTCCCCAAGGGCTGCATGATATAAGTTGTTTTAAAATGCCACATGTCAGGCGGGAATGCATATCACGTGCGAAAAGGTGAAACCACCTATCCCTCTTTTGGCCACGCGAAACCCGCGGTTTTCCCTCCTGAAACCGCCTTCCGCATTTTGTGTTATGTTTTATCGCATGCGCTACCCGCCATTGATCTCTGCAGATCAACGGCTCAGATCTAATATCCAATTACACTATCACCCTCCGCCTTCACCAAAGGATTTCAAAGAGCAATCTACATCATTGATCTCAGGGTCCAATATGATCCGACGGTCTACGATTGTTCGGAAACCCCAATTTCCATTTTAACACAGATTTCTTCCGCCAAAGATTTTAAACCCCTTTTTCTTTTTAATTTCTTCACAATTGCACCTATGTTATTATAAAGTGACTCATTTTCTCTGTATGTCCACAACCATTTTGACCATTGATTCGACGTGGATCAATGGTTCTGACTTAATTCTTCACCGCTTTCCTCTTTTACGTTCTACGCACGATCTCCACCGTTGAATTCCCTCATCCAACGGCCATGCTCCTAACCACAACCTCATAAGTAGTATTACCCAAATAAACATAGGATTTATTAACTTTTATTGCTTTATGCAGGTTTTTATGGTTCTTTCATTATATTGAAGGAAAACCAAAGGTCATGGATGACGATCCCCACGCCTTTTTTCATAAAAGAGAAGCCATCTACAGGGTTCAACGCCATGTTTTGCCGGTGTCTCATGAATGATGGCAGCTCCATAAGAAACCTTGTATCACCTGCACATCAACAAGACATAACAATGCATAATTGAAATAAAGAGTATCAGTGTCGAAGACCCAAACACAGCGGAGATGAAGAATTAAACATTGATTATACAGTTTGGAGTGGATTACGGCTAAGATTGAAAATCAAAAGCCTAATCCACTAAATTAACCATGTTTAAATAAAATCAATAATATCTATCAGATAGAGGATGCCTTCACTACCACATCAAAGGCTAATTGATTCCTCTCAGCTACCTAGTGCCACCTGTAGCCTCAAAGCATTCAACAGACGGCCGAGTAATGACCAGAACAGAGCATATCTACCACAATACAGCTGAATAGTTATTTCGAATCAAAGACGCTAATATAAACTATTAGCAGAGTTATTACAGAGATGACACAGAGCCTTATAGTCAACAAAAGCTCCCCACCGAGCTTAATTCTTGATGTAAAACAATTAATACAGAGGAAATATCTGTAAACTTCTCCATCGAGCCCCTCAAAGGCTGAGAAGTATTAATCTGTATTAATTGAACCTGGGATATATTTTATCCATCCCACCTCCTCATATCTTCTATAAATACTTCTGTAGAATATGAAACAATGTTGGTTGTAGAACTTTGAAATATACTTGTGCTCGAAACTTCTACTTGTAAATAGTGTTCAAAGGCTCTAGAAGCTCTGTTTGTGATCAAATAAGTTAGGCTGAGAAGTGAAGATGATTTCTGAACTGAAACGCTAGACTTGAAGATTGTAACTAGTTTGAAGCATCAATACAAGCTAATTTATGGGATCCTGGTCTATGTCAACGGTGATGTTTTTTTTATTGTAAATTGTTATTTTATTTATGTTTTTTCTCTGTCCATTATTCTCTGATAAGTAACAACAAGCATAGAGTTAGGATTTACTATTTACAGTACCCTTCTCTGCCTAATAAGCTTTATCTACATGTTTTCTTCCAAATTGTGTTATTTAGGAATAATTTAATTCAGAGGTAGTCAGTTGTGACTACCTCTCATGGAAGTGGTCATACATGAATGACTTACTTAACGCAGTTTAATCCCAAAATTGATATCTAATTTAATTCAGTTTAAGTAGTTAGGAATTTTGGTGTTCCCTCGTCCTACTGTCTAAGCTGAATGTTGTTCTTGAATGTTATTTTCAGTTTATGTTAAGTAGAGATAAACTAAGGACGTGATGGTGAGCCCTGTCCTCGAGTTTTATCCCAAAAAACTATCTGAAAGTTTCCCTAAGAATGTGTCGAAAGCAGGCTGGGTTGAAAGTCCTTACCTGATCTTAGACTATTCTTTGTTATCTTATGTGTTTGTCTTGAAAGTTTACTAAGTAAAGAAGAGCTAGGGAAGTCTATGGTGAGCCCTGTCCTCTAGTTTCTTCTCCAATAGTTGCTTTTAAAGTTTCCCTTTGTGTTTAAAATGAATTCTATTGAAAGTGAATCAAAAGCTAGTTATTTTCGAGGTACTTACCAGATCTTAGATTAATTTTATGTCTTTCCTAAGTGTATGCCAAAAGAAGGATAGTTTCAAAGTACTTACTTGATCTTAGGCTACTCTTTGTTCTTCATTTGTTTAATTCCCCTTTCTTGTTGTATCATTTCATTCCATAAAATCAACTTTAAAGAGATCCTTAGACATAGATGACTTTCCCCATGGACCACTCTTGAACCTTGTTGTTTCAATTAAACCCTATTATGACTCCATAGCCCAATGGACTAAAAACCAGCGTTATATTTATCTTATCAGCCAAAGCTTGTTCTGATTTCTTGCAACTTCACACCTTTGAAACAATTTTCATTTAGGACTTTCCACTCAACTAATAATCATGCTCAACCATCCAAAACCAACAAAAACCCTCGTTCTTCATAACTAGCCTAATATCATTACCCAAAAGCTTTAAATATAAATCCATCTTTGCACTTATTGGAGAGATCCCTCTTCAGATTCAGGAGGGCTAGATCCTAGATTCCCAAAGTGGTTGGAGTAGTGTTCTCTCTACAGTTTGACTTTGCCAATCTTGCAAAGAAAACATATTGAATATAAAATAGTTCATTTTAGAGTGAAGCTAGGTGAAATTATGGGTAAATGAATCTTACCTCATGAAATGATGGCACTGTTTTGACAAAGTTGGGCATATAAATCAAATGCTAGCCCCTGAGTGTGGTCATGAGTTCCTTTTTTATCGCTGAGTCTCTATTCTCTCTATTGGGTTCATATTACAAATTATAACAAGGTTATGCAGCAAAGTCAAAGATAAATACACTTATAAAATAATTACAAAGTACCCAGGGTGGTATATGAGGTTGTTGTCTTCAAATTATTTCAACATTACATTAGTACACTCTTCAGCCCATATAGACTTTGTCAAATGATGAAGCTAAATGGATTGGGAAAAATCTATTCATACCACCAGAATATGATTCCAAAATCACTGTTAAGCATAATAAGTATGATGAAGTTCTATAGATATCATTTTTAAAAGAATTTACCACATCAACATTCATGGTTGCTTCTTAAATCATGTGGCTTTTTCTTCAAACTTATGAATCTTCCTGTTCCTTGAATCATATTCTTTTATCCTTAGCCAACAAATTTCCATCCAAATACCCTAATTTTTTAATGAAATTGATCGTCATATGTTGACAAATTAAATTGTCAACTTTAAAAAGAAATTTTCTTTCTTGAATGACCACTCTTTATTGAATTTCTTTTTACTTCTTCTCGATTCCATATTTTAGGAAACCTTGTGCCATTATGTAGACCATTATTATGTATATATTTGAATATAATACATCTCTATATCCTTGTTTTTTTTTTCTTTTCTTTTTTCTGAGACTGATATTTCTGACCAATATTGACAACTTTCCTTTATATCTTCTTATTCTTTTTGGAAAAATGGTATACCAATTTTTGATGTTTAGAGAAAGGTAAATGAGATGAGAGATTTTTTAAATGAAGTGAAGGGATATGAAATGGGAAATAACGATTTATATGGAATAGGTACACTATCATTACTTTTAAATGATAAAATTTGTCAAAAGTAAAACATTAAAAATAAATTTCTCTTAATTATTTTTTAATTACTTCCTTGGCCATGATTTGTCATTATTTTTTAGCTGATTTGATTAGAGAAGGTTTTTCATGTTTATTATTCTTATTGTTCTTACCTTGTATTTGTTTCCATTATCTTCAAATTTTATTTATTGGAGATGTAGACCTTATGAATTGCTTGAAGTGTTTTCAAATTTCATTGTTGGAGTAGGCTACAGGTCGCTCTGCTAAACAAGTTGTCAAGGTAAGATTTGAAGTCCCTCTTAAACTGCCTTTATTGTCCACAAAATATAATATTGATGGTTGAAAATTCAGGTCCCTCTGTCTGATCATTACAGGTCCCTCTGAAACCGAGATGTTATTCAAAAGATAGTGCATAACTATAAAAACACTTTCAATAAGGAAAAACTCAAAAATTATGCACTTTCCCCCTCAACTTAGGAATTGGATTTTCCTCTAGTCATGTTTGCAAGTGAAAATGTTTTATTGACATCCAACAATCTTGAAATTATTTAGATGAAAATTTCAAAGTAAATGGTGGATTTTTTTGTCCATTCACATTGGCCAATTTTACTTGGTTTTCCGATGAGAATTCTGGTTTATATTTTTCCATTTGCCTTCTTTTCATGACTAAACTTTTTTTTTAATTATTGAATTTTTAATTTTTTCCCTTTTTCTTTATTCAAGAGGGAGGTAGGGTAGACACAAGATTGTGCTTTTCCAATACCTCCATCTCATTTTGTTGTATAATCTACTGCAAAAAGTCTTATTTGTTTATAGGCTTGTTATAGAGCTCTATTCTATGTCCATTAACCAAAAATGAGACTTATTGTTCATGAATTGTCATGACCTTGACTGAGAAATTCTCATAAATTTCTTTAATTTGATATGGACCAAGAAAATTAGTTGTAAATTTGGCTTGAAAGTCTTTGAATTTTAAATCAAATGATAATGCATAGTGACCTACTTTGAATTTTTTCTTCTTGATGAATTTATCTTTCCGTATTCCTCTATGTTGTTGAATCAGAAAGCTATGTTGTATTGTTTCTTGTCTCATTTCAATTAATTTTTTTAGCTAAATCACCCCTTCTGTTTGTGCTTCATCTAGATCCATCCATAAATAAGCTGCTAACTTGTAAGTAGGAATTGAAACTCAATAGGTAGTAATAATTGCTTACCATATACCAGCTGATAAGGAGTGAAACATGTTGTATTTTTCCAAATGATTATCTATGCCCATAATTCCTTGTGAAGCTCTTCTGACAAATATTTTCTATGCATTCGAACTATCTCAATTATGATTGCTTCCAAAGTTTTGTTAGTAGACTCCACTTGGCCATTTAATTGTGGATGATAGGGTGTATACTTCTGATACTTGATATTGTTATTTTTATTCTATGAATTGCACCATTTTAGAAGTAAATGACGTTCCTTGATTAGTAAAAATTCCTCTAGGAAATCCAAATATTGCAAAAATTTCTTCAAAGAGAAAGTTGAAAACTATTTTTTGTATAACTCTTGGAAATTCTATTGCTTCCACCCACTTTTTCACATAGTTAGTACAAACCAATATATACTTATTTCCATTTTATGGTGGATTTATAGGACAAATGAAATCAAGTGCCCATTTGTCAAATGTCTCTATGAGAACTTGTGGTCTCAGTGGAATTTCATCAAATGGTACTCATCTACCCATCCTTTGACAATTGTCATAACTTTCTACATATTTTTTGGATTCTTTAAAAATGGATGGCCAATAATATCCCAAATTGTTTATTTTGTATCTCGTTCTCTTATTTGGAAAATGTCGACCACAAGGTTCGTCATGACAATATTTTAAAATTTTTAATATCTCATCTTGTCTTACACATATTCTAATAATAATATCATAAGAAGAGTAGAAAATATATCCATTAAGCTATGTGTATCTA
Organism: Pinus albicaulis; assembly: GCA_034641835.2. Taxonomy (NCBI): domain Eukaryota; kingdom Viridiplantae; phylum Streptophyta; class Pinopsida; order Pinales; family Pinaceae; genus Pinus; species Pinus albicaulis. Next base: position 194,880,641 of record CM076584.1, on the reverse strand, counting down.
GCACTTTCTCTAATCACTTTTCTTTTCTATTATGATGTAAAAGGTGGAGGTATGTTAGGTCCCTATATTACTAGTGTAGTCCCTTATTATGTTAGTGTAGGCCCCCTTATTGTTATTATTGTACCCCTGTAACCCCCATATTGTTATTATTGTCCCCTTAAATTATTATTGTTAGGTCAGCTAGGATTACATTGTAGCCCCACTAGGATTACATTGTGGCCCCATGGACTCCTATATATAGATAGGAGGTTTTGTCATTTGTATAATCGAAGAATTGTTCATTCATGTAATGTATTGGAGGTTGCCCCCTCGAAGTGGCTTATTTATAAGGCATTGATATCTATTTTCTTCTATTTTTGGAGCTGGTTTCATAACATTTTGTATTAGAGCTTTGAGATTCTGCTGTTTCACTACTCCAAACAGGTCATTGTGGCATTTTCGCTATAACGTTTTTTCTACGAAGGTTCAAAATCTGAAATTTTTAGAGTACGAAGCCAAAATCCTGAGGAAAATTGTCACAAAATTTTAGATCTTGGTTCACAACATTTTCTTAGATATGATCTGTGCAAGTTAGGTCATGTTGCAGGCTCCTGAATTTAACCTAAATAGGTCATCGTGGTATTTTCGTAATAACTTTGTTTCTACGAAGGTTTAGAAGCTGAAATTTTTAGAGTGCAAAGTCGAAATCCTAAGCAACATCCTCGAAAAATTTCAGATTTTGGTTCGCAATATTTGTGGAGAGATGATATGTGGAAGTTAGGTCTTTTTCAGGCTCCTGAATTTCATCTCAAATAGGTTATCGTGAGAAAAACTTCATAACTCTCTCTCTGAGCATCGGATTGAAATTATGTAAAAAGTGGCTGCAATTAAATAGACTGGAGTTTCTTTTCTATCAATTTCAGAGCCAAAGTAGGAAACAATGACACGTGGCAAGTCGTACATGTTCGCTCTACTGAACCAGTCCATAATTAGGTCATTGTGGGAGATTGCACATAACTTTGACTTGAAGAATCCAAATCAGGTTGGACCTGTGGCATTTGAAAGAGGATTTAGAGGGCTACCTCAGGGCCAAATTTCAGATATTGAAGATCCAAAATCATAGATATAATTCAGTTTCAATATAGAGCTCCTCAAAATCAAGAAAAAGGTGTGTATTTGTTTCAGAATTGCATAAGTTTTGTGTAAAAAAAAAAAAAAAATCAGTTTGAAGTGATTGCAAGGGCCTATTGAGCATATATTTCAGTATTGGGTTCTGAAACTCCTCCTAAAAGGAATTCAACACCCATTAATCCCTCAAAAAGCTATACTATGACGCATGAAGAAGAAGCATTGCATCATGAGATATCAAAATTACGATACCAAGTGAAACAATTTTTGATGTTACGAAGAGAAACCGAAGAGGACATAGATGGTTTAAAAGAAGAAATGGAGGCTAAGTTTGATGGTTTGAAGGATCAAATAATAACTAATATGAATGATAAATTAGTGGAAGATCACATTGAGAATCAACAACAAGTTCTCCAACTCTCAAAGGATAACCTATCTTTGGTGCAAAATTTAATGAAACAACAAGAAGATCAACATCACATCGAAAGAGGTTCTAAAGCAGTCATAGAAACAAGAAATTGACAAGTACGATCAATTTCAAAGTATCTCAACAAGTGGAAGATCTGTCCTGTAGAAGATTCCACATGGGAGGACGAGAATTCTATACAGAAGCATCAAGAAATAATCAAGCGTTGAGGACAACACTTGTTTGAAGGAGAGGGGGATGTTAGGTCCCTATATTACTAGTGTAGTCCCTTATTATGTTAGTGTATACCCCCTTATTGTTATTATTGTACCCCTGTAACCCCCATATTGTTATTATTGTGCCCTTAAATTATTTTTGTTAAGTTGGCTAGGATTACATTGTGTCCCCACTAGGATTACATTGTGGCCCATGCACTCCTATATATAGATAGCAGGTTTTTTCATTTGTATATTCGAATAATTTTTCATTAATGTAAGGTATTGGAGGTTTCCCCCTCAAAGTGGCTTATTTCTAAAGTGTTGATATCTCTTTTCTTCTATTTTTGGAGCTGGTTTCACAACAAGGTAACTTTCTTGTTGATAAATAGTTAGCTATCTCAGCACACGATGGAGTTATAATTGATATTGCAAATAAATTTTCATAAGAAAAATTATCTAATACAGGAAGAATCTCACCGAGAGTATGTAATAGAGATAGAAAATCTTCCACTTGATTTTCCCTTCGAGGTTTATCTAGGAAAATAATGTTGAATTCCTACATCAATAGCAACTCCCTTATTATTATTCCATTAATAATGGGTTTATTCATGAAATACATGATGTAATAGTGATATGTATTGATGAATACTTCATAACCTATGATGTAATGATGAAATTTATTCAGAGCATGAACTACTACCAACATTTCTTTCTCAATAACTGTGTAGTTTAATTTTGTAGAGGTTAGATTTTTTCTAATAAAAAAAATAGCATATACTACAATATTTCCATATTGTAGTATCTGATGCATTGGTAGATATGTGTAATGGAAGAGCCTAATTAGGTCATCTTATAATATGTGTTGTAGATAGTTTCTCTTTGAAATTTTCAAATGCAACTAGACAATTAGCATCCCAATGAAATGGTACATATTTTGCAAGTAATTTAAGTAAATGCAAAGCAATTTTACTAAAATATTCAATGAATATTCGATAATAGTGTGCATACCAAAGAAAATTTGTTATATATTTTTTACTTGTTGGCTCTGATAAGTTTCCAATGATTTGAATATTTTTCAGATGTACTTTTACTCCAAAACATGAAATATTATGACCCACCATTATTCATTCTATTAACATCATGAAATTTTTTTCATTGTTGAGAGATATTTTTTTTCAATACATAAAAAAAAAATTCAAGCAATCATCGAAAGTCTTTCCATACATAGTGAAGTCTTCCATGTAAACCTCTTTATATTCATGTATTGAATCAATAAAAATGGCAAGAATGACTCTTTGAAAAGTATCTGGTGCATTACACAATCCAAATGGTAACACATTATAGGAATATGTACCCCAGGGAGATGTAAAATTATTTTTTTCTTGGTCTTCCGATGTTAATTTTTTATTTTCTTATAGCCACCAAATCCATCTATAAATGAGAAAAATGTTTTTCAAGCTAGTGAATCTAAGACTTAATCTATGAATGGTAATGTAAAATGATATTTGAGAGTTTATTTTTTTACTTCCCTATAATATACATAGACTCTCCACTTTCCATTCTTCTTTGGAACCATGAATAAAGGAGAAACCCATTGAGTGTCAAAAATAGGGTGGAAAAATCATACCTTTAATAGTTTTCACAATTCTTCTTTAACTATCTCTTTAAACGTTGGGTTCATTCTTATTTGAGGATTCCTTATAGGTTTGACATTATCATTTGTGTAAAATGGTGAGTGCATGTTTTAGGATGAATTCCTTGCATATCAGTGTACTCCCAAGAAAGTTCCTTTGAATATTTCTTTAAGAATCCAATCAATTGTTCTTCTTCTCATGGTTCCAAATTGTCACCAACGTTAATACACTTTCCATAAATGATTTCAATTGTTTTTCTTTGAGAATGTGTGATTGAATAAACAAGAAAAATAACATTAAATTATGTTTGTAGATAAGTTTTTTACATGGTGTTTGATATGGATATGAGTATGGTTCTTTATATGGATGTTGGTAAAATTTTCAAGGATGTTGGTTTCCATAAGCATATCCTCTCCAACCTTGATAATATTGGTTTTGGGTTTGTTGAGGAGGCCAAGCCTAGAAAGACATAGGATTATTCCATAAAATCTGAACAGTATACTGATAACTTTGAGGAAATTTTCAAGCAAGTTGTTGAGTAGGATTTGGAGGGATACCTACAAGTCATGATTTCCAAGGTATTCTTGGTTCTAGGTAGTAAAGAGATTTCATTCCCTGGCATTCTTCCATTTGGGTTACCTACAATTCCTTCAACTTTTGACAATCACTAGTTTCATGTTTTTCTATGAAAAGTCCACTAACATGAACAATTTCTAAAGCATACTCTTTCAATGGATGCTTATTTCTCCATTTAGGACAGAAAATTGATAATCCTTGATTTTTTTCTTCTTGTTTGTTTCCTGTTTTGGGTATAGCAACTTGTGTTAGTAATGTACTTAAGAGATCAATTTTGAATTATTCAAACAAATTTCAAAGTTAATCTCCTGTTATACTTCTTGTTTTTTATTTTGTAACTTTAGAATTTACATCTCTTTCTCTAGTTTTAGCTCTGCCTCTTGAGTATTTCTAACATAACGAGCTGCAATCTCTTCAAATGGTAAATATAAATATCTCATTTTCCCATTACATTAAGAATATTAAGATATTCATCTCATATGCCTTTTAAAAATATTTCTCGAATGATTTCTTGATTCAAAGACAAATGTTTAAATTTTTATAAATTATAGAGAAATATTTCTAAATAATCCTCTAAAATTTCATCTTCTTGTTGGGAAATTCTAAAAATATCATCCTTTGAATATATAGACCTATAGTATGCTCAATATTTCTTAAGGAATATTTTTCTCATCTCATCCCAACTAGTAATAGTATGTTCACCTAATCCCATGAACCATTTTAATGGATATTCTTTAAGGGCAGTAAGGAAAAGATGAAGCTTATGTGTATCATTGATATAACCATAGGTACGACATAAAATATCAAATTCAAACAAAATGAATCAGGATATTTAGAAACCATACCATAGAAATTTGGTAAAACAGAGGGTGGAATATTTTTCATTTTTACCTCCTTTCCAAGATTAGAAATCCAAAAGTAGTTTCTTGTTCTCCTTTCTTATCCTCCGCACTTTCATATTTCCTTATATTGTTTTCATTTTATTTTTTTCTATATTATTCCTTTTTCATGTCTTTCTCATTCTCATCGTTGTCCTTCAGATTCTTGTCATTGTCCTCGATTTAATCCTCTTAGTCCTTCTCCTGGTATATTGGATCCTACCTCTTCTGCCATTTATTTTTCAACTGTTTCCTCTTAGAGTATTTTCTAATGTTTATTTTGGTGTTTAAGTAAGAATATGAGATTGTGTTTCCTATTATAAGTTTTAAATAATAGGTTGAAACAATGGGATTCTTAATTTATTTTGTTTTCCTACATAATATGTTCATGTTTATGCTTTTTTTCTCTTTACTCCATAGGCCAAAAAAGTTTTTCTTTCAATAAGAGTTATCCTTTTCCCTGAACTTTCTTTTTCCTCTAGCTCTACCAAAGTTGGTCCTCTAGCAATTGGTGTAGTTAGTTTAGATGCAGATGGTCCCAATCCCACCAATGGTTGAGTAGTTAAGGGGTTTTTATTTATATATATATCCTTTTCATCCCTTTTTCAAGGAATAAAGAAACATAACTAAAATAGAAACTAAATATGTTTTTGTTTCTTTTGTTTTTAATGGAAATCTAAATGAATTAACTAAGCTTCTAGTATCTAAATGTGCTTCCATGGAAACGAAGCCAAAAATGTTGGCCAATATAGGGTTGTAAATCAGATCATAAATTTTAATTATCAATCCGGAATGAGGTGTAAAGCATACAAAAATATATGGTTTAGAGACTAATTCATAAACTAACTTAAATTGCAAATTTTTAACATGTACCTGGAAAGGCTTCTAGAATAAATTGAGATCATAGATGTTGTAAGAAAGTAAATTTTAAGCACCCTTATAGGAGATGGGTTCATAATGTATTTAAGAGCATAAAAACATTTTAATATTATTAAGTTATTTTAACCAAAACATCATAAGGATGAATTACCAAGGATGAACAATTTGACAATTTTCAACTGTTGTATATGAAAGAAAATAAAATTCCTTGACAAGAGGTCACTAAATAGCATATTTATCAAGCCTAGAAACAATAAATATTGTTCAAATAATAAAACTAAACAATACAATAAGTTACAAAAAACTTGAATCGTTATACCATAAATTTAAAGGTTAAGTCCACATGATTGGTAATGGGGTCCCTCCATGCTTCGGTTGCAGACTTGGATGAAAAAAACTTCAAGAAAATTGAATAAAAGTATCAACATCATCCACAAAACACAATGCTGGTATAAAAAATCTCCAAATCAATTAACTTCAATCAAGTAGCAATATTTCATAAAAATGACATGCTTCTTACTTCCAAATCGTACATATTTTTACAAGAGGTTTGATAACCAAAATTACTAAAAAAGTGAAAATAAATTTATGAGATCCTAGACAAGTGATAATAGGTTGAATTAAACCTTCATATCCCTAAAATTTAAGGAAAATCACTTAAAATACAAAATTTGTATGAATCTATAGGGTAAGTTCCTTAGATCAAACACCAAAGGTCACCGCTCACAAATAGATCATAAATTAATACACCAGTATTTGACGTGGTCAAAACCCTCCAAGAGGGAAGTAGTCCATGACCTGAGCCAACATGGCCACTTTAGGAAATTTATTAATATAAAAAAATAAAATTTACATAATATTCTCTCATAAATGGTTACTGGACAAATGACTGTCCATGCTCTTTAAATAGAGATCATGGACCAATAGGGTGTTAACACACAGATAAAGTGTCAGTAATATCGAGGAGAGAGTGAACCGTCGGATCACTTCATATTGTGACCATTGGATTATAAGATACAAATGTACATAGCAAAGAAATACACTTTACCTAACTCTACGCTACAACAAGTTATACTTAACTATTTCCTATGTGTCAGAATATCCTAACATCTCCCCTTAAGAATAACTTGGGATAGGACTGAAGGATTTACAAAGGTGACACAATATGAGAAGGAAGGAGGCATTAGAGCCTATCCCCACTTAATGATAACTTTCCTAAACTCAAACCATAGATTGAATTTTGGTAAACTTTACTTCTATGAGAGGCTTTGTAAAGATATCAACAACTTGATCATTCATTGAACAATATTTCACTTCAAGAACACGATCATGAATGAGCTTTCTGATGAATTGTACATGAAGCTCAAGGTGTTTCATACGCTGATGTTGAAGTGGATCTTTTCATAGCTGAATGGAACTATGATTATCACACCAAATTGTGTTTGGATGCTGTTGATGAAGACAAAATTCAGACATGATCTGATGAAGCCACATGGATTCCTTCCTGGCTTCAACTACACCACGATGCTCTGCTTTTGCCAAAGAAAGAGAGATGGCACTTTGTTTCTTACAAGACTATGTAATAGGTCCTAAAGCAAGAGTGAATACATATCATGTAGTAGACATTCGATCATCAGGGTCACCAACCCAATCAGAATCAATGAAACCAATCAACTATGGAGATGCTCTTGCACTGTAATGAATCTCGAACTGAAATGTACCTCAAATATATCAAAGTATTATTTTAGTTGCTTTCCAAAGTATTCTTTCGTTAGGTTGGTGCATAAATTGAGAAATAATACCATGGGTAAAGGAAAGGTTAGGATGGGTATGGGTTATATATAGAAGTTTACAAACAAGTTGACAGTATAAGGTAGCATCAACTTCAGGGGTAGTGCAAGTGACTGAAAGCTTTACTCCAGACTGAAAGGTAGAAGGGGTTGGCTTACAGTATTCCATGTGAAAGTGGTGTAGAATATCATAGGCATACATGGAGTGAGAAAGGGTAATACCTTCTTTGGATTGTAAGACTTGAAGACCAAGAAATAATGCAACTATCCTAAGTTTGTCATTTCAAACTTATTTTTTAGGCTATACATCACAGGTTTTATATGGTTGGGATCACTACCAGTAAGGATAAGATCATCAACATAAAGAACAAGGATGATGAAGGACTTACCCACTTTCTTGGTGTAGAGAGTGTTGCAATAATGACACCTAGAAAAGCCATTATCTAAGAGAAATCTATATATTTTGGCATAAAAAGCCCGAGGAACTTGTTTGAAACCATAGAGAGACTTCCTAAGGTGATAAAAAAGGCTAAAGTTGTTTTGGATAAATCTAGGGGGTTGTTCCATGTAGATTTCTTCATGCAAAGCTCCATGTAAGAAGGAAAATTTAACATCCATCTGATGGACTTCACATTTAAAGGAGGTAGCAAGGGAAAGAAAAATGTATATAGAATTCATTTTGACAACAGGGGAGAAGGTTTTAGTATAGTCAATGCCTTAAAATTGTGAAAATCCTTTAGAAAAGATATGAGATTTATTTCTATCCACTTTTCCATCTTGTACAAACATTATTTTGTAAACATGTTTGCATCTGACAAGTTTTCTTCCATTTGGAAGAGAAACAAGATCCCCAGTATCATTTGCCAATGAATAAAAATATTCTTCATTCATAGCTTCATCCTAATCTGGATGACCTGAAGCTTCTTCAAAGGTGTCTCGATTAGGATTTTCTGGAACTTGAGCCAATAAGGAAGAGGCTCTTTTGAACTGAGAATGTGTACGACATTGATCTGTATGGTCTCCTGCCAGAGAACTTCTTTCATCCTCAGTAGAGCGGACCCATATTTGAAGCTGTGGAGATGAAGGAATATCCTGAGGAGGTGGAGGAGGATTTTCATCCTTGTTGTCACCATCCGAACTAGAAGGAATGTTTTCAAAAACAAAAAATATAGAGAGAGGTGGCACATACGTCGAGTCAGGCTCGCAGGCCAAAGGTGGCACACCCGTCAAACTAGGCTCGCAGGCCGATATATTTTCATCAAATTTTACATCTCTTCTAATGATTACATTTTTGTATTTTGGTTGAATAATTATATATCCTTTGAAATATTCATAATATCCAACAAAAATAAATTTTTCACTCTTAGGCTCTAAGTTTTTATGTTTTTCATCTAGAATATGGGCCCAAGCTTCACTTCCAAAAACATGAAAGTGACTTACATCTGGTTTGATTGAGCTCCAAGCTTCTTCTCGAGTTATATTCCTTAAAGCCTTAGTAGAAGTGTGATTCACGATGTCATTTTCACAATTAGTTTCTTCTCCCCAAAAATTAAGAGTAAGTTATTTAGATTGAAGCATACAATTAGCCATTTATTTTAAGGTGCGATTCTTCCTTTCAGCTACACCAGTTTGTTGTGGAGTATATGGAAAAATATGTTTCAATTGAAGTCCACACTCATGAAAAATTTGATAAATTTGTTTTTAACATATTCTCCTCCGTTGTCTAATATTAACTTAAAAATTTGATGTCCAGATTGTCTCTCAACAAAGGCCTTAAAGGCCAAGAACATCTTAAAAAATTCACTCTTGAGTTTTAAGAACTATACCCAAGTGTGTCTAGAAAAATCATTAATGAAATTTAATATGTATTTTCAGCCATATAAAAAAACAGTAGGAAGTGGACCACATAAATCACTATGCACAAGATGCAAAGGGGTTGAAGCATGACAAGAGGCACATTTGTCAGAACTATCCTAATGATGTTTTACGAGTACAAATCTGGAACAAACACCATCTCGGAAAGATACCATAGGAAGACGTGTCGCCATATTTTCTTTACATAGAGTTTGAAGAGAGTGATTGTTTAAGTGACCAAAGAGCTCATACCAAAATTTTCTCATTTCATCACTATGAGAAACAAAAACGGAGGGAAGAAATGATGACCCAAAGTTGTCAAACTTATACAACCTTGTGGAATCATCAGCAATTCCATTAGCAAAAATATGTCTAGGATCTTTGAGGTCCTTAATTACAACATCATGAGGTGATAATTCTACTAGTTTCCCTTCACTTGAATGAGTTATCTGATAAACAGATAGAAGGTTGCGGAATAAGGTAGGAACACATAATACATTATTAAACTAGCCACTATCTAGATGAATGGCTTCAAATCCTACAACACTAAGATATCTATCATTACCAACATAAATACTTTTGGTGTTACAACCATTTAAAGAATAAAGCATGGCTTTATTTTCGACCATGTGGTAAGAGGCTCCGGAATTAATGAGCCACTCATGAGAATGAGACGAAGAAGATACATTCAATGCATAACTAGATCTTTATGCTTGACAACCAAAAGCAAAAAGTGCCATTCCTGAAGATGAAGTTGAAGAGTTCTCCAAATCGTTGCGGTACTTCTTCATTTCTGCTTCCAAGGCTTCCGTCTTCTTAAAACATTTGGACTCTACATGGCCACCATGATTGAAAATGTTGCAATGTATATTTGTTTTTTCCCTTTGTTTTATTTTCCTTATCAGTTTCTTTTTCAGTTTGTGTTTGAAATTTCTTAAGACCCTTGTTCGGTATAGGACCATTCTTTTTAGGATACTACTTCTTAGGATTCTTTTGAGATGGTTGCTTTTGGACTCCTAAGGCTTTCATAGAAGAGTTTCTAGTATTAATAAGACAAAGGTGTAAGAGGTTTTCTTGTTCTCTTATCAAAGGATTTCAAAAGGCATCAAAATAGGGGGACTTGTAGGTTCCTCTTTGAGAAATGAGGGCTTCTGTAGTGGAATGTAAGCTGGAAAGAAATACAGAGTATCAAGGGCCAATATTAGTGAGCATGGAATAGATAAGGCTACCATCTTCTTTTTTTACCTTACAAACTTATAAAAGAAATTTAAGGGCCTTGAAATTGGACAAAGAATCTTCAATAGAGGAGAAATTATTGGGATCTAAAGTAAGCAACTCATTTTCAAGCTGGTGGGACCTGATTTCATTTTGAATGCCAAAAACAGTATTTAGATTTTCATAGCTGCTTCATGGGTGTCAATTTCTTGGATATGAATCGAAAATATTGAGAAATGGACATTTCTATCAACCCTCATGCTTGATATTGTGTATTTTCCCGTATAGCGGCTTTATCTCCATCGGTAGGTTTAGTTTCTTGTCATGCTGCTATTCTATAAAGCCCTTTACTTCTAGGTAATTCTATCATGTAGGATAGCCATTGGAAATAGCTGGTGTTGTTAATTATAACTGGGAATGCACTTTCCATTTAAGGAAAAATGAAACTGAAACTGAAAAGGGTAAAACTAATAGCTCCAATGGAAATATCTCGAAACATTAGGCTAGTTAAAAAAAAAAAAAGGCTCGGAAAATGACTTCCAGATGAGGAAGTTATGCATTTTTAAAAAATGTGTTATAGATGTCGAATAGTTATGTGAAAGCTTGAAAGTTGATGATGAATTTCTATGTTTTAAAAAAATCTCCCCATTTCCGAAAATTAATACAATAAACTCATTTAAAAAAAGAAAATACTTTATGTGACCCAATTTTATAAATAAGTGACAGTGACTTTTACATGTGTTTTTTAAATAAAACCCTCTTTTTAAAACCAACAACTTTCCAAAGGCCTTTATAAGAAAAAGTAACTTAACAAAATAATTTTAACAAAAAGAAGCTTGATAAAGAGACTTGAACCCAAGACCTCTATTCTCATAAAATAACTTTACACCAAGTGAGCTAGTAAAAGGATTTTGTAATTGTTTGAAAGGAGGAAGGAGTTTCTTTTTTTTCTTTCTTCTTTTTTTTTCTCTTTGATGTTTGCGCTTTTTTCTGCAAAAAAAGAAAAAGAAAATCCATGCAAAAATAACAAAAAGTACAAGGCTTACGACAGAATGTTAGATTTCCAGTTAGTCTTATCAGAAACTATTCTTTTTTTCACTATTTTTGATTTCCCGAGATCGCAGAAAGACGGGGGGAAAGAGCATACGTAGAAAAAAAAATCTTGTCTCCATGTGTCTATTTTTTCGAGATCACACACAACATAGAGAAAAGGGCATACACAAAGAAGAGGGTATAGATCTGAAAATTTTAAAAAAATTATAAACTAAAATAAACAGAAGGAACTGAAATAAATAGAAGGATTAATAAATATAACTGCAAAAAATATACTTTATACCTCTAGATCTAAAATGACATAACTTGGGCAACCGGAAACCTTTTTTCATGAAACGAAATGGGTTCCTCACTGGAAGAGACTCTCCTGACACAAAAGAGTAGTTCTCCAAGCCTGAAAGTGGTCAGAAATAGTAGATCTGGAAAATGGAAGTCCCATGCAATCAAACTTGCTTCGGATTTGGATCAACAACAGATGCGGCCCTCAAAATAGCTCTGAAACCATGTATGAATTTACAGGGTAAATTCCTTAGATCAAACACCAAATTTCATGGCTCGCAAATAGTTCACAAATCAATACACCAATATTTGATGAGGTTAAAACCCTCAAAGAGGGAAAAAATCCATGGCCTGAGCCAACGCAACCACTTCAGGCAATTTATTAATATAAAAAAAATAAATTTACATAAGATTCTCTCATAAATGGTTAACAGAGAAATGACCCTCCATCCTCTTTAAATTGAGACCATGGACCAACCGGGTGTTAAGGCATAGATCAAGTGTCGGTAATACCGAGGAGAGAGTGAACCGTCGGATCACTACATGTTGTGATCGTTGGAATATAAGATACAAATGTACATAGTAAAGAAACACACTTTACCTAACTGTACGCTATACCAATTTATACTTAACTATTTCCTATGTGTTAGAATATCCTAACAAAATTGTCTTGATTTCTTTCTAGAAATAAGGGAATTTTTAAACAAGTGGCCTAGTTTGACCAACGCTGAGAGAGAATATACGAGGCTGTTTTCTGAAGGAAGATAGGAATTTATCCATAATTTTACATTGAGGATCATCCTATATATTTTGAAATTCTCCCAGTTTTCCTGCACATGTGCAAAGCTTGGAGCTATTATGGTAATTTGCAATGTCCTATAATTTCTACTAAAAAATTAATTTTGATGTAAAACTTTTCCAAAATTCAATTCATGAAAAGTAAATGAAAAATATTCCTCATATGGTCAATTTCAAGAAAATATGGATGATGTATGAGAGACATGGAAGTAAAATAGAAGAAAAATATGGGTTATTTGACTAAAATAAACATCAAAAAGTGGCACCCAATAGGGGGAAATACCAAAAAAAAATTATATGATGGTAAATTGGTGCAAAATTTCAATATTTAAGTTCCCTTCCATCAATTAATAAATAAGTAGCTTGATTTTGGTAGATATTCAGTCATATATATTCAATTGGGCCCCAAAAAAATTAGACCAAGAAATAAAGTAAAAAATATGAGGAGTAGTCCCACATTGAAAACTGAGATGGCTAACAAGGCCGCAGGCTAAGAAGGTTTAGAGAAAAAACCCCTTGCCATTGCCCCTTGAAACAAGGGGTCAACATGATAGAAAAAAAGGGCCATAATCCCATCATAGCTTAGGTTCATTGACACTGTTCAAAGGCACCATGAAACTTTGACATAATGATATCCTGAAATATTTAGGTTATGTGGCAGGACTTGTAGTCTAGATGATGTGGATGCGAGATGAAAGCATGGATTTAATGGCCAATAATAGATCAAGATTGGATGGAAAATATGTAATATGGAATTAAGTGCATGGTTTTAGTTCCTATTCATTAGGAAGGATGTTGAATGTGAGTTAAGGAAACAAGTTAAGAAAAGTAGTTAAAAAATCTCTAGCCATATCTATATATGATTAATATTCAAGTTAAGAGCAGTGTTAGGATCAAAAAATATTATCAAACACATACACTTTGGTAAGCATGAGTGAGGGAAGAAGATAAGTAAGGATAGGATAATAATGTAGAGAGCACAAGCATAATGTGTGAGGGTATTATGCAAGAGAAGAAGCTACCTAAAGAGTTATGGTTCTATAAGAGAGAGGAAAGAGTGAAATGCATGTGTGTTGGTAGATTCAAGAGAAGAAATATTTGTGGCATGTTTTTATGGTATTTCAAGAAAGTTTGACTTGGCAAAGTTACCAATAATTTTTGGCATCTAAGTTATAAGAACCCATGGCATTCATGTGGAACATAGTTTATTTAAAGGAAGAAACACTCCAAGAAAATTTGATTTGGTGACCACTTGGATCCATGGAATGGTGTATTTATAAAACACCACTTCTCTTGGTGTTTTTTGATACTAAGAACTCGAATGATACCCAAAGGTGGTGTTGGAATAGGGTCTCCCACAATGTTGTGAAACTGGTCCATTTTGTATATTTCTGATTATATTTAGTATAGCGCAGGGGGTTTGGGGTGGGTTAAAGCCCCTAAAGCATTTTAAATGGGTCAAGGGTAGACCAAGAGTCCGCAAACCATGGTTTGTGGACCATTGGATGCATAAGCTAGCATAGTATAAGTAATTTAACCTTTTTGAGTTGTAAAAGAGGCTAAGAATGATAAGAGATTGTTGCTAAGTGAAAATCAATAGATCTGGTCAGGGTTTTCGGTTAAGGACTCCTGTTGTTGTGTGCATGGAGGGCCTTTGTTCTACTATGTGCGGACCCTCTTTCTGTGTGCCCAGGTTTGGTTTTTGGGGTTTTGTACGTAGATCTGAAAGATTAATGAATGCGGAAGTATTTTTGCCTATCTGAATCCTCTGGAATTGTTGTGATATGAATCTATGCCATTTTGATTACTTAGTATATGTTGTTGTTTTATTGGTTTAAGTTGCGAACATACTTGAATACTTGTTTATGCTATAATCTGGGTTTGTCTACTTGCTTCATACAAGAATATCTGAAATAGCTATGGATTGTTATATGAATTCTTGATCTGTTAAGTTCTGTGAGTAATATTGCTATTACGCACGTGGATGCAAAGGGAATATAGGCTCGGTGATACCGGATTGGTTCATGATCAGGGTGAATGCAGCTCTTCTTGACTTACCCACCCTCTTACAGGGTGCGAAAACCTGGTTCAAGCACCCACCCATACTACTTCAGGCGAGACTTTGGCCTGCGCAAGCAGGTCATTGCCGAAAGGGCCAGTAGTATAGGGGTTTGTTGGCAAACCTTGAACATCCGAACCTGGGTCAGGACCCCTCGAGCCAACAAATGGTTCTGTTTTTGGGACCTGGAGAATTTTGAGAGAGGGATCAGGTAATTCCAAGGCCATACTGGAAGTTGGAGAGGAAGGAAATTGATGAATGGTTTGAACAAAAAGTTCAGGAATTTTCCATAAAAGAAAACCGCATTAATAGGTTGACCACCGAAGAGTGGAAGAATAAGTACATTATCACAGAGATCTACGAGATATTCTCTGTAACGATCGCAATCGAGCTCCAGGAGTGGCTCGCAAGGCTGGTCAAGTTTCAGAAGTGTTGGAAGGATGAGCGAATCATAGATTGGACCCCCGAACTAATCCAACAGCTCGAAAAAACTGATAACACCATCACTCGCATAGTGGACCATTGGGTAGACAGCATGTTAGGAGGATTTGTAATAGAATTTTCCATTGATAAGCTTGTCTCCTACTCTAAAGCAGAGTGGATATTCTTCGCGGGGTTTCGAGGTAAGTTCCTGAAGACTTTGCCATTATTGATCAAGATATTATTGTGAGAAAAGAGTATTCTGTGTAGCCATACCGAGTGAATGACCTCTGATCTAGACGGAAGTACAATGTAGAGTGACAAGTACTATAGGGCCAACATAGAAGGAGATCGATTGGCTTACATTCCAGTAAGGGAAGCAGCTGCACAAAGTACTCCAACCACACCACTTTTAAATCAAACTAGAGGTAAGAACTCACTGACCCCTCCGCCATTGGAAGATGACATGGTCGTGCACATTAAATTACTGACCTTTAAGGGTGTAGGGGATGAAGATATGGATCAGTTATGGTTTGTCATAGGATTGGTATGGACTCGGCAGAATGTGGCTAGTGATGCGGTGAAAAGGGAATAGTTTTTCCTTGCATTCAAAGGAAGAGCGTTGGAATGGTACATGGGATACATCTGCCAAAACGAAAATGCAACCATTGAAGAAATTAAGAATGCCCTGATACAAAAGTTCAAGAAACCTATGTCCTACTCCCAAATCATGGTTGATTTAAATTATTTCAAGCAAGGACCTTCTGAATCTGTGTGGGAGGTCGATCAATGACTAAAGAAGGTGATGAGAGAAAGGGGATTCCAATATGATGAAAGACAACACACGGAATGGTTTATTTCCATGTTGCTACCTCACTTGTGTGTACCTATGGGGCACCAAAATTTCAAATCGCAGGAGAAGGCCTTGGAAGGTGCCATCAATTTAGAAGCTACACCTTAAGACAAAAATCAAGTAGGCATCCAAAAAATCCAAGGATAGCTGGAAGCGATGCATGTAGAGATCCAAAACTTGCGAAAGGAACAAGGGGCAGAAGCCAGCCCTGAACGATGGTGCATACAATGCCAGGTGAATGGTGTTAGCCACCTATATTTTTCCCTTATATCAGCTGGTGGCTAAATGTTCTTTGCAGCCTTCAAGAAACAAATTCAGTCCTAAAATTGTTGGTGCTTGAAGTCTTTTGGTAAAATCATTAACTGCTGGTTAGATCTCCATGCATTTCTCTCTTTCAGCCTCTGATATTTCACAAAAATCCAAGTCAAACTCTGTTGTATCCTCCTTCCTTTCCCCTCCCTTGTCTCCATTCCACCTTCATTCTCCAATTTCCTTTCCTTCATAAAAACCCCGCCAAACCATATATTATTCCCTATCCTTTCATTAATCTCCTTTCCTAAGGTTAAAAACCCATTTTTAAACCTTATCGGAATTATATTTCCTTTTGCAATTCTTTGGAAAAACCATAGAGAACACATGTTTCTATGCGTTGGGCTTAAGCCCCTCAGGCTAAGCCCCTACCTTTTCTTCCTCCATATGCCCCGACGCCAGAACCATGTGCTAAATCCGACAGGCGCTTAACTTTTGGAATTTATTTTCTACCCGAAACATTGAGAAACCTTCTTTAAACACAAAAGTCGGGTTTATTTTATTTTTCATAAAGTTTTCCGCCAAAGAAATTATGTTGAAGACTCGACCGTCGATCTGACCCATGGATCAACGGTGCAGAGTCCCCCTCACCTGGTGGACCCCCCTCCCCCACGCTCTTTTACCAAAAACCATGGTATATATCCCGCACCACCTTTCGTCGAGCGGCGGTTTTATCCCGTCGGCCAGCGATTCCACACGCTGGCCGACACGTGTCCTCCACCTCGTTCCCAAAACCGTCGTCCTTCCGCTCCGCCCACGCATTATCTTTCGTACCAAAGCCCCGCAGCGGGATTCGTCTCCACCATCGGATTTGGGCCCTCTCATCCGACGGTTTCCGATCACTTCTTCTGTCCGGCCTTTAGCGGACTTGCCCGCCTGTTAAATTTCCCCCGGCGCGTTCGAAAGCCGATCTTCACCGTCGATCTTCGCAGATCGACGGTTCTCATGCAACTGCTCGATTCCATCGTACAATCCCCTTTTTCCTCCGCTGACTTTTCAGAACTCCCCCGACCGTTGATCGCAATACGATCAACGGATCCGATTGCTCCATTTTCCCTCACGCCCTCCAAAGCAGATTGACCTATAAACCAGATTTTTTACGTGTTTTTTGTTTTTTGCAGGGAAGAAGTCATTTGTTCGTGTTTTAAACAGGGTTCTCAGACCTGGAGGGTGACGATCCTTTATGTCTCGATTCCTCCGTGGAAATCACCTACAAAGCCATTTTTCACGTCTCATCAGCGCTTTCAACGGCATTGATGCCTTTTTATACCTGCACAGCCCTGCACAGCAAAGAATACCGGCAAAATCGACGCAGAGAAAGAGTATCGGGTATTGAAGACCCCGGTGAACCAGAGCAACAGATCAGTGGATATATTGGCGGGGATTACGGCTAAGACGGTTATCAAAAGCCTAATCCCCGACTCAGAACACAGATTAAAGGAAAACCTAAAAGTGTTCATCAGATACGTTGCCTCCACCGCCATACTTTGAGGCAAATTGATTCCTCAACCACCGCAGTGCCACCTATTGCCTCAGAATGCTCAATCAGAGGATAAATTTATTGAACAAGATCAAATATTATGCCTCGGAACAACCAAAGAAGTTATTTCTGCACCAGATTTAATGACAGAATGTTTGCAGAGTAACCCTAATAGTACGCAGAGCCTCAAATGTCAACAAAAGCTCCTTCCGAGCTTACTTCATAAGTGTAAACACATTAATGCTGTGGAACACCTGTATAAATTCTTCATCGAGCATCCCAGGGCCAGGAAGACATTAATTATGCATTAATTGTATTTGAGATCTTTTATTAGGTCTCACCTCCTCATCCTTCTATAAATACTCCGGAAGAAGATGATTGAGGGGTTGGATTAGTTGGTTGTCAATGTAATTGCTGAAGTGTTGTAGCTGTTTCTGAGTGGAAAACTCTTGACTGTAAATAGTGGTTTCATGGGCTCTTGGAGCTCTGCTTGTAACAGATAGGTTAGGTTGTGGAGAGAGATGGATTAAAACATTGGATTTGAAGATTGTAACCGGTTTGAAGCAATTAATACAAGCTGATTTATGGGATCCTGGTCTATGCTGATGGTGATGTTATTCTCACTGTAACTTGTATTTTGTTTCTGTTTTCAATTTGTTTCATTTTCCACTGTAAAGAATAGTTTAAACAGTGTTAGGGACTACTGTATATCAATAACCTCCTCTGGCTGAGAAATCTTTATTTAAATGTTTTCTTTCTTCTGTGTTATTTAAGAATGTTTTAATTCAGTCTAAGTACAGAGATGCCGGCATTCCCTCATCTTTTCGTCACTGCTGAATGTTATTTTTAAATGTTACTTTCATATATGTTGTGTAAGGAATGAATTGAGGAAATCAAAGGTTATCCCTGAGTCCCTTTCTTGTTTGCTCAACTATTTGACTGTTTCCCTTAGGATATGTCAAAAGCTGACTAGTTTCAAAGCACTTATCAGATCTTGGGCCATTCTGTGTTATCCTTGTGATTGTCTTGGAAGTAACTAAGTAAAGAAGAACTAGGAGAGGATCAGGGTGAGTCCCAGCCCACTAGTTTCTACTCCAAAGGTTGCCTTCAAGTTTCCCTTCGTTTTTAATCTGTGTTCTTTTAGAAGTGTATCAAAGGCTGGATAGTTTCAAAGTACTTACCAGATCCTAGTTTGCTTCTATGTTTTTCTCAAGTGCCTGGTCAAAGGCTGGCTAGTTTCAAAGTACTTACCAGATCCTGGGCTGCTCTTTGTTCTGCATCTGTTATTTCCCTTTCTTATTGTATCACCCCATTCCATAAATCAAACTTTAAAGAGATCCTTAGGCATAGATGACTTGCCCCATATATTACTCTTGAACCTGAATGTTTCAATTAAATTATCTTATGACTCCAAAGCCCAATGGATTGAAAACTTGCCATCATCTTTCTTTATAATTAAATCTTACTCTGTTTGCTTGCAACTTCTCACCTTTGAACCTATTTGCATATCGATCTTTCCGCCTCAGACAGCAACTATGTTCAACCATCCGAGAAAACCAAACAAAACCCTTGGCCTTCATAACTAGCCTAATATCATCACCCCAAACTTCAAAGACAATATCCATCTTTGTACATATTGGAGAGATCCCTCTCTGGATTCAGGAGGGCTAGATCCTAGAATCCCAAAGTTGGTTGAAATGATGTTAACTCTGTGATCGGACTTTGCCAATCTTGCTTGTTACAGAGACCTAACATTTCTGGCGACTCCGTTGGGGATCGAACCCAGAATCTCTGGTTCCATGACGATTGTTCTATTTTGCAGCTGAGCCACTAGGACCTAACATTTCTGGCGACTCCACTGGGGAGATTCATGACTTGAGCTTTCATCTTTTTCCCCTTTATTTTCACATAAACCTTGAGAGTCAAAAGCAGCCTTTTCAAGCACTACCAAGAAATGGTAATTAAGATGAAGCTCAATTGAATCAGTGACAAACTAGGTCAGCCCTAGGATTCTTTAGAGTTTTTATCTAACCTTGGAAAATCAGCTAGCTTAGCCATAAGGATAGACTGTCTTTGTTTCATAACCGTAGCTAATTTCTGAGGCAGAGTTAGGATATTCTTCTGAACCACAAATAAAAACAATTCAGAAAATACCAAAAACATTTCAGATTGGTAATAAAACACTAGTTTTGATATCTGGTATACGTCTTTGATGTGTTTTACCCTATACTCTTAAACAGAGTCTGGAAAGGGCCAGGTAGCCTCCGGATCTCATCCTCTTTTGGTGGTGACATATTTTGTGAATGCCCTTCCAGTCAATCTCTGGTTAGAGTTTATTGTGTTTTGAGATATCCTTGAAAAGGAATGTTTCACAAACACTGTGGTGGACAGTGTACTCCTTTGAAAACACTCCGAACTTTCCACCTGGCGACTCCACAATCCTGAACAGACCTTAAGACTCCACTGGGAAGAACCCTTATCCTTATAAAATCATTCAAACTTAGTTAGGGGACTGTGGGATTTAAAAATTGTAAAAACAGATTGGTTAACGTCCTAAAGATTGTCATATATGGTTGAACTTTTCCTGTTTAGTTGGGTCTAAACATATAAACATTGTGGCTCCTAAAAAGATTCATACTAGAGCTCATCCTGACCTCGATCCACCTGAAATAGTTGATAACCCAGAAAGAATTCTTAGGAAGTCTCCTAAGATACAATTTTCAACTGTTTTCGGATCATCCCTAAGAGCTAATTCAGTCCCTGAAAATCTTTCAGCTCTTCACAAATCACAAACTGACTTAGTGAACCCATTTGGGACTAGGTCATTTGGTGATTTAGATCAGTTAGATTCTGAGCCTTCACTTTCATCTCCCGAGACAAGTGAGACCCTTGGGAATAAAGAATCAACACCTCCTGATTTACATTTCTTACATAATCTAGGTGTCTCTCATCCAAGATCAGCTCAGCAATCTACTGTTGTTCCATCCACTTCTGTTCATCCTTCATCCACTGTTCAAACCACTCCACTTCAACCCACACCTCCTCTTGTAAATCCGCCCCCACCACATATCATGGCAGCATGGTATGCTCCCTTAGTCCTTCCTGTACCACTAGTCAATCTTCCACAGGACTATCAGTCCAAAATTCCATTATATGATGCTAGTAATACTATAACAACATCTCAACATGTGGACAAGATGAATGACTACTTTGACAGAAATGAAATTGATAATGAGTCTGTCAAAATCAGACTGTTTGCTCAAAGTTTGGGGGGAGAAGTGAGAAAATGGTTTAAAGGTTTAACCCCCCATAGTATTAACGACCTCCAAGCCTTCCATCAAACATTCTTAAACAAATGGGAAGTAAGGAAGAATCCTCTCCAAGTCCTTGCCGACTATAACAATCTCCATAGGAACCCCGGGGAAAGTGTACAAGCTTATTGTACCAGATTTAACAGTGTGTATAATGCACTTTCCCCTGAACTAAAACCTCCTCAGGGCTCAGCTTTAAATAAATTTCCTGAAGGGTTTGATCTGGACATGACATATTCACTCAGAGAAAGAGTTTTTGCAACCCTTGAAGATATGCAAAGAGGTGCTCTTTCTGTGGAAGTTAACCTCATGGAGAAGAGAGCAAGGATGAAAGCTGAAAAGAGAGTATCTTTTAGAGAGGAATCCACCCCTTCCACCTCAAGCTCAAAGATGGAAAGAATGATGGAAGAAATGATGAAGAAAATGAGCATTCTAGAGAGAGCGCAAGCAAGTTTAAAACAAAACGCTCCTCAAAATAGAAACCAAAACCAGAATCAGAATATTAGAAGAAATCAGCCTCCAAGCAGACTTAGGGAAGATGATCAGCAGATCATTCCTCCCTTTCATCAAAACTTTTTAAGTGAGGTTGAACAAATAGATGAAATAACAGAGGATAATGATATAAACTTATTTGGGGTAGATGATGATGACTTTGAGGTTCATTATGATAATAAACAAGGTCTTTATACACCTTACGATGACAGAAGAGATGATAATGAGAGTTACTATCAAAACATGGAAAACGCTGTCATACAGCCTTCAAGGGAATATGAACTCAGAAGTAGGTCTAATCAACAAACCCTCAACAAGGAAACCTCTGACAAGCCTTCTCAAAACAGCACTGCAACTAAGTCTAAAACAATCGAACAAAAGGACACAACAGTGGCTGTAAATTCTGGTAGTGGTAAAGGGAAAGGCACTCAAAATGTTGAAAAACAGAGTGCAAACATTAGCAGTACTAGCACCTTGGTTAGTACCCCTGGAAAGACAACTGTTTCAACTGTAGATAAACTGAATCAGCAAGCTGTTATTGCTGATAAAGTGGCAGCAAACAAGGCTGAAATCAATGTTTTAAAGAGTCAAAACCTTTTTAGCCTAGAATAGGAAATCTCAAAGATCAAAATTTCTGTTCCTTTGTCTGAGTTAGCTGCCCAACATGTATATAGGTCCAAAATTTTGAAGGCTTTGAACTTAGAAGATAATGAAGATTCACTCAATCTTAATGATGACCAACCAGAGCTTATTTTTGGTCCGAAGATTGAAGGAAAGTTCCAAGAGGGTCCTGTCCCTCCCTTTTATGTAAGCTTAAACGTTCATGACAAAATTCTACACAATGCTATGCATGACTCAGGTGCTTCCCATAATTTAATGCCAAAAGATGTAATGGAAAGCCTGGGTCTTGAAATTACCAGACCTTACAAATACTTGTACTCCTTTGACTCAAGCAGAGTTAAATGTCTAGGATTGATAAAAGATCTCTGTGTTAACTTAGCCCAGATTCCAGCCAAATGTTTAGTCATGGATGTTGTTGTGGCTGATGTACCCCCAAAGTATGGAATGCTTTTATCAAGGTCTTGGGGTGCTAAGTTACAGGGGACCATGCAAATGGACATGGCCTATGCGACTATCCCTGTTTTTAATCAGAATAGAAGACTTTACAGGGAATCCCACATGCAGTACACAGTGACGAGTCAAGATCGGCCTCAAAACTCCCCTCTCTATGCTATAAACATGAGCCTTGATTCTTTCATCATGTTCAATGATGAAACACTTACATGACACATCATTTCAACAGAATCAATGGCTGAAACGGAGGGAGAGGAACACAACGCTGAAATTCTGGTACAGTCTATTGTGTCTGAAGATTCTAGCAAACTAAACACAGATCTTGAACTGCAAGTTATTAATCCTTTGAACTTAAAACTTGACAGTCAGAAAGACAGCCCTCAACCCGATGAAAAACTTGAGGAATCAAGAGATACAAAGCCCATTCATCAAACTAAAAATGTTCCTCTCTGGACTATGTATTTTGATGGGTCATGCACCAGAACAAATGCTGTTGTAGGTGTCTGGATTACTAACACTGAAAATAATCATACAGAGTGTATTTCATGTAAATTAAATTTTCAGTGTTCCAACAACATAGCAGAATATGAATCCCTTCTCTTAGGCTTGCATCGCTTGAAAAAATTAGGTGCCAAGAGAATCAATGTGTATGGGGATTCTGAATTAATCATTAGGAAAGTTAATTGGGAGTATAATGCTAATCACCTCAGACTTAGGGCCTATAGGAATGATGTCATGGATCTTTTGAAAACATTTGAGAAGTCCACATTTTCTTTTGTCCCAAGAAAGAGAAATATTGCAGCCCACAATTTAGCCTTTGCTGCTAGAACATGCCCAATGCTGTATGATGACACCTATCAGATAAAATTCAAACCAGCTATCCCTGATAACAAGAAATATTGGC
The DNA here is from genome assembly GCA_034641835.2 of Pinus albicaulis. Taxonomy (NCBI): domain Eukaryota; kingdom Viridiplantae; phylum Streptophyta; class Pinopsida; order Pinales; family Pinaceae; genus Pinus; species Pinus albicaulis. Next base: position 194,857,052 of record CM076584.1, on the reverse strand, counting down.
AGGTATTTGATGGAGATAAACAAATAGAAGACTTCATGCAATTCAGAAATGAGTTTGAACCCCATAGTTCAGACTCACACTATGATATAGACTGCAGTGAAGAAAATTTTCTTGGTGAAGAAGAACCATCTCCATAGCTGGTAGATATAAACCTTCAGACTATCAAATCTAGAAACCAAATAGAATCAAGTGCAAAACCTGAAACAGAGGAATTGGAAACTCTACATTCTAAGGATGATAGTTTGCCCAAGGGTTTGGCCCCTCTAGAAGAACTGTTTGATTTTGATGATGTGGCCAACAAACCTAAACTGGAACCTGTAGAAACTGAAGTGGAGGAATGCAATATAGGCAGTGAGGAAAAACCGAAATTGATCAAACTGTCTAAAACTTTACCAGCTCACATTAAACTCAAATACTTAGAGCTGTTCAAAGAATTTTCTGATGTTTTTGCATGGAGTTATGAAGATCTTAAATCCTATGACACTGAAATAATACAGCATAAAATCCCTCTTAAAGAAAACCAAAAACCATTCAAACAGAAACTGCGCAGAATCAACCCTGTCCAGTTGCCATTGATTAAGAAGGAAATCATGAAGATGCACGATGCTGGTATTATTGTCCCTATTAGATATTCAAAGTGGGTATCTAATCTGGTGTCGGTTAGGAAGAAGACTGGAGAAATCAGGCTTTGTATAGACTTCAGAAATTTAAACAAAGCTTCATTGAAAGACAACTACCCTTTACCCAATATGGATCATATTTTGCAAAGGGTGGTGGGGTCTAAAAGAATTTCTTTGCTGGATGGTTATTCAGGGTATAATCAAGTCTTAGTCCACCCTGATGATCAATTAAAGACAGCTTTTACTACACCATGGGGCACTTTCATGTATGTGAAAATGCCTTTTGGTCTAATGAATGCTGGAGCAACCTTTCAGAGAGCCATGGACATAGCATTCTCGGAAGAATTGGGCTTCTTCATCATTATCTATCTCGATGATGTAACTGTGTTTTCAAAAAAAGATGAAGAACATTTAGAACATTTGAGGAAAGTTTTCGAGAAGTGCAGAAGGTTTGGGATATCTTTGAACCCTAAGAAAACTTTATTTGGTCTCCAAGAAGGTAAACTTCTTGGGCACATCATTTCAGAGCAGGGCATAAAGATTGACCCCATGAGGATTGAGGCTATATTGAAAATCTCGCATCCTCGAAACATCAAAGAGTTGCAGTATTTCATTGGAAAGATAAACTTTTTGAGAAGGTTCATCCCCAACTTGGCTGAGCTCCTTAGGAATATCACAAACATGTTGAAAAAAGAGCAAGGGGTAAGATGGACCTCAGAAGCAAAGACATCCTTTGAGCTGGTGAAACAAGCGTTAACCAAAACACCGGTTATCATAAGTCCTGATTTTTCAAAGGATTTTTATATCTTCTCATTTGCATCAGAACATACTATAGCTGCTGTCCTTTTACAGAAAAATCCACAAGGACAAGAGCAGCCCATTGCATTCTTTAGTAAGGCATTGAGGGATGCCCCTTTGAGGTATAACATTATGGAAAAACAGGCTTTTGCTTTGGTAAAGGCTTTGAAAGACTTCAGAGTATACATCCTTCACTCACACATCATTGCCTTTGTCCCAAATTCGGTTGTAAAAGACATTCTAACCCAGGATCCAGATGGTAAGAGAGGTAAGTGGATTGCAGTTATTCTTGAATATGATTTAGAAATAAAACCCACTAAGCTCATCAAAGGCCAAGGTCCAGCTAAATTAATGGCTGAATCAAATTGTGAACTTCTTGATATTAATATGATCGATGCTTTGGATAACCAAGAAGAATTCTCAACTCCCGTTGTTGAAGATCATTTTGTCAATTCTCCTTGGTATACTGATATTGTTTATATTTTGCTTAATCTAAATACACCTCCTGGTTTATCCAAAACAAAGGCAAGATTCCTAAAGTTAAAAGCTGTAAACTATTGCATTATTGATAAATGTCTTTATTGGAAAAATGCTAGTGGTATATTGCTTAAATGTTTGCCTGAGTTTGATGCAGAAAAGATTAAGCAAGAATTCCATGAAGGAGAGTGTGGAGGCCATTTATACTGGAAGTCAACAGCCAACAAAATTTTGAGGGCTGGTTTCTATTGGCCTACTCTTTTTCCTGATGTACACAAACTGACAACCACTTGCCATAAATGCCAACTGTTTGAGGGCAAGAGAAAATTACTACCCCTTCCTCTGCATCCAATCACTGTTGAAGCCCCTTTTCAGTAGTGGGGACTTGACTTCGTAGGAGAAATCCACCCACCATCCTCTGCCCAGCACCGGTGGATCCTTACTGCCACAGACTATTTCACTAAGTGGATAGAAGCCATTCCTTGTAGACAGGCCAATGATTCAGTTATCATAAAATTCATAGAAACCAATATCCTTTCCAGATTTGGCTGTCCTACCAAGATCATCACAGATAATGCAGCAGCATTTGGGTCAAAGAAAATGGTGGAATTCTGTCACAAGTACCAGATAACATTGGGACACTCCACAGCCTATTACCCTCAGGGTAACGAACTTGCAGAGTCTTCCAACAAAAGCTTAGTGAACATAATAAAGAAACTGTTGGAGGACAACAAAACGTCTTGGCACACAAAGCTAATCCATGCGCTTTGGGCTGACAGATTAACATTGAAGAAATCCATTGGTATGTCACCCTTCCAGCTTGTGTATGGTACAGATGCAATTTTTCCTAATAGCCTTGGTGTACCAGTTATGAAGTTAATTCAAGAGCTCCAGACTGAATAAAATGACATAATCAGAAGAATAAATCAGACCATTCATCTTCAGCAAACCAGAGAGGAAGTGTACAACAAAGCATTGCAGAAGCAAGATAATATCAAGAAGATATTTGATAGAAGGACGAAGGCCAGCAATTTCAAGATTGGGGACAAAGTTTTAAATTGGGACTCAAAGAGGGAGGACAAGGGAAAGCATGGTAAATTTGACAATATGTGGCTTGGCCCTTACTCCATTCATTCAGTTGTCGGAAACAATGCATTCTTCTTACAAGAGCTGAATGGAGCAGAATTGTTTGGGGGTCCTGTCAATGGCAGGATGCTTAAGCATTACCTTTCTTAAATTATTTCATGTTTGAAGCCTTTTTACCTTTTTTACACTGTAAATATTTCACCCACCATTGCATTTAAAGTTATGAAAAATCAAAAAATACAAAAACAAAGAAAGAAATAAAAGAGGGCAGAAATGAAAACAAGAAAGGCAAAGCCCCATGCCAAAAAGAAAAATAAATCTGAAAGTGTGCAAGCTTAAATGCCACTCCTTAAAACACACTTCTAATTAGTCAAAATGTTTAATCTTGACTAATTAGCTTTCAATTTTCTGCTGATAGGGTAGCAAATTTGATTTGCCAAACTGTTTAATCTTGGCTTATCAGTAGATAGTTTAGAATAGAAATTAAGGTTCAAAGAAACTCAAAATCTAAACCAAAGTTCCCAAGAGAAAAATGACTCAAACTGTTTTATTTTTCGAGTCATAGGAGAGAAGACCTGGTTCTAATTCGCTCAAAACTTGAACCAGAAGAGAAGCAAAGATAGCTCACCAAAAAGGAAAAGACAGAGCTGTGAATATAAGAGAAGGCCATAATAAGAAATTTTCAGATCTTAAGCCTTCTGTTTTGATTTAAAATTTTCTGCAAATAATAATCTATGTGCAGCTTGTCTTTATGCCATGGATCATAGCAAGTCAAACAACTCAATCTTGACTTGACTATTTTTAAATTTCTGTTGTAGAATTTAGAGAATGAAAGTTTGTTGGACTGTTTAATCCCAACAGACAGTAGACCTGGTGGAGAAACATCTGAGCTCAACTATTTAATCTGAGTTCAGGGAGAAATAAGGAGTAGAAATAGATTAGATTTCCTGCTTTCAAAAGAATAAAATGTTGAGAATAGAGTTTGCCAGTCCAAGTGCACTCTGATGAAGAAAAAATGTTAGATCAGTAGGATTGGGGTAGGTAGAAGTTGTATTGATGAAATTCATCTTTCTTTCATGACTGATATTATTTTGTCAAAGAAAAGCAAGAGCAAGCAATGGGTCAGGCACCAGTCAGCATCCCAGAGAAATCAAGTATGAATTCTTGATGCCTTCAAGAAGGCACCATCCCCAAGTGGAGCCACTGTTAGCCACCTATATTTTTCCCTTATATCAGCTGGTGGCTAAATGTTCTTTGCAGCCTTCAAGAATCAAATTCAGTCCTGAAATTGTTGGTGCTTGAAGTCTTTTGGTAAAATCATTAACTGCTGGTTAGATCTCCATGCATTTCTCTCTTTCAGCCTCTGATATTTCACAAAAATCCAAGTCAAACTCTGTTGTATCCTCCTTCCTTTCCCCTCCCTTGTCTCCATTCCACCTTCATTCTCCAATTACCTTTCCTTCATAAAAACCCCGCCAAACCATATATTATTCCCTATCCTTTCATTAATCTCCTTTCCTAAGGTTAAAAACCCATTTTTTAACCTTATCGGAATTATATTTCCTTTTGCAATTCTTTGGAAAAACCATAGAGAACACATGTTTCTATGCGTTGGGCTTAAGCCCCTCAGGCTAAGCCCCTACCTTTTCTTCCTCCATATGCCCCGACGCCAGAACCACGTGCTAAATCCGACAGGCGCTTAACTTTTGGAATTTATTTTCTACCCGAAACATTGAAAAACCTTCTTTAAATACAAAAGTCGGGTTTATTTTATTTTTCATAAAGTTTTCCGCCAAAGAAATTATGTTGAAGACTCGATCGTCGATCTGAACCATGGATCAACGGTGTGGAGTACCCCTCACCTGGTGGACCCCCATCCCCCGCGCTCTTTTCCCAAAAACCATGGTATATATCCCGCACCACCTTTCGTCGAGCGGCGGTTTTATCCCGTCGGCCAGCGATTCCACACGCTGGCTGACACGTGTCCTCCACTTCGTTCCCAAAACCGCCGTCCTTCCACTCCACCCGTGCATTATCTTTCGTACCAAAGCCCCACAGCGGGATTCGTCTCCACCGTCGGATTTGGGCCCTCCCATCCGACGGTTGCCGATCACTTCTTCTATCCGGCCTTTAGCGGACTTGCCCGCCTGTTAAATTTCCCCCGGCGCGTTCGAAAGCCGATCTTCACCATCGATCTTCGCAGATTGACGGTTCTCATGCAACCGCTCGATTCCATCGTACAATCCCCTTTTTCCTCCGCTGACTTTTCAAAACTCCCCCGACCGTTGATCGCAATACGATCAACGGCTCCGATTGCTCCATTTTCCCGCACGCCCTCCAAAGCAGATTGACCTATAAACCAGATTTTTTACTTGTTTTTTGTTTTTTGCAGGGAAGAAGTCATTTGTTCGTGTTTTAAACAGGGTTCTCAGACCTAGAGGGTGACGATCCTTTATGTCTCGATTCCTCCGTGGAAATCACCTACAAAGCCATTTTTCACGTCTCATCAGTGCTTTCAACGGCATTGATGCCTTTTTCTACCTGCACAGCCCTGCACAGCAAAGAATATCGGCAAACCAAGGACTTACCGGATTCCTCTAAGGACATTATAAGGCAAGATTGTGCAGTCATTTTAAGGAAGGCCAAGCCCCCTAAGAGTAACCTCAGTAAGTCTGAATTTGAGGCCTTAAAATCCTTAAATAATAATAAGGATATTGTTGTTCTTAAAGCGGACAAAGGAGGTGCTGCTGTTATTCTTAATAAAGAGGATTATAGGAAGAAAATGTTAGACCATTTAGAGAATAGTGGGAGCTACAAAAAACTTTCTAAGAATCCCTTGAAAAAGGTTTCAAGAGCTGTAGCTGAGGCTATCAAGTCAAGCAGCTCTGTGGGTTCTCTAAGTAAGAAGTTGATTGAAAGCAACCCCCTTACTCCAAGAATCTATGGTCTTCCCAAAATCCATAAGGATGGTGCTCCTCTTCGACCCATTGTTAATACCATTGGGGGTCCTACTTATCTTCTTGCTAGGTATTTAGCCTCTAAGCTTAAACCTCTTGTAGGTCGTACCGATTCCTTTGTCAAAGATTCTGCTTCTTTTGTTAATGAGTTAAAAGGTGTAAATTTGGGGGCTGAAGATAGGTTTGTTAGTTTTGATGTTGTCTCTCTTTTTACCAATATCCCTATTAAGGAGGCCATTGAAGTCATTAATCGGATAACTGATCCTGACACAACCTTTTTAGTTGAGATTTGCTTAACTTCTACTTTCTTTAGCTTTGAAGGTGAGTTTTATGAGCAAACCTGTGGTGTTGCTATGGGTTCTCCCCTTTCTCCAGTTGTTGCTAATCTCTTTATGGAAGACTTTGAGTCCAAGGCTCTTTCCTCTGCTCTGCACCAACCAAAGCTATGGAAAAGGTTTGTAGATGATACTTGTGTTGTCTGGCCTCATGGTAAGGAAGAGCTTGATCGATTCTTCGTTCATCTTAACAGTAAATCTTCCGCCATAAAATTTACCATGGATTATGAGGTGGATGGGAGCCTTCCTTTCCTTGATGTTCTTATCTGTAGGAAAGATGATGGTTCTTTCTCTCATCAGGTTTTTCGTAAAAAAACCCATACTGAGCAATATCTTCGAGCTGATTCTCATCATTTCCCTGCTCAAAAGTTAGGCGTTCTCAACACCTTAGCCACTAGGGCATTGAGAATCTCGGATGAGTCTCACTTTGAGGGAGAAAAGACCCATCTTCTTGATGTTTTTTGTTCTAATGGTTATAGTAAGTCACAAGGACTTAAAGCTTTTCTTAAAGCTGAAAGAGGTTCCTTGGTTAAAAATAAAAATTCTGATCAATGGTCCTGCAATGTTAGGCTTCCTTTCATTCAGGGTACCACTGATAGGATTGCTAGAATCCTTAGGAAGCATAAGGTTTCCTCTTCCTTCAAACCCCTTAACACGATTCGCAGCTCTCTTAACTCAGTTAAAGATCCTGTGAACCCTAAGGTAAAAAAGGGGTCTATCTTATTCCTTGTTCATGTGGGACACCTTACATTGGTGAAACGGGTAGGTCCATTAACCAAAGGATTTGTGAACATGCAGCTGACCTTAGACATGGCAGGTCCCGCACCTCTGCCCTAGCTGAACATGTGGAAAAAACTAACCATCATATATGTATCGAAGAGGCTAAGGTCTTAGCCAGAATTGATCAATTTCATCATCGTAAGTTAAGAGAGGCCCTTGAAATTGAAAAAAGGTCCATAAATCTCAATAGAGATGACGGTTGGAATATAAGCAGGTGTTGGATCCCTGCCTTATATTCTTAATCCTGTTTTTTTTTTTTTTTTTTTTTTTTTTAATTTTTTAATATTTTTCTTTATCTATATATATATATATATATATATATATATTTATATATATTGATTATATAATTATAATAATATAATATTTAAATTTTGAATAATCAATTAACTTTATTCTTTTATTTTTTATTTTTTAAGATAGAATTTCAATATAATAATATTATTCTTTTATTTATTTTTAAATTTTTTTTAAGATAGAATTTTAATACAATAATATATAATTTTAATTAAATAATATTTGTTTTGAAAATTCGATTAACGATATTAATAAAAATAAAATTTGCTATTATTTTGAATATTCAAACTAGCCGTTTCAATTTGTAATTAAATTTGTAAATTAAGGGAACTATTTTATTTCTAGTTTTATATTTATTATTATTATTATTTAATTATTTAATTATTTATTCATTTTATTTTTAAAGATTTACAATAAAATAATGTATAATAATCAATTAAAAAATAATAAATAAATAAATAAATATAAATTAAAAATAATAATAATAATAATAATAATAAATTAAATTAAATTAAATAATTAAACTATAAAATTGAAATTTATTTCTATTTATAAAAAATTTTAATTTGACTTTTAATTTAAATATTCAAACTAGCCGTTTTTGATTTTTTAATTATTGAACTAACCGTTTTATAGTCAAACTAGTTGATTTTAACGGTTTTCTTTCCTCTCCTACATCTATTTAAACTTAACGACTGATCCGATCTCTCACCTAGTCCTGATGATGAACCACACTGGTTGGTTCGAAACGCGTCGACTTTATTCATGATAATGTGATTTTTACCGAAAGATTTCTTCCTAATTCATTGATGGATCACAGAAGCCAAAAATCCAGTAACACGCAAAATCGATGCAAGATAAGTATATCAGTATCGAAGACCCCAGCGATCCAGCAAAGCATCAATGGATATGATGGCGGGATAACAGAGTTTCGGTTATCAAAAAAGCCTAATCCCTACCCGCAATTACGATTAAAGGAAAACCTAAAAGTGTTCATCAGATACATCGCTTCCACCGCCATACTTTGAGGCGAATTGATTCCTCAACCACCGCAGTGCCACCTATTGCCTCAGAATGCTCAATCAGAGGATGAATTTATCAAACAGGATCAGATATTATGCCTCGGAACAACCAAAGAAGTTATTTTTGCACGAGATTTAATGACAGAATATTTGCAGAGTAACCCTAACAGTACGCAGAGCCTCAAAGGTCAACAAAAGCTCCCTTCGAGCTTACTTCATAAGTGTAAACACATTAATGCAGTGCAACACCTGTATAAATTCTTCATCGAGCCTCTCGGGGCCAGGAAGACGTTAATTCTGCATTAATTGTATTTGAGATCTTTTCATTAGATCTCACCTCCTCATCCTTCTATAAATGTTCCAGAAGAAGATGAGTGAGGGGTTGGATTAGTTGGTTGTCAATGTACTCGTCGGGCGTTGTAATTAAGCCGAGTGGAAAACTCTTGACCGTAAATAGTGGTTTCCAAAGCTCTTGAGCCTTTGTAACAGATAGGTTAGGTTGTGAAGAGAGATGGATTAAAACACTGGATCTGAAGATTGTAACTGGTTTGAAGCATCAATATGGGATCCTGGTCTATGCTGATGGTGATGTTATTCTCACTGTAACTTGTATTTTGTTTCTGTTTTTCAATTTTTTTCATTTTCCACTATAAAGAACAGTTTAAACAGGGTCAGGACCTACTGTATATCAGTAACCTTCTCTGGCTGAAAAATATTTATTTAAATGTTTTCCTTTCTGCTGTGTTATTTGAGAATGATTTAATTCAGTCTAAGTACAGAGATGCTGGTGTTCCCTCATCTTTTCGTCACTGCTTAATGTTATTTTTAAATGTTACTTTCACATATGTTGTGTAAGGAATGAATTGAAGAAATCAAAGGTTAGCCCTGAGTCCCTTTCTTGTTTGCTCAACTATTTGACTGTTTCCCTTAGGATGTGTCAAAAGCTGACTAGTTTCAAAGCACTTATCAGATCTTAGGCCATTCTGTGTTATCTTTGTGATTGTCTTGGAAGTAACTAAGTAAAGAAGAACTAGGAGAGGATCAGGGTGAGTCCCAACCCACTAGTTTCTGCTCCAAAGGTTGCCTTCAAGTTTCCCTTTGTTTTTAATCTGTGTTCTATTAGAAGTGTATCAAAGGCTGGATAGTTTCAAAGTACTTACCAGATCCTAGTTTGCTTCTATGTTTTTCTTAAGTGCCTGGTCAAAGGCTGGCTAGTTTCAAAGTACTTACCAGATCCTGGGCTGCTCTTTGTTCTTCATCTGTTATTTCCCTTTCTTATCGTATCACCCCATTCCATAAATCAAACTTTTAAAGAGATCCTTAGGCATAGATGACTTGCCCCATAGATTCCTCTTGAACCTGAACGTTTCAATTAAATCCTCTTATGACTCCATAGCCCAATGGATTGAAAACTTGCCATCATCTTTCTTTATAATCAAAGCTTACTCTGTTTGCTTGCAACTTCTCACCTTTGAACCTATTTGCATATAGATCTTTCCGCCTCAGACAACAACTATGTTCAACCATCCGAGAAAACCAAACAAAACCCTTGGCCTCCATAACTAGCCTAATATCATCACCCCAAACTTCAAAGACAATATCCATATTTGTACATATTGGAGAGATCCCTCTCCGGATTCAGGAGGGCTAGATCCTAGAATCCCAAAGTTGGTTGAAATGATGTTAACTCTGTGATCGGACTTTGCCAATCTTGCTTGTTACAGAGACCTAACAAATGGACACACCAAGAATAACTGTCCCCTATTAACAGATTATGTACAAGCTAGGGGACCAATCCCATTGCACCCTAGGGAGGCAGTAGGACCTTGTGGGCCAGCGCTCTGGTGTGATGATTGTCGCATCTTAGGACTACATGATACTAACCACCGTCCCTGCCTTGCTACATACATCGCAGAGGTAAACCAACTATGGTAATGGTTCTGAAGATCGGTGGGATAGGACAAACAGAACTGTCAAACATATGATTTGATGATTGATCGAAGAAACTTATACATGGTACAGTCAGACCCCGCATCACCAAGGACCCCTGTAGTTATAGGTGGTTCCTCATCAAGGGGCAGGGGAGGAGGACGCGGCGAAAGTGTAGGATGGGACGAGGTCAGTTAATTTTCTATAACTGTGGAAAAGCAGGAAACTTTTCAAGGGAATGCCCGAACCCCACTAGGCAATCCTGCCAATATTGTAGACAGTTGGACCATGTAATTTAATATTGCCTGATATTGATAGAAAAATGCAGGAAATGTAGTCAAGACCTACGCAAAATGTGCAGAGAGTTAATACTGCGCTGCGAAGCAAGGATCCAAGTGTGAATGTGGTGACGCGTAGTAGGATAGCCACCAGGGGACCTGAGGAGGAGGCTATGACCGAACCTCTGATCCGTCAAGCTCTTATCAAACAAGAAGGCCTGGACCTAGAAAGGGGGAAAGAAATAGTGGTCACAACACGCAAATACATTGCTGAGATAGAAGCAACTACCACTTGGCCACCTACGACCCTCAAGGCAGATGCGAAGGTTGAGCCCTTTTTGCAGGCATGTATGAAACCACTGTGCAACCCAAAGGTTGTGGAGAACCTTCAGGAATTAATAGATAGTTGCACAAAATGACCCAATCTAACCTCGGAAGTTAAGGATGTGCACAAACTATACAGGTATAAGAAATGCACCGGAAGAGAAATGTTGTTGTCTACGCAGATCGATGACTACGAAATGAGAAAGGTTATTTTGGACCTAGGGTCGGATGAAAACATGTTACCTAAGAAAATATGGCTATGAATGGGAGAAACTAAGTTGGAATGGTCCACTATTTAGCTGCGCATGTCAAATCAGTAGAAAATCATTCCGCTAGGAAGGTTGCCCAAAGTTACAATGGACATCACAGGAGTAAAGGCCCACGCTGATTTTGAAGTAATAGAAATTGTAGAAGATGCAGACCCCTACCCTGCGCTCTTGGGATTAGACTGGGCCATAGATATGGGCGGTATCATTAAGCTAAAGAAAAGAAGCATGGCATTTGAGAATAATGGCACAAGGGTGATAATACCATTAGATCCTGCAGAAGGTGAACGATATACAGAGCCAGTACGCGATGAAGAGGAGGTGGATCACATTTACAAGCTGACTACATGAGAATATGATTGGATCAACCCCACGATGGAAGGATTTCTCTGCTGGGAAAAGGACAGTGAATGCCTCTGTAACTATGATGAGGAGATGGAAAATTGGCAGAATTAGTTGCATGATGTTTTAGCACTATGGTGTCTTCGAGTCACAGGGTACTTGTTTGGTCAATTTAGTGTGTCCTAAATTGCTGCATTTAATTTGTCAATCCGGGAATTGTAAGCTGATGAAGTGTGGCGCACTATATGTGCAAGATAACCTATTTCTTAACTTTTTGTCGTTTTTGGTTTTCTAAGGTGAAATGGAAATTCTAAGATGAAAACAAGTTTGGTTATGTTTGTTCAAGGAACTGATATCCCCTATAATGATTTACCAACTTGAAACTTTAAAAAGAAATTTGAAATTTACAATGACAAGACTTGAAAGGAAATGAAAATGTGCTGCTGAAATGAAAAGGTGCTGCTAGTCTAATAAATCAAAACAGTGAACTGTTGAGCATGAAAACCAAATTATTCTTGCTGCTGACTAAACACAAAAGAACTATGCTTAAGGAAATTCAAAATTGCAACAAAATAAATCTAAATCAGATTACATCAATTTATCTTCTGACCCTTCATCATTAGTCCAGCTATGATTTTCGAAAGTAATCATAAACAACTTGAGTAACTGATATTTAATTTGCAGAAAGTAAACTAATACTAAACCATACACTCATGATTCAATCCCTCACCATCAGTCCAGCAGTGGCTTTCGGAGGCAACCGAAGATGTCATGCATGATTTAATATATCTAAATTTGCGGAAAAGAAACTAATATTAAACTACACATTTCATAATGCAATCCCTCACCATCAGTCCAGCTGTGGCTTTCGGAGGCAACTGAAGATGCTATGAGCAGCTTAATATATCTAAATTTGCAGAAAAGAAACTAATACTAAAATACACATTTCATAATACAATCCCTCACCATCAGTCCAGTTGTGGCTTTCGGAGGCAACTGAAGATGCTATGAGCAGCTTAATATATCTAAATTTGTAGAAAAGAAACTAATACCAGACTACACATTTCATAATACAATCCCTCACCATCAGTCCAGCTGTGGCTTTCGGAGGCAACTGAAGATGTTATGAGCAGTTTAATATATCTAAATTTAACTACTGAAGCAAATAAGCAAAACTGAAATGAACAAAGCAATACTGAAATTAAACAGAAACTATGAAAAGCAAATTAGCAGCAGAATAATGTTAGTTCCATGTCATTAGTCAAAAAGCTATGAAAATGCCCAGGCTGCCTATCTATAACCTGAAACAAGAACACTGATCAGTGATTAACAACATAAAACATGAAAGACAGAAGTGAAATGGAAATTATGGAAGTTTATAATCAGAAATGAAGCAAATGCAATGTATAAACATATGAATGGATTATGGCACAATGAGCTTTAAAGAAACGAAATGAGAACTATACACTAATGCACAAAACCTTAGCTGAGCAGGGGCCCTCTACACCAGCCTTGGCAACGATCTTCAAATACGAATTAAGTTGGAAAACAGAGTCTTCTTATATTAAAAAGCAGTCATTACAGAAAGGTGATGTTACTGCACAAGTGCAGCGTAATCACATTACAGAGCAGACTAATAAAAGATAACAGAGACTAACATCGACTAATCTGACATGCGTATGCAAACGCATTATATATAACAAAAGAAATATAACTGGTTTCCTAAAGTTCATGTCAGAAGAACACGTAGACTATTACATCCACGGATTCAGGACTGCTACGTGATGGAAAGTAACTACGAGAGGTGGATGCTTGAATTCAACTAAGGAGCCATGTACGTATGTCGATTTATCCTCCGCAACTTAGAAACGGCCGTATGAATCTTCATGTGACACGAAACAGAGTCCTGCCAACATGAGACTCTATGGTTGACTTCCATGTGGACGCCTTTGACCGCGGCTTCTTTAGATGAGTTTGCTCGAACCAATAGGACACGAACCATGTCCACATAATTCCTGACCTGCCCATGTGGCTCGTTTTCTTTGTAGACACCTGTAACATAGAGTTTCACAAAATAGCTGCGGAAAGTTGTAGCAGCTGCGGAAAGTGGCAAGATTCCGCAGCTGAATGAACAAAATCTAAATCAAATAGCAAACACAAAAATATAATTAAAAACCATGTTAGATGCTCTTTTTCACATGATATTGACAATTTGGGAGGTTTAGGTGAGTGAAAAAGGTATAGAAAAGTGTATGGAAAAGATGCAGATTTGAGACTCAACATACCCCCACTGTGAAGGTGTTGCATGTCCTCATGCAACCAAAATTTTGATAATATTTCTTTAGTTCATGTGCCTTGACACTTCAGCCAGCACATCCAATCCTCTCCTCTTCTTCCTTGGTACTGCCAACATTCTGGGTTTCTTCATTAAGCACCTGAATTTGATATTAATGAGTGCTCTGCTCAACTTCTGGCATTTCCTTTTCAATTTTTTATTCTTCTTCTACCAAATTCCCAAATGTAGCATGGTATTATCATGGATGATTTTGTCCAGTTTTCCTTGTTCTTTCAATGTCTCATTTTCATTTTTGATGTGCCTATTTAAAAGCTCCAGCTCAAAAATTTCCTGTTTTAGTGATTGGACTAAATCATCCTGTAATGTATGAGGCTGAATGGACGAAGTACTTGGACCTGTAGCTGCCTTTTCCAAAGATTCTATATAGTCATATACTTCCTGCTGCTTGGGGTCTATTTCAGGTGTCATTTTTATTGGGCTGTCCCCAAAATGTCGTGAAGGAGAGTTATCTTCAAAATCTGGCTCAGAAGGGCTTACATCAATATCTTGCTGAGAATGGGATGGAGTATGTTCAATGTCTGATTGGGAATGAAATGAACCAGGTTCACTAACTGACTGAGATGGACTATGGTCAGCTGGGGACTGTTTAGATGTCTCCTCACCCAAATCAATGAAATGAGGACCCTTAATTTGTATTTTCTTCAATTTCCCCTTAAGTCTGCTGCTTCTTCTCACATGCTGTGGTACACTATCCTTTTGTTTTTGTTTTCCTTTCTCTGTCTTCTTGGGCATGGATGACTGTTTTTGAAGATAAAATAATCTTTCAGATAATATTTGATGATCTTCTTCTTCAGAAGAAGGAGTTTGATGTATGGCCTCAATAGTTTTTCTCTCTTTTGGTGTTATTGGCTTCTTACCCTTGCTTTCCTTCTTCTTCCTTTTTGCCATTCTCTCTTCCCTATCAGTTCTTTCCATAGTAGTAGTAGGAGTATTTTGGATTTCATCAATTGTTATTTTTCTCCTACTTCTTCTTGCTGTACTACCTACAGGAATTTCCTGGGTAGGAGTAATTTGGGTTTCATCATTTATTCTTTTTCTTCTACTCCTTCTTGCTGTGCTACCTTCAGGAATTTCCTGAGGTTCCTCAAAGAAATTTCTAACTAGAAATTGTTCCCATGTATCTTTCTTTTCCTTTAACTCATTTTCAATCATAATTTTTACAAGGCCGTGGTGATATAGATGAGGTTCTACATCTCCCAAATGTTTCTGAACAGTCACGGACGTTTTCTTCAAACTATTGAATAGAAAATATGGGAGATTGAGAGTTTGATTTTCTAGAAAATTCATCAATAGCCTGGTATGGTACATATACATGGACCCAAAACGGCCTTCACATGTAATGAATTTCTGAACAACTAGCAGTAAAGTAGCCCATTCCTCTTTCAATGCATGCACAAGAATTCCTCTTTTAAAAACAGTTATATCCATACCTTGATTTCGTAAGATTGTTCTCCATGCCTCATCACTGATGCTTTTATTCTTAAACCAACGCTCACCCTCCTGAAGAAGTTCCGTGTCTGTTGCTATAGATGCTTCGTTGACCGCAAACTTAAGGTCTCCAATCTCTGCTTCCAAGCCATTAAACGACCTTGCGAATGCCTTCGTCACTTCATTATGATAACCTCTGAATTTCTGGATAAACCGCAACCAATTTTCTTTCTTCAATATCTCTTTTACTTGCGGATATCCCTCTATAAACTTAGGTCCTTCTGGCTCTGCTCTTAGCAATTTACCCATTTCTCTTTTCTGCTATTCACAAATTTGCCTGCGTGAGGGTTCAAATGGAAATAGAACGATTGAATGCACAGGAACGAGCACAATGACTGTGGGAATGTATCATAAAATGGGAATGAGCACCATAAACGGAATGGAGTGAGACTGTGGGTAGATATCCGGGAGTGAGAATGAGCACAATGAACGAAATGGAGTGAGACAGAACAGAGTGGGGTTTCGTAAACACAGCAGAGACACGATATTCGGCAGCGTTTTGAATTTTGGTGGCTGCACGATAAATATGAGCATGTTTTAACAACGGTTATGGATTTATGCAGCTGTAAGAGTCCTTGGTCAAATCAAATATGTCTCATTGTCTCCGGTGGAATATTGGAACATGAGTGAAAATCGGGAATTTAATGATGGAACCGTTTGTGAATGAATGCGAGAGGATAATATGGAGATCGTGAAGGGTTACGGCATTGTCAATATAATCATTGCACGTAATGGATAGAGCTCATGGTTCAGAACTATATAAAAATGTGTTTTTCAATGCTATTTGAAATAAATT
Source organism: Pinus albicaulis (assembly GCA_034641835.2). Classification (NCBI taxonomy): domain Eukaryota; kingdom Viridiplantae; phylum Streptophyta; class Pinopsida; order Pinales; family Pinaceae; genus Pinus; species Pinus albicaulis. Next base: position 194,840,904 of record CM076584.1, on the reverse strand, counting down.
TTATTCATACCTTTGGAATCTTTGCCTTTTTCCTTGGTCTTCAACTAATTGATCTCCATTGGTGTCTTGAATGCTCCATGCCTTCATTTTTTATCCTCTCACCTGCATTTCATTTCATAATTATGGAAATAACATCTGACTGTACATTCTTTTTGAAAACAGAGTAGTAGCTGCGGAATCTGCTTCTGGTTGCGGAAACTGGAGTCAGCTGCGGAAACAGATGTCAGCTGCGGAAACTGACACAGCTATTACTTGGATGAATGGAAATGAACAAATGACAAATGACCAGATGGAAATGGTCATGAAAAAGATTTTTATTGATGGAATGGAATGAAATGGATAAAATGAAGTGGAATGGGGTGAAATGAGATGAAATGAAATGGAATGAAGTGGAATGAAATGGAGTGGGTGGTGACAAAACTTGTAAAATGAAAGAGAGATTTTTTTTTTGGAAAATATAGAGTGTCAGGTGTTCCTGATTTTCACCCTATATTTTCTGTATAAGACTGCCAATCAGTGATTGGTTTTCAGGCTTATACAATTTTTTATTTTATTTTATTTTATTTATTTTATTTTTTTAATTGAAAAGAACAAAAGCTAGGCTGGTGGAGAAGAAGAATTCTTCTGTACCAGCCTGATTGCAGAACTTTCTTGAAACATTTTGACAAAATCCTCTTTTGAGAGTGGCTTATGATAAACTTTCAATCTATGGCCATTCACAATAAGATGAGTTTGAAACTCATCAATGGTCTTGATTCTTACAGCTCCATTGCTAAAGATCTTGTCAATCTCATATGGCCCAAGCCAATGAGTCTGAAATTTTCCTTGAAAATATTTAAACTTGGAATCAAATAACAATGCCCAATCTCCTTCTTGAAACTTCTTCTCTTTGATATACTTGTCATGCCATTTAGCTCTATGATATTGAACTAGATCAGTTCTTAGAATTGCTTCTTGTCTGATCTCATCTAGCTCATTCAACCGCTCCATTCTATGCTTTTGGGCTTCTGATAAGTTCATCCCCAACTGAACTGCTATCTTGAAGGTCTTGACTTGGAACTCAATGGGGAGCAAGACTTCTTTCCCATAAACAAGTTCATAGGGAGAATGTCCTGTTGTATTCCTCCATGTAGTTCTGTAGGCCCACAAGGCTTCTGGAAGCCTTTCTGCCTAATCTCTTCTATGTAGATGAACAGTTTTGGTGATGATACTTTCAAGAACTTTGTTTGTGGACTCCACTTGACCATTTGCTTGTGGATGGTAAGGAGTAGATCTTCTGTGCTTGATTTTGTATTCTTCCATCAACTTCTCCACCAAATTGAATGTGAATTGGCTCCCCTGATCTGTCACAATTTCTCTTGGAACACCAAAGCGAGTAAAAATATCCTCATAAAGAAAATGAACAACTGAATTTTCAGTAGCAGATACTAATGCTTTGGCTTCTACCCATTTAGTAACATAATCAGTACAAACCAATATATATTTCTTTTGCTTAGATGGTGGATTAATAGGTCCAATGAAATCTAAAGCCCATTTTTCAAAGGGTTCAATGAGTACCTGTGTTTGCAATGGCATTTCATTTGAAAGGGTAGGTTTCCCTACTCTTTGGCAGCTATCACACCTTTTGACATATTTTTTTGCATCTTTGAAGAGAGAAGGCCAATAATATCCCAAGGAAAGGATTTTATAGGCCGTCCTTTTGTCCGCAAAGTGTCCGCTGCATGGTTCATCATGGCATGCCTTAAGAATATCAGGCATTTCATCTTCCCTGACACATCTTCTGATCACAAGATCTGGCCCTGTTTTAAACAATTCGTTAGAAATCCATGAATATCTTGAACTCTCCTGAATAATATTTCGTTTTTCTCTTGGAAATAAATGTGAAGGTAGTTTCCCTGTAACCAAATAGTTAGCAATATCTGCATACCAAGGGGTTTTAATAGTTACTGCAAACAAATATTCATCAGGAAACTTATCTTCTACAGGAGAATCTTCTTTAGTATTCTGAATCCTAGACAAGAAATCAGCTACTGTATTATGTTTTCCTGGTCTATCCAACACAGTAATATTGAATTCTTGCAAAAGTAAAAGCCATCTTGTCACTCTGCCATTAGTAACAGGTTTGTTCATTAAATATCTAATTGCACAATGGTCAGTATGAATAAAAGTTTCATAGCCTGTTATGTAATGTCTAAACTTATTAATTGCATGAACAACAGCTAAAAACTCTTTTTCAGTCACAGTATAGTTCAACTCTGTGGGAGTCAAATTTTTACTGGTGTAATAAATGGCATAAAGAATTAAATCTTTTTGACCCAACACAGCTCCAAGAGCTGTATCTGAAGCATCTGTAGAAATATGGAAAGGAAGTTTCCAATTTGGTCCTCTCAAGATAGGTGCTTCAGATATTCTTGTTTTCAAAGTTTCAAAAGCTGATTGACAATCAAGATCCCATTTAAATTCACAATCTTTTGTAAGCAATTTGAAGAGTGGAGATGCAATTTTAGTGAAGTTTTCTATAAATCTTCTATAGTAACCAGTAAATCCTAGAAAACTTCTAACATCTCTTTGACAATTTGGAATAGGCAACTTGGAGATGACTTCAACTTTTGATCTATCAACCCTAATTCCATCTCCTGAAATATGATGTCCTAAAACAATCCCTTCAGTAAACATCATAAAGCATTTTTCATGGCTTAATGAAAGGTTTGTTTCTTTACATCTTATAAAAACTTTTTTCAAATTTTCTAATGCCTCTTCAAATGAATTACCATAAATTGTAAAATCATCCATATAAACCTCTACACAATCATGGATTAGATCAGAAAAAATTCCTAGTACTGCTCTTTGGAATGTTGCGGGTGCATTACATAACCTAAAAGGAAGCACTCGGTAGGCAAAAGTTCCCCATGGACAAGTAAATGTGGTCTTATCTTGATCTTCAGGTGCTACCTGAATTTGATTATAGCCACTAAAACCATCCAAAAATGAAAAGTATTTTTTACCTGCTAATGTGTCTAATACCTGATCGATAAAAGGCAAAGGAAAGTGATCCTTCAAAGTTGCTTTGTTCAATTCCCTGTAATCAATGCATACCCTCCATTTACCATTCTTTTAGGTACTATAACCAAAGGAGAAACCCATCGGCTATCTGAAATTGGATAAATGAAGTTTACATTGAGTAGTTTTTGGAGCTCTTCTTTCACTATCTCCCCAAGATTTGGATTCATCCTTCTTTGAGGTTGTCTGATTGGTCTACTGTTTTCCTCAATATAGATATGATGGATGCAAGTCTTAGGATCAATACCCTTCATGTCAGTATACTCCCATGCAAATGCAGTAGAATGTTTTTGCAAGATTCTGGTTAGTTCTTCTCGTTGTGACTTCTCCAGATGTTTGTTGATATTCAATGTCTTTTCTGGAAAAATCTCAAAAGCAGAATTACCAAACTCTTCCATAGAGTAGAGAGACATTTGTCTTGATGATAAATATTCTATGTCAGATTCCAACTGAAATTGTGTGGAGTCATATTCTGAAGTTATCTCAAAATTTTCTAATGTGTTCAGAATTTGACTATCCTCACTAATTTCAGAAATGGTAAAGACAGGTTGTATAGTGTTCTCATCATCGACCCATTCATTGTCTCCTATTTCTGTGATTGCTCTTGCTGGAGGATACAAATTGAATTTCTTTGTCGAATTACCATTAGAAATGCACATGTCTCCAGATCTACAACTAATAAAAGCATCAGCTGTGGCCAGCCAAGGTCTTCCTAAGATAATTGGATGTCCTCCTAGATTACTTTTGGGAGTCAAAATCATAAAGTCTACCGGATATTCCCAAGAATCTAAGGAGACTGAAATATCTTCTAATACACCATCTGGTTTAATAATCGATCGATCTGAAAGTTGCAATAAAGTAGGTGTAAAAAGAAGGTTAGGAAGTTTTAACTGTTCCATAGTCTGTCTACTCATAATGTTGATAGCAGCCCCTAAGTCAATCAATGTGTTTGAAATTTCTATCCCATTTATATGTGTCTTGACAATTGGACTTCCTGGATCTACATACTTCTGCATGGTAATTTTTCCCATCATGATATCTGCAATTTTTCCTACCAGGTGGATTCTTCTTGTGTCTTTTAGTTTCCTTCTTGGTATTTTGAAACTCAACTCCTTTATTGTTTTTGCTAGAATAGGAATCTCTCGAATGGCTTGTAACAAGGGAATCTTGATGCAAACATTCTTCAATTCATCTAGAAAATCATAGTTAGGCAACAAGATTTGTTTTTCCACCCCCTTGTCAATTTGTAGTCTTTCAGGAAAAGGAGGTGATAAGATAAGCTGCTCCAACCAGGTGGAGTTGTGGTGTTAATTCCTTTTCTTTTTTTCTTTTTCGTGATGCTTGATTTAAGAGATTCTTCCCCTAACCCTTATTGACTTGAAGAGAATCCTCCTCGGAGGCATCTTGCTCTTGAATATCTATAGAAGGTTTTTCTAAAACTCTACCAGATCTGAGTTGTACATCGTTGAGAGGAACAATCATATAGGTAGGAAATTGTTGTCCTTCTACCATGTAAGTATTCTGAGGATTCTTATTGTTAGGATTTGGCAACGGCTGAGCTGGAAGTTGATTTGTCTTTTGTTGGTATGGGAGCATGAGTTGAGGATTTGGATTTTGTTGAGAAGGTTGTTGTTGTGGAAATGGCAATGAAAGTTGTGGATTTGGGTTTGGAAGTTGTGGAGCTTGTTGATTTTGAAAAGATGGAGGATATTGATAAAATTGAGCAAATCTCCCATAATGATTTTGCATCCCTTGTACCCATGGCTGATATGAATTTTGATGTTGGGGCCAAGGTTGTTGCCAAGGATTCCAATTTGGTGGGGTTTGAAGATTCATAGGGTTGTTAAACCCTTGAGTTTGTTGTCCCCGCCAAGGTCTCCTTGCGACAAAACAAAGAGATTATACTGAATTTGGGTCTTCTTGAAAAACAGCTTTGAGTCCAGGAATTGAAGGACAATCCTTGATCTCATGATTCTCTGAGCAAATCATACATGTTTCTACAACTTTTGCATCCAAGGGACATTCTCTTAAAGCATGCTTTTTCCTACATTTCAGATAAAGATGCATAAAGACTGTCGTCATTAGTTTTGATTTGTTATGTCTAGTTGAACATGACGGTGCCTAAGATATCGCTTTTAAAACTCATCAAGCATGCTACCAATCTCTTCCCATTTATCGATCCAGCTGGTGTTTGTTAGCCCTGATAAGAGAAGGATCCCTAGGCCCTTTTCCTGTTTTAGATTTTCCTCTTGAGAGATGGACACATAGTTCTGTTATGTCACGAAGTGGAAGTTGAGAAATGTCTCCTTTCCCCATCATGTTTAAAATATCTATCCATTCATCTCTAATGGCTTTTAATATGAGGGCTTTCAAGGTTTTATCATCTAAGTTGCTCATCTTTGCTCTTTTCAAGTTGTATTGAAATCTTTCAAGTAAGTCTTCCAAATTTTCATCTTCTTTTTGCATCATTTTAAATACCTCATCCTTGTGATTGGTGGGCATACAATAGTCCAAGTATCTATCCAAAAATGTTTGTTTCATATCATTCCAAGTCCTAATAGATTGAGTGGCTAATCCCATGAACCATTTCAAAGCAGATCCCTTCAATGTTGAAGGAAAAAGTTTGAGTTTTTGAGAGTCTTCCATATAGTCATAAGTTCGGCACATGACTTCAAACTCAAACAGAAATGTTTCAGGATCCTCACTTCGCAATCCATAAAAGTTAGGGAGAACAGATGGTGAGATATTTTTCATTGTTGCATGAGTTTCCTCATCAACTATAGGGAATCCAAACAAATTGTCTCCTTCCCTACTTCTACCATTATTTCCTTCACCATTGTTGTCTCCATTGTTTCCTCCTCTTTTACCTCTACCTCTACCTCCATCTATTACTTCCTCTGCCATGATAGTTTCTTTAGAGTGCTTAAAGTCCTCTAGTTCTTCTACCAAGGGAGGATGAGAGAGAGTCTCTTTGTTTTCTAAATGGGTTTTAGTAGGTGGTATAGGAGAATCCTCTAATTCAGATGTTCCTTGACTTCCAAAAATCTTAAGGCTAGGGGTAGATGGTGGTGAATCTGGTCTATGCCTTGAAGAAGATGGAGTTGTGAAATCGAACTCTTGGCTTTAGCTATAACCTTCCCCTAGAATCTCTTGCTCTATGCATGTCATTTTTTTTTATTTAAAAAAAAAAAAAAAAAAAAGTTGGGCTAATAATTCTCTTTTTGATCTTCCAGGTCACACTAGGTGCAAGAAGAGAGCATACTTAAGAAATTACTGAACCAATAACTCTCTTTTCTGATCCTCCAGATCACACTAGGTGCAAGAGGAGAGCATACTTCAAGAAATTATCAAGTTTTCCCTTCTTTTATTATTTTGTTTTTTTTTAAGAAATTGGCTACCTAGTTACACTTCCCCGGCAACGGCGCCAAAATGTTTGGTCAATTTAGTGTGTCCTAAATTGCTGCATTTAATTTGTCAATCCGGGAATCGTAAGCCGATGAAGTGCGGCGCACTATATGTGCAAGATAACCTATTTCTTAACTTTTTGTCGTTTTTGGTTTTCTAAGGTGAAATGGAAATTCTAAGATGAAAACAAGTTTGGTTATGTTTGTTCAAGGAAATGATTTCCCCTATAATGATTTACCAACTTGAAACTTTAAAAAGAAATTTGAAATTTACAATGAAAAGACTTGAAAGAAAATGAAAATGTACTGCTGAAATGAAAAGGTGCTGCTAATCTAATAAATCAAAACAATGAACTAGTGAGCATGAAAACTAAACTATTCTTGCTGCCGACTAAACACAAAAGAAACTATGCTTAAGGAAATTCAAAATTGCAACAAAATAAATCTAAATCAGATTACATCAATTTATCTTCTGACCCTTCATCATTAGTCCAGCTATGATTTTCGGAAGTAATCATAAACAACTTGAGTAACTGATATCTAACTTGCAGAAAGTAAACTAATATCAAACCATACATTCATGATTCAATCCCTCACCATCAATCCAGTTGTGGCTTTCGGAGGCAACTGAAGATGTCATGCACAATTTAATATATCTAATTTTACAGAAAGGAAACTAATAGTAAACTACACATTTCATAATACAATCCCTCACCATCAGTCCAGCTGTGGCTTTCGGAGGCAACTGGAGATGCTATGAGCAGCTTAATATATCTAAATTTGCAGAAAAGAAACTAATACTAAACTACACATTTCATAATACAATCCCTCACCATCAGTCCAGCTGTGGCTTTCGGAGGCAACTGAAGATGCTATGAGCAACTTAATATATCTAAATTTGCAGAAAAGAAACTAATACTAAACTACACATTTCATAATACAATCCCTCACCATCAATCCAGCTGTGGCTTTCGGAGGCAACTGAAGATGTTATGAGCAGCTTAATATATCTAAATTTAACTACTGAAGCAAATAAGCAAAACTGAAATGAACAAAGAAATACTGAAATTAAACAGAAACTATGAAAAGCAAATTAGCAGCAGAACAATGTTAGTTCCATGTCATTAGTCAAAAAGCTATGAAAATGCCCGGGCTGCCTATCTATAACCTGAAACAAGAACACTGATCAGTGATTAACAACATAAAACATGAAAGACATAAATGAAATGGAAATTATGGAAGTTTATAAACAGAAATGAAACAACTGCAATATATGAACATATGAATGGATTATGGCACAATGAATTTTAAAGAAACGAAATGAGAACTATACACTAATGCACAAAATCTTAGCTGAGCAGGGGCCCTCTACACCAGCCTTGGCAACGATCCTCAAATACGAATTAAGTTGGAAAACAGAGTCTTCTTATATTAAAAAGCAGTCATTATAGAAAGGTGATGTTACGGCACAAGTGCAGCATAATCACATTACAGAGCAGACTAATGAAAGATAACAGAGACTAACATCGACTAACTCCATATGCGTATGCAAACGCATTATATATAACAAAAGAAATATAACTGTCTCCTAAATTTCATGCTGGTGAAGAGCACGTAGACCATTACGTCCACGGATCTAGGATCATGGCCGTGATGGAAAGTAAATCTACGAGAGGTGGATGCTTGAATTCGACTCAGGAACCATGTACAGATGTCGATTTATCCTCTGCAGCTTAGAAACGGCCGTATGAATCTTCATGTGACACGAAACAGAGTCCGGCCGACATGAGACTCTATGGTTGACTTCCATGTGGACGCCTTTGACCGCGACTTCTTTAGATGAGTTTGCTCGAACCAATAGGACACGAACCATGTCCACGTCATTCCTGACCTGCCCATGTGGCTCGTTTTCCTTGTAGACACCTGTAGCATAGAGTTTCACAAAATAGCTGCGGAAAGTTGCAGCAGCTGCGGAAAGTGGCAAGATTCCGCAACTGAATGAACAAAATCTAAATCAAATAGCAAACACAAAAATATAATTAAAAACCATGTTAGATGCTCTTTTGCACATGATATTGACAATTTGGGAGGTTTAGGTGAGTGAAAAAGGTATAGAAAAGTGTATGGAAAAGATGCAGATTTGAGACTCAACAGTACTTCCGCTACATTTCCTCAGAGGTAAGAGACCTACCCTATTTTTATGGTTCTGGCAGCATTAAGGAATTTTTGCGAGCACTTGAAGTAGAGGTTCCCAAGAGACGAAGGCTATGGGCCCTTAAGCTAGCCTTGCATGGAATACCAGTGTGCTGGTGGGAGACACATAAGGGGACATTCCAAGATTGGGAGGGATGTCAGGATATGATGTTCCTGCGATTTGAATCCCCGACTGGCCTGCAGGTCAAGAAATTCCTTGGATCAGAATATCCATGTGAATATCTATTGGCATGTAAAAAATAGTGGTACGACAAGACGACTAAGGAATGGGTTCACCCACTAATTCATGACTTAGGATTAATCCCATCTGCATGGTACCTAGATTCGGAGCTCCGTCTTCACACTTACCACTGGGGGACATTGAAAGAATAATTCCTGGGACCATTTGGGCTAGTAGGCCGACCCTTGGCGCTTGACGTAGCCCTGCGAAATAGTGACACTAGGGAGTGGGGCGAATCACACCTATTCCTCACACCAGAATTACCCACATGGGAAACACAGACACTAAGCATGGTTAACTACCATGGTTCGGGCCCAATGAATAATAAGAATGCTCCTTGAGATGATTTTAACTCAGAACTAGAAGGGGTGTGCATGGCTACCAGGCTACCAGGGGATTGCAATGGGACGCACCTTACATTAGAGAGGAATGCAGATCCAGAAGGTAGAGTTATTACAAATGCGGTGACTCTCGCAACAAGATAACAACTGAGGTCACTCCTCGGCCATGCGGGGTATTATAGAAAGATTTTTTGGGAAGATGTGCTACTTGTAACACCTCTGAAAGACTCGTTCCCCCAAGGGATCTAGTGCAGTTGGGAGGACACCTGGGGGAAACACATGTATTTGGTTGTAGAATACCTTAGGAACGAGCCGGTGTTGGGGGGGGATGCGCAAGAAGCACAGATGGTTGGTCCAAGATCAGCAGGTACGCAGAGTGCACACAGGGAAGGAAAAGTGATAGGGGGAACAGTAAAATCAGGTAACACGAAGAAGTTACCGTTAAGCGGAGCGGACAGTTGGAAATTAATGAAGCGATTCCTTGAGATTTTTTACCATTTACTTGATGGTAAGCTCTAAATGAAACTTACTCTACCGTTGGATGATTGCAGGCACTATAAAGTAGGACAGCTAGCTGGGACAATAGCTCCGTATTACGCCTGTATCCTGTATGTAGGTTTTTTATGCTGTGTGATTTTGTGGCCCTATTACGTCCTGCTCATGGAAAAGTGACCCACTCCCACTGCCGATAGGCCCCCGTAACTAAGAATATCTGCTCCCACTGAGATAGCAGCCCCTAGGACTATGGAAGCCTCGATACCTACAAAACCCGAATAAGAGGCAGTTATCATTGGGTCAGGGGACAAAGAAATCAACAAGTTAATTTCACTCTGGCTCCTTGAGTGGAGGATTGGTCTCATCCCTGGAAAAAATAGTACCAAAGGGACCTACACTATAGAAGTACCCCCTATTATTGACCCGAAGAAAACTCCAGAACCAAGCATGGGGGAAGTGGGCGTACCCACGGAAAGGACCACCTAGCTACTATAGGTCACCAATACGAATGCCGAGGCTGATTCGCAGTTAACACTAATTGTTCTAGGGAAAAATAGCCCAGCTACCACCTCTCGCCAGAATACAAAGTGGCTAGGTGGGCCTAATATCGAGCCCCGAAAGAAGAAGCGCGCCTAGTGCCAGGAATACAATGTGACGGTCACACTGACTGATGGTGATCTTGAACAGATCATGGATTCAATTACACTGGCCATAGAGGAAAGCTGGGAAGCCATCGAAAAACAACAGAAGGCTATAATTGGCACCTTCTAGAGTGAGCTCCACGTACTGCAGTGGAATGCAAATATGCTGCAGACTAGCGTCACTCAGAAACGAGTGTCCTTGGCAAGCAGCAGTATCGTGCTCACACCAAGAGGAAGCCACCTCTGCTCCTTACCTAGCACTTCCCTTATAAGATCCCAACTCCAAGTCGATACAACAGTCCAACTCCAAGTCGATACAACAGTCCACTTGGACCTAGCTAAGTTGCCTACTGAGGCATTGCAAGGCCTCCATGCCGCCATAATCCGGGAGACCCACCGGCGAGACTTGAAGGTACATCAACAGCTCAGTATGTTCAAGCGGGCCCTCAAATGGAAAGATGCAGAAAAATCCCTTACTATATCGAATCAGGTGGAACTTGAAATGGCAATCCATCAACTCTGCACAGAGGTTATGGAGGGATTCCCGGTCCTAGCTACACCTCAGGGCAAGGTCAAAAGTATGGTTGAAGCCATAAAAGTGTCTCGGATGGAAATACAGACCATCAAGGCACAACTGGAGAAGAAAATCTCTGACTTACACGCTCCATTGCCACCCGCCACATTGCCAGAGTTTCGAGCCTAGCGCGTTGCGCTGGTGGTCGAAACACGAACTCCATGTCTGAAAAAATTACTCGAGGCATCCAGTCACTTGAATCAGCCATGCAGCTCTGGCCTATGGTCTAGTTCAACCCGATCCTCTGAAAATTCAGTCAGGACTTACGATAGCAAGAAGATGCTTTTGCATAGGTCGAGGCTACCTTGCCCACCTTGGCGCATGTGCAACGGTTAGCATAGTTGCAGACTAGCCGCACTCTCCTATACGTGATTGAGAAACTATGGTGTCAGAAGCATGTCCTAAAGGAGCGATTAAAACCATGGGCTGCCACAACCCTCTAGCTCTCACAAGATGTCGATGGCGCGGTCATGCAACTCACCCAGACATTGCAAAACTTCACTACGTCTACCGAAGGGTCAACATCCCGGAATCTCGTGGATATTGCGTAGTGTGCTGCTTCTCAGAGCCAAGAATTACTAGCTGATTGTTGCCATGAACACACTACGTGCACAGGTGGAGGCCCCACCATCGTCGTTACTCCAGACAAGTCACAAGATTGTGTTGGGGGACTATTGGAATAGGGTCTCCCACAAAGCTGCGAAACTAGTCCATTTTGTATATTTCTAATTATATTTAGTATAGCGTAGGGGGTTTGGGTTGGGTCAAAGTCCCTAAAGCATTGTAAATTGGTAAAGGATAGACCAAGAGTCCACAAACCACAGTTTGCAGACCATTGGATGCATAAGCTAGAATAGTATAAGTAGTTGAACCTTTTTGAGTTGTAGAAGAGGCTAAGAATGATAACAGATTGTTGCTATGTACGAATCAATAGATCTGGTCAGGGTTTTCGGGTAAGAACTCCTACTGCTGTGTGCATGGAGGGCCTCTGTCTTGCTGTGTGTGGACCCTGCTACTGTGTGCACAGTTTGGGTTTTTGGGGTTTTGTATGTAGATATGAGAGATTAATGAATTCAGAAGTATTGTTGCCTATCTGAATCCTTTGGAATTGCTGTGATATGAATCTATGCTATTTTGATTACTTAGTAAATGATGATATTTTATTGGTTTAAGTTGCAAACATACTTGTGTACTTGTTTATGCTGTGATCTCGGTTTTTCTACTTGCTTCATACAAGAATATCTGAAATAGCTGTGTAATGGTATATGAATTCAAAATCTGTTAATTTTTGTGAGTAATATTTCTATTGCGCACGTGGATGCGAAGGGAATATAGGCTCGGTGATACCGGATCGGGTCACGATCAGGGTGAATGCAGCTCTTCTTGACTTACCTACCCACTCCCAAGGTGTAGAAACCTGGTTCCAACACCCACCCATACTACTTCGGGTGAGACTTTGGCCTGCGCAAGCAGTTCATTGCCAAAAGGGCCAGTAGTATAGGGGTTTGTTGGCAAACCTTGAACATCCGAACCTGGGTCAGGACCCCCCGAGCTAATCGGTGGGTATATCATAGCAGAGTTGGATTAAATGGGACTCCTCTATTACCAATGGTTTATTTGGCCCTGTAAATGGACATATTAATGTAGACTATTTTGAAATTTGGGAACAAGGAGCATGGTGTTGTTACGAAAGAGGAAATTTGCAGTTGATTCCTCCAATATGATCCCATCAATATATTTAGTGATCAAAATTGTGAAGGAACCACGTATGAGGTCCCCTCACATGGTGGCTATCAAATGCTTTTCTAGAGATTTTTTAGAGATGAGAAATTAAATTGTGATTCCAAGGATGAAGACAAGTCCATTTATAAAGTGGTTGTAGTTGATGTGGGGGTTAGTTAGAAGTAATTTTGTCGAATTGTGTATGGAAAAATAGAAGAATTATATTTATATATAGATATTATTAAGATATATAAAGCAATAAAAAAGTTCCAGCCGATGGCTATGAGGACGTAGAGGTGGGTTTTTTAATTGAGATAGAGGAAATAAATTGTGTCTAATGTTGAGTCCACGAAAATAGAATTAAGTTGCTCAAGTGAAGGAGGAGTTGTTTGGGTCACATTGTTGTTTCTAGGCAAATCAGAGTGTGCTATTACAAGTAATTTGTTGTAGTTTGTTTTATTTTCTCCATGTTCAAGATAAAATGTATCCATATATATAAAAAACAAAACAAAAATAAAATCACAAGGAAAAACAATTTTGATTTTGAATTTTGATTAACATGAAAATGGTGGATTAATCTGCACTATTTAAATATTAATGGAGACTTGCGTTCTTAAGAAGGTGGGTTCCTATTTCAAAGTGGGAAACACCAAAGTCTGAGTGTTAAATAATGTTTATTTTTTTTGGGCGCGGTGAAGAATGGGAGTGGGACCCATCAGATGGAGAAAACTCAACGGCATAACGTTCCCGATGATTAGCTTTCCAAGTGCCTCCGCATATAACTTCTAAAATCTTATTTGACCAAAGATCAATGTCTCAAAATGGTTATGGGGGTGCTCCATCAGATTTCCTCCATACAGGAGTCTACCCCCGTATTACTTCGGCAAGCGAGCACAAGTTCGTGCAGTTGTTCCCCGACCTCATCGTCCACATCATCCACCAACCTTTTAACAATTATCAGATGCCATATTTATTTTCCTTTTCAAAATGTAGTTATTAAAGTTATAATTAATTCAAAATTAATTTAGAAGGTTAGCATTTTTTCCAGTTTATATTTTTGTAACTCTCCCTTTTTAAAACTTTGTATAAAAGTCAATTCAGAATGAGAAGTGGGGTTCCGTGTTTTTGCACCTCGGAAGTAGAGATTATTTTGTATTTTCAATATTCATGTTAATTTGAATAAATATTTCAAGTGATTCCATAATTTTTTTATTATGATTTTTCTTTCCTATTACATCTTATTTTATGTTGTTCTTTAGAAAAGAGTAATGAAGCTGTTGGTATTTAATTTTATAGTTATGCAAATTTTTTTTCTTGTGAATTAAAGTTAAAATCCTTAATTAGATGCTCGTCTTTTATACATTTCACTTCATGCTATCTTCATATTTGTTCTAAATTTTGAAACACGAGATTCTGTAAAATCATTTCCACCATCACTTCTTTTTGTTCTGTATTTTCATTTTTATTCAACATTAGAAGGCCACTCTAAGAGACATTTCTCACATCGAAGACTAATAGGAATTAGAAGCTAAGGGGTTTTAAAACAATGTGACAACAAACCAATTTCATTATTGTCCTAGATAAATGTCTTGGGCACTGACCTATTCTCAGTCAGAGGTTGTCTCTTAAGGAACAAATTTTATTGGTCCCATTTTCGAGGAACCGAGACACGAGATTATTTTTCCCTAGGTTTTTTCTAAATAGTAATTTATTTTTCTAGTGAGAAAAAAAGGTTATTAGGTCGAGTCCCTCATGAAGATAATAGTCCTAGATCTGAAAAATCCCCACAAGAGGTTTTATACCTAATAGAAGAAAGGTCCCACCCATTCTGATCCATCGAAATTAATTTGTTGAAGAGTTTGGAAATCAAAGTCCCCAGTAACTCCAAACCCTACTTTGTCTGCTCCTGGTATCAATTCTATTCCAAAAATTTTAGGTTTTCATTCAGAGGAAGTTATAATAAATCATGAATTTTATCAGGGAAGTTGATTTTTTTCTCAAAATACTTTCCCAACGCCTACATTCGAAGGAGAATTTTTTGAGTCAGTGTAATTTTCTTTTCCAGAAATTGAAGAGATTAAAAGACTTTATTTTTTAATTCCATGTCAAATTGTTTCTGTCATCAATCAACCGATTTCTATTTCATTTTTCCCTCAACCATTTTTTTTTAGGCATGAGGTTCTCCTGTTCATTTACAAAATCAAAATATGGTGATTCCAACATTCCTATTGAAAAAATATGCACCTTTGAATACTCATTAGTCGACGAATTCTTTGCCACAAGATTATATTAAATTGTTACCCAGGTTTATAGGAGAATATGAAGTAACAAAAGATAACCATGTTCCCTCTTTTTGTGATATTGCTATTAATTTGAATGTGGAATATCTAGATGTAGTGCTGAGATTATTTGTGCAATAAATTAATCAATAAGGAAGGAAGTGGTTCAAAAAACTTCATGTTAATTGTATTAATACTTGGGAGGAATTAGAGAATGTGTTCACACAAATATGGGGTGAGAAAAATGATCATAGTTATTTTATGAATAAATTCAATGCAATTAAAAGAAAACCAGAAGAGGCTATAAATGAATTTATTAAGAGGTTTAGTAAATTTTATAGCATTCTACTGGTAGAAATAAATCCCCCACCTGTAGAAGAAAAAGTTGTGCTTGTAGGGGCAGTCAAATCTGACTTTGGTTTTACACTAAGCAAGAGAATATCTCCTACTCTAGACCAAATTCTGACTGATGCATTAGAAATTTAAGCCAATTTATCTTTTGTAGGGGAAATTAAGTCAAAGAAACAAGTTTAAGATAAGGGAAAAGGAAAAGAAGAGGTAAAGGCTTCTAGTAAACCTAAATATTTTCATGAGAAAAAGTTAGATTAAATGACTAAGGTGATTAGGAATCCGTCCAATAAATTGGTGAAATTGGAGTTAGAAAGCAAACATCCTCCAAGAAAGATTCAACAAAGGAAGAACAAATATTTCAATCCTCAATTTAGGATGCAACAACTGCAAATTATGCAAAGGGATAGAAAGGACCAAGATATTATACAACTACCTTTTTATATTGAAGATAAGTCAAAGGAACCAGTGGCTGAAGAGGTAGAAGGGGAAGTCATATGTGAAGATTCAAATTTGAAATTTGAAGTCTCTCTCGGTGAAGAATAAATTGAAGAATATTGTAAGAAATTTACAGATTTCATGCAGAAAGAGTTGTGTAAGAAGTATGATCTTAGATCAAGGAAGATACACAGGATCCAAGACAGTGTAGAGGAGAAAATATATAGGACATTCCAACAACAACTTGCAAAAAAAGTTGATAAAGGAAAAAAAACAAATGAACAGATTCCCAATGATTATAGTTCAACAACGGGAAAGCTCCAAGAGTAAGAAAGACTTAGGGGTGTTGCACAAATATATTCAACAACCTGTAGTTAGTTCTCGAAATGTCTCACATCAAAAGTGAAATGAAGAGGAACAATTGAAAACAGTAAAATAGGTTCATTCTTTTGACTGATTTGTTGAACACCCCTACTTTCAAAAAACAAGTGTCTCATTTTATAAATATTTCACAATATAACAATTTCGTATATACAATTAATTTATAGGAGGAAAGTCCAGTATTGATGCTTGGCCCTCATATAGAAGAACTACATTCATCCACACCCCCTTTCTATATTTATTTCCTGATGTGCACCTTTATTCTTGATAATTGAATTTTGGATTCGAGTGCCTCTCATAATCTAATGCAACTTTCAGTTATGAAGAAGTTAAACTTTTAGATTACAAAGTCGTTTAAAGACCTTTATTATTTTGATTCTAAAAAGGTCAAATTTATGGGGTTCATTGTGGATTTCACGGTTTCTTTGGCTCAATTTCTACCCAGAAGAATTATAATGGACGTGGTTATTGGAGATATACCAACCCATTTTGGAATGTTTCTCTCTAGATCCCAGGGAGCCAAGCTCGGAGGAGTGCTCAAACTGGATTTTTCTTATGTTATTTTTCCATTTAGAGACCAGGATTGTAAATACTATCACAAAATAGGGTTCAAGTAGTTCACATGTTTATATTTGGAAACATGACGACCTTTTGTATTTTATGTTACAAGAATCACATGAAATTTCTGAAGACACAAAAGTGAAACTCCCTTTAGAAATTAAAAGCTAGGAGATGGTAATCAGTGGAGTATGGAAGTTGTATTTCGAAGGTGTGTATTTGAAAGAAGGGAATGGAGCTAGATCTATTCTTCTTCCTCCAAAGCGTCATATTATTCCCTTATCTTATAAATTATAATTTGACTCTATGAATAATATTACTATATATGAAGCTTTGATTCTTGGTTTACAAGCTACAAAAAATTTAGGAATAGAATGTATTTCAGTTTTTGGAGATTCAGAGTTGGAAGTTAAATAAGTCAAGAATAAATGTGAAGTGAAACATCCAAGGCTGAAAACATATTGGAGTGAACTATGGGATTTTGTGGATAAATGCTTCTCTTCTTTTAATATACAATTTATACCTAGGGAAGGGAATAGACTTGGTGATTGATTAGTCATTGCAGCGAACACTTTTAAGCCTCCATTAAATCTGAGGGTTAGGTATGAAGTAGAAATCAGAAATAGGCCTTATATTCTAGATAATATAAAAATTGGTAGGTTTTTGAAGATGAATAATATATTAAATGTTTTCTATAAATGGTAGGTGAATTTTAAAATTTATAGATTGATCAAGAAGATGAAGCTGAAGAAGTTCAAGAAGAAGAATTGAAAAGAAAATTTCCTTTAAGGGATTATACAGGAGATCAAAAGATTATGCATCTAAAGAAAAATGTGATACATAAATTTTTGGTACCCTTGGAGTGATTGTTTAATTCTAATGATGTTTCTACGAGTATAAATAAAAAATACTCAGAAGATGAGCGTGAATATTATAATCCTGGAATATAGTAGCAACCAAATATAGTGAGATTGGAAAAATATATTCCAAGAGCATTTTAGCAGAGGTATGTAGATATTTTGAATAAATTTGTTGATATATTTGCATGGTATTATGAAGACCTGAATACTTATGATACTAGCATCATTCAACATAAAATTTCTCTAAAACTAGGGGCTAAACCATATAAGACGAATTTGAGGGAGATTGATCATTTATTATTTCCATCAATTTAGAAGGAAGTCAAGAAATTATTACAGGATAAAATAATTGTTCCTCTAAGATATTCTGATTAGGTGGCTCATTTAGTACTCGTGAGGAAGAAGAATGGGGAAATTTGGTTGTGTATTGATTTCTAAAATTTGAATAGATAATCTCTAAAGGAGGATTATACTCTTCCTAAATGGATCACATATTGCAAAGAGTAACAATATCTTCTATATTGTCAATGATTGATGGATTTTCAGCTTATAATAAAATTTCAGTACAACCAGAAGATCATAAAAAGACAATTTTTAGAACTCTATTGGGCACTTTCATCTATTCCAAGACGCATTTTGGATTAATGAACATTGGTTCTACGTTCTAGATGGATACGGATATAGCCTTTGTAGGCGAAAAAGGGAATTTTGTGGTAATTTATTTGGATGAAATCACAATTTTCTACAGATCATACGAGTAGCATCAAAATCATTTACAACAAACTTTCAAGAAATGCATAAGGTATGGCTTATCCTTAAGGCCTAGGAAATCTCATTTTGATTTGAAAGAACGAAAATTTCTTGGCCATATTGTATCTAAAGAAAGGGTCAAGATAGATCCAAGAATAATGGAAGAAATAAAAAACATACCTCTTCAAAGGAGAAAAAAGGAGATTCAAATTTTTTTTCGCAAAATAAATTTCTAGGAAGGTTTGTCCCAAATTATGTAGAAATTCTTAAGGAAATTACTGAAACGTTAAAAAAATATGGTGAAGTCGGGTGGAGTACAGAAATTAGGGAATATTTTTTGAGGATCAAGGAATATTTTCAAGAATCCACTGTATTGGTGAGTCCAAATTATGAAAATCATTTTCATATATTTTCATTCCCCTCTCATTTTACTCTTGCAATAGTGATTTTGCAAATAATTTAAGAGAATGGGGAACTGGTTGTAGAAATTTTTAGTAAGACGTTAAGGGATGTAGAGATGAAATATAAAATTTTGGAAAAAAAATCTTATGCTTTAGTCAAAAAACTGAAGGCCTTCATAGTTTATATTCTTCAATCTCATATTACTACGCATGCTCTTAGTGTTGTTTTTTAAATATGTGACGAATCAGAGTGATAGTGATTTAGAAAAGAGGGAAATGGATAGAAAAATTAAGGAATATGACATGGGAATTAAGCTGACTAAGCTAGTGCAAGGACAAGAATTAACCAAAAATTTCAAGAGAGGCTAATTATCAAACTATGGGGATAAATTTTCTCGTCGAAGTTGTTGAATCAAAGACTGTTGAAGAAGAAAAAGGTAAACAAAAAGAACGTGATAATAGGATTCAATACAAATATCTTTGTTCTTAGGGATATAAAGATATTATCTGTTATATATATTTCCTTAGTTGTCATTCTTCTTTAAATAGAACAAAATACATAGCTCTCAAAGTGAAAGCTCAAAAATATGTAATAAAAAATGGAAAATTGTATTTGATAGATCCACCTGGTATTTTACTGCTCTGCTTGACAGAAGGAGAAACATTCAATTTATCAATGAATATCATGGATGTCTCTGTAGAGGCCATTATACTTGGAAGGTTACAACACATAAGATCTTTAAGGCTGGTTTATTTTGGCCATCTTTGTTTTCTAATTTTTATGGACTAGTGAGAAGTTTTTAAAATATCACATTTTTACTAAAAAAAAGATATTAGCACCATTCCCATTTATTCCTGTGTTTTTGGAAGAACCATTTATACAAGGGGTATGGATTTAATAGGAAAAATAAATCCACCACCTAGTGGAAAACACAAGTGTATTTTCACAGTAACAGATTATTTTACCAAATGGGTGGAAGTTTTTCCAACTAGGACGGCTGATGATTCAATGGTAATTAAGTTTTTAGAAGCAAATATTTTCTGCAGGTTTGGTTCTCCCAAAAGGTTAGTATCATATACTACTCAGGTATTTAGATATGAAAAATTGATTGACTTCTTCCAAAAATTTAATGTCATACTCTCTTATTCCACCACATGTCACCCCTAGGGAAATGGGTTGGTAGAATATTCAAATAAAACTCTCATGAAGATACTGAAAAAAAATATTTTAGAGAATCAGAAAAACTGGGATACAAAGTTAAAATTTTCCTTATGGGAAAATAGAGTTACCACTAGAAGTTGGATTGGAAAGTAACCTTTTGAGGTAGTATATGGAACAACTTCCTTATTTCCTAGTCAGTTGGTAAAACCTGTTGTGGAACTTATCCAGATGCTAAAAAAGAGTCAAATGCACTAATGAGAATGATAAAGCAGTTAGTGGAATTAAATGAGACCAAAGAAAAAGTAATGGAAAATATGATCAATTATCAAGAAAGGATGAAGTTAATATTTGAAAGAAAATCGAAAGACATTCTTTTCTAGCCTAGATATTTGGTTCTTCGATCGGATACAAGGAGAGGAGATAAATGAAAACATGACAAGTTTTATATTTTATAGTTTGGTCGCTTCATAATAGCAGAAGTCAACATCAATAAAACTTTCATTCTGGATAATATAGATGGTGAAAAATTGAATCTTCCTGTAAATGGGCAGTATCTGAAGCACTACGTCTAATGCTGACTTCACTTTATTTCTTCGTTGTATATACCGGTTTTATCATTGTGAATATTTTGTTACCTATTAATTTTAATGTTTCAATCTATGATGTAGAGTCCATGCCCGAGGTGAAGGCACTAATATATGATTCTTACTGTTTTATTTCAAAACACTATCCCTAGGTGGAGGCAAATGTTATAGTTCATTTTATGTTTCTCTATGTTCAAAATAAAATGTATATATACATACATACATGCATATATATATATATCAAAAGATAAAGAAAATCACAAGGAAAAATAATTTTGATTTTGAATTTTAATTAACATGTAATGGTGGATTAAGTTTTACTAATTAAATATTAATGCAGACTTAAGTTCTTAAGAAGGTGGGTCCCTATGTAAATATAGACAACACCAAATTCCGAGCATTAAATATCGTTTATGTTTTTGGACATAATGAAGAATGGGAGCGAGACCCACTAGATGGAGCAAACCTGACAACATAACATGCCCAATGGTTAGCTCTCTGAGTGCCTCCACATAGGCTTTTCATGATCTTCTTTGACCTCAGATAAACGACTCAAAACTTTTACGAGGGGAATCTGTAGGACTTCCTCTGTACTGGAGTCTACCCCAGTATTACGTCGGCAAGTGAGCACATGTTCATGTAGCGGTTATGCCACCTCATTTTCCATATCATCCACCATCTGTCTAACAATTATTAGATGTTGTATTTATTTTTACTTTTAAAATGTAATGATCAAAGCAATAATTAATTTGAGAGTATTTTAGGAGGTTAGCTGTTTTTGTAGTTTACAGTTTAGTAACATTTCGTTTTTGAAATCTTGTATTAAAGTCAATTTAGAATGAGAAGTGGGGTTCCGAGTTTTTGGACCTCATAAGAAGAGAATATTTTGTATTTTAGATCTTCACGTTGATTTCAATAAATATTTCAAGTGATTCTATAATTTTTTGAGTATGATTTGTCTCTCCTGTAACTCTTATTTTAAGTTATTCTTCTTTAAAAAAAGGTAATGAAGTTGTTGGTCTTTCATTTCCAGTTATACAAAGTTTTGTTCCTGTGAATTAGTTAAAATCCTTAATGATGTGCTCCTCTTCCATATATTTCACTGCATTATATCTGCATATTTCTTCTAAAGTTGGAAACAAGAGATTCTGCAAAAGAATACTATTGTTAAATACTTTCCACCATCACTTCTTTCTATTCTATCTCTTCATTTGTATTCAACATCAGAAGGTCACTCTGAGAGACTATTCTAACATTGAAGACTAATAAAAATTAAAACCTCTGGGGTTTTAAAACAATGGGACAACAAATCAATTTCATTATTGTTCTTAGTAAATGTCTTGGGCACTGACCTCTTCTTAGTCAGAGGTCGTCTTTTGAGGAACAATGTGTGTGCAACATAAAAAAACGAAAAAAATTTCAGTATACTTGTGTGCATTCTCAATTAAATTATTAAAGCTTACAAAGGTAAGAAAATATCTAGAGAATAAATCCATAAACTTGCAATAATTTTAAAAAAAATGGGAGAATGAATTATGTATAGTAGATAGTGAAGATAGATTCGAGATATAAGGAAGTGAAGTTAAGCTTAAATGTATGCAAGCACTACATCTAAGTATGTGTTATGTTATTTTAATGTGCCTTTAAACCACATGAAAGAACTAAAGTTAACTAAATCTATATGCTTGTTAATGTGCATGTACACCACACCCTCGTCAAGCATAACTTAGGTGAATATGGTGGGAGATGGATGAGTTTCAAAAACAAGGAAATTTTAGGTACCCATGTACAATGCATGGGGGAAATATAAGCAAGGGGGGGAAAAATAACTCCCCCACAAAATACAATTCAATAGTAAAAGAAAAGATAATTTATAGGTAGTTTTTCCCTTCCACCCAAGATGATTACACAGAAAGTGAAAATTTCACTTAGTGAAAGTGTAAGAGCCCTTGGTTTATTTTCCATGTAAATAAAATAAGACAAAGGCCATGGGAAATGTATTCCAAGTTGAATTTTGGGAAAAAAAAATATAGTGGGAATCACTTGTGATTAATTAATCACTATGGAAATTAGCAAACGCATTGGCAAAGGAAAAGAGACATCAATGATGAAAATGTATCAGAGAATGAAGTGATAGATTTTAACAATTATTTTCTTATCTCTTGTTCATTTTCTCTCATACTCTTTCACATTTAGATCATTCTTGGAGCATGCTTGGAGCACTCTATAATTCACTTGGATTAGAGAAATAGAGACAAGGAAAGGAAGGGAGCACAAGGGTAAAATTGGATGAGCAGGTACAATAGGGATGCTTTGCAGGTAGTAGGTTGCACATGTGATTTCCTTGTTTATTTTTGGATGCATGGTAGGGAAAATTTGAAGGATGGAAGTTCATCGTAAAGTGATGAATATTAATAGTCTCTGATAGACAAATTACAAAAATTTTGATGATTTTTTTTTAAAAATATAAATAAATTTTATTAAATTATATTAGTATATATAATATCTTGGCGATTTTTAAGGTAAAATGATTTTATACTATAAAACATGGGCGAATTATTTTTAGAAAAAATGAAATTGGGTGAATCTTGTTTTTGGAATAAGTACATAAAATTAGCCCACTTATGAATATTAGCCCCTAAAATTTTCCCTGATGCATGGTATATTCATGTGGTTCCATGGTTATGTGTTGTCATTAGCATCGATATTTGCCTTTATTTATAGTGGTTTTGGCCTTGCCTTGAAATTTCCTTGATATTCATGGTGTAGTGGGTTCCTTATTCTTCGATTTTTTTATTGGTTTTGAGGTTACCCTTGGAACAAATGCTATGGAGCCCTAGAATAACTTTAGTTTCCTTCAACTTTGTGGTTTGGGTTATTAGTGCCTTGAGGCTGGGGGTTGGCATAGATTCTCTAAAGCCCTGGAATAGCTCAGGTTCCATGGAGGTTGTGGGTTGAGTTACCAGTTCTTGGAGCCTTAGAAAAGTTGCATAAATATCGATATGGTTGATATTAGCGATTTATGGACCATATAGCTGAGATCATTGTGCTTAAGGGCTGAGGTTGTTTGGCCTCTGGAATCCTTGGTTGGTTTTATTTTGGTTTATTTCTTATGATCCTACGTTCATTCTTAGAATATGGTGTGGGGGTAATTGGCTAAAATAGAGATTTGGTTCAACACAATCTATGGTCGGGTGGTAGGTGGAAGTCCCTTATTTGGTTGGAATTTCTATATGTTAATACGAATTATTCTCCTATTGTGATCTATGAGAAAATTACTAGCTATCATGTTGACATTATGAATTATTTTATATGGTCTCTATTTTGGTTATTGTTGGGCCAAAATTGTGAATTACGGATAAACCATGCTTCCCTAGATAGGTGCTAGTCTAGAACAATAGGTGAAAGACTATACAAATATTTTTCCTAACTGAGAATAGGTACACAGAAATGATTGAAGGCTTACTTGATCAGTCGCTTCCAAATGGCTCCTTCTGTCGCTTCTGTTGTAGCTTCAAATTCAAGTGGTTTGTGCGAAATTCTTCCTGCAAGAAAGAACACTAAAACAACAGAAGATGTAATAATATAGATATCTATTCAAGCTAGTTAGCTAAATCAGTAAAGCATAAACCATTTACATCAACCAAGATCTTACAATATGGAAAATAAAATTCAATATAAATGCATATAGGGAAAAATAAGCAGTACTCTTTATTGATGATAGAACGAGAGGCTACAACCAAATGACTGATTTGAAGTGACCCTTCCAGAAACGTCCCCAAGCCTCATCACAGTATAAATATCTCCAGCAATAGCTATACAAATATAACTCTCAATTGAAAATTCTCCAACATTTCTCTACTCAAATTCTTCCCCCTCAGGCACTTAGATTTGTGCTCAATTTATAGATGAATTGTAGGTTGTTTTGCAATCACTGACTTTCCAATAATAAGAAAGACATGTTTCCAGCCATGTAGATGTCAAATGGACACTTGGATCTGAAGCTTGACACATGTGAAATCTTCTAGAAGGCACTGGCCAAGTGGAAATTCTGGAACAATGTGTAATGTTCCTTTTTCAGGATTGCTCATGAAACATGCATGAAAAATGCTCTTCCAGCAAAATATGCAACAAAATACTGAAATGGACTCTTGGATCCCATAAATTAATCAATATGAAACATAAATCCAATAATAGAGCTAAAACAAATCTAGCTAGGTGGGCTAAACAGATCTCCCGCACCTA
The DNA here is from genome assembly GCA_034641835.2 of Pinus albicaulis. Lineage (NCBI taxonomy): Eukaryota > Viridiplantae > Streptophyta > Pinopsida > Pinales > Pinaceae > Pinus > Pinus albicaulis. Next base: position 194,816,227 of record CM076584.1, on the reverse strand, counting down.
GGATGACCAAAAAGTGCTAAAACCCCAAGACTGCAAAATGTCGGATCAGCTGCTCAAGGGAATGCGCATTATAAGAGAGGTTTAACACATGAAATGATAATAGAATAATATATATACTCATTTATTGATAAATAATTCTGAAGAACAGAGATCTAAGCTCCCTTTACAAAATACAAAATAAACCGGCAAGGGTTTCTTGTCAAACACTCTGCATACAAATTTGATCTTCAGAAAATAACTGAATAATCACTGCAAAAATGAAGTACATGAGTGTAGAAGTTTGAATTATGTCTGATCTGATGTTTAACCTTCAAGGGCTTCCTCCCATGAAAGGATGAACCTCTCAATCACAAGGAAACTCAGTAATGGAGCCACCAAACCATGCAATAAACTCTGCCTCCTGAAAAACGCACTCCCTAGCAGAAACAGCGCTGGGAGGGTGAGAGAAATTTTTGTTCTGTTATCACAGATCTGAAATATTCTCTGGCGCTCTCCAAACAGATCTCTCAAGTGAAGGAAACCTTCCTCCAATGAGAAAGTAGCTCAGAAGCCGGGATTCCAATCCCTTCCATTGTTGCACCCAGCAACACTGCCCAATCTCCGGAAAAGCTATGCTGATGTAGATGGATGAAGATTGGCTGGAGAAACTAATGTAGAAATATGAATACAAAATCTACCAATGAGCTACTCAAAGGAAAGAGGTGGGATTCCAACCCGAGAACAGCCAGTTGTTGGCCGGATAAATCATTCTTCCGGACAAGACCGATCTCCCTAGTGTCAGAATACAATCTAGAAACAAACGAACAACTAAGTTTGTCTTTCTCTAGATATATTCATTTTACAAATAAATGCTATGAAGGTGTCGATCCTACCTTAGATCCAAATGCTTATTTGCGGTCGCAGTGCTTCTGTTGCATCAATAATCCTTCGTCGCAACAAGGGCCCTTTTGTCACAAGAAAGTATCATATTTCGTTGATCTGCAATCACAAACAAGAAAATATCAATAGCACCTATATAACAAATAATTATAAAACATACCTATCATAGTGATCAAGGAATCTATGAAATAAATGATCAAACGACAGCTTATTGAAATAAACAATCGGACGACAATTTATTGAGAAAAACAGAACTTGATTGTATTAATATTAAAATATACAGAAGAACCTTACAACCTTAGCCTTGATGTTCGAAAGGCCTTCCCGGGGTCCGAAGCAGGAGTCTCCTCTACTTTGATAAGTCTTGCACTCTTCCTTCAGAAGCACAAAGAGGTATGTGATCTTTCCTCTCAAAAGCTCAGCAGAAAGAAGTCTAAATCTTAACAGCACTTCAGCTTAATCACACATAAAGCTTGAACTCTAATCTTCAATCTCAAAAATCTCCATCAAAACTTGTTTCACTTCTTGAACTTAACCCAAAAGGCTACCCAATGCCTCCTTTTATAGAACAGATGAGGAGGTTAGGATTCCACCATTAAAGGGATAGAATCCTCCTTCAAAGGGATAGGCTCCTTACATCAAGGGATTAGTTCCTTAAGGTGTGGGATACATGCACCTTACCAAAGCGTACTCATCCCCAAAAAATCTCATCCAGAACCTTCCAGAATTGACCAAAATTCAACTTTTTAATCTTTTCTTTCGCGCTTTTTGACTTTACAGGGGTACCGCAGGCATTACACTGGAAAAGTGCGTTCTAGAACGCAGTTTATCTTCACATTACCTGCGTACCCTAGCCAAATATGCATGCAGGCTTCATGTTACCTGTGTACCCAAGTCTTCAGAGATTTTTAGGGTTTTTCTTCCAGTTTCAGGGCTTGGAATGAGGAACAAAGGTTGTAAGACTTGCAGAGGAGGCATGTATGAGTGTTAATGAGCTCATATAGTCAGCAAAATGTCAAGGTGACAGTTTTCAGTGTAACAAATTTCCCCTAAAGTGCGAAGTTTGGAATAGATGAAGATGAAGTCTGTCATATATGAAGAGTGAAGTACTTTATCATTTCAAGGATCATCCTGTGGACACCCCAGTCGGAACCTGTAAAAACATTCAATGCAAAATATATATATGTAATCATATCATCGCTGAGGTAGGCATTCCCATACTCAGATCAAAACTAACTAGAACTAACTCTAAATTGTTCTGATACAGGAATGATTTTGAATACATCACAGTATAGACATATGTCGACACAGCATGGACGCAGCCATCTGTTTATAAATAGTCTATTGTATGAATGATAACAAAATTCCTCGCAGCCTGGATGGTGGAAACTAGATCCAGGGTCTTGATTTCCGCATCTTGAACTAGTACGATTCTATCCATGTGAATAAATATGTTGAAGTCGAACATGGTAGAAACCACTTGATCACCAGTCAATGATGTAAACTGTTAACAAGTGTGAGAGTAACCACCAGTAATGTCAATGGCTCTCAAAGTACTCAGTACAATCCATGAAATGTGAATGAATGAGCTGAAGTCGAACATGTCACGGAATCATTCGATCGGAGGTCAATGATGCAACCTGTCGTCGAAGGCGAGAAACCTGCCATTGAGGCATGCAGATTTCAAGGTACTGACGATTTCTGGATCAACTTCCTAGATAATGAGCTGTCGTCGATAGAAAGTGATCCATCGTAGGCAAGCCCACAACACGAAATCATAGATCAAGTTTTGAAAATATATTGGCAAGGACTGACTCAGGGATGGTCAAAATGGATGACAGATATTTTGCAGATGAATGGTTTATTTGAACTGTCCTCTTGAACACATAACGACACGGCAGATGGCTTGGTGACAATTGACCCAAAGCTAATACCCAGAAACCGGATGAAGACTTTCAATGAGGTTTGATTAACTGTTAGGAAAAGGATTTCCCAACTCAGATGAATGAAAGTGTCGTGTTTAAGAGTGGTTAACTGGATTTTCGAAAAATCAAAATTCAACAAACAAGTCAATTTTTCTCTCTTTTCCCCCACCATTTCTGGCAAGTACCTCTTTATTTTTGACAAGCTTGAGGAGGATAAAATTTGCTTGTTTATAAGCTCATCCTTCGGATGAGTCCAACTTAGTTTAAAATTCGAACCCTAAGAAGGAGTGGTTCGTTCCTGTTGAAAATTAAACAGGTCCTTTACTGTTAAATTTTAACGAGTCCGGTATAGGAGAAACTCGGTGTTTTTCAATTTTAGGGAGTCAGAAGAAAAAACTTAAGAAAACTCCATGGGTGTACTTTTTCGTAAATTTAGTCTCTCGAGCCCGAAAAAGGATAAAATAATGCGGGAGAGAACTCTATTGACAGTAATTAGTCAACGTATACCTTTTTCGTAAATAGTCCATTTCAGTCCGTAAAAGGGGTAAACTTATATTGAAGGGACGATCATTCATTTACTTTAACGAGTTCGAATAATCAAGTGCTCGGCAATCTTTTCATGTTTAGAGAGTCTGAAAAGGGCTTAAAAGAGAACTCCAAGGTTTCACTTTTTCGGTAAGTTTTAACGAGTTCGAAAAAGGGATAAAAATGTACTCATGGTTTTCACCTTTTTCGTAAGTTTTAACGAGTTCGAAAAAGGGATAAAAATGTACTCATGTGGCCGACTTTCAATTTAATTTACGAGCAGGAAAAGACGGAAAGAACTCGGCATTTTCATGTGTTTTACGAGAATGAAAAATAGCAAAATAATCTCGGGATTTTCATGAGTTTAACGAGTCTCGAAAATAACCGAAATTGACTCAAGATAGGTTTCATTTTTACAGAAGCTTGAAACAGAGAAAAACTATGCTTCAAAGTGGTTTCATTTTTACACAAGCTTGAAACAGAGAGAAAACTGTGCTTGATGCCCCCTAAGCGTAACTGCTAGAGCGCATGCCCCCCCAGTTTCATTTCATTCAACTAAGTATACAGATGGTAATTAATAGCTGGATGGAATGAAGGTTCATTTACAAGATCATATGAAAGACCCGACCTAAAACTATAAGAAAATTATGCAAAACTAACCTAAATATACAACTTAACATTTACGAGGTCTATTCAAAGACTCGACTAAATTAGGGGAGAATTTGTTTCATTTTTTAACGAGCTTGACACAGGAAAAGAACTATGCTCATGGCAACGTGTTTCATTTTTTAACGAGGTTGACACAGTAAAAGGAACTGTCCTCAAAAACTACTTATTTCTAATCTACCTACATAACCTACTGATTCATTTTTTAATGAGGTTGACTCAGTAGAAGGAACTATCCTCTGACCAACTGATTCATTTTTTAACGAGGTTGACACAGGAAAAGAACTGTCCTCATAGAAGCTTGTTTCATTTTTTAAACGAGCTTGACACAAGAAAAGGAAATATGCTCTCGACTAACTGATTCATTTTTTAATGAGGTTGTCACAGGAAAAGAACTATCCTCAGAAACTATCTATTCTAATCTATTAATCTACTCTACAATCTACCTACTGATTCATTTTTTAATGAGGTTGACACAGGAAAAGAACTGTCCTCATCGCCGACTGATTCATTTTTTAACGAGGTTGACACAGTAAAAGGAACTATCCTCACCTACATGTTTCATTTTTTAACGAGGTTGACACAGTAACAGGAACTATCCTCACCAAAGCTTGTTTCATTTTTTAAACGAGCTTGACACAAGAAAAGGAACTATGCTCTCGACTAACTGATTCATTTTTTAACGAGGTTGACACAGTAAAAGGAACTCTCCTCGAACTCACTGATTCATTTTTTAACGAGGTTGACACAGTACAAGGAACTCTCCTCACACTCACTGATTCATTTTTTAACGAGGTTGACACAGTACAAGGAACTCTCCTCACACTCACTGATTCATTTTTTAACGAGGTTGACACAGTACAAGGAACTCTCCTCACCAGCCACTGATTCATTTTTTAACGAGGTTGACACAGTACAAGGAACTTTCCTCACCTTCACTGATTCATTTTTTAACGAGGTCGACACAGTAAAAGGAACTATCCTCGGACTCACTGATTCATTTTTTAACGAGGTTGACACAGTACAAGGAACTCTCCTCACACTCACTGACTCATTTTTTTACGAGGTTGACACAGTAAAAGGAACTTTCCTCACACACACTGATTCATTTTTTAACGAGGTTGACACAGTAAAAGGAACTATCCTCACACACACTGATTCATTTTTTAACGAGGTTGACACAGTAAAAGGAACTATCCTCACCTACATGTTTCATTTTTTAACGAGGTTGACACAGTAACAGGAACTTTCCTCACCCACACTGTTTCATTTTTTAACGAGGTTGACACAGTAACAGGAACTATCCTCACTCACTGATTCATGGCTTCCAACTAGAAGAAACACATGTCAATGGACGCACCTCGATCATGGCTTCCAAGAGGTCTTCATCAGATGGAAGAACAATTCTCTGGAAGGAACACATGTCAAGGGACTCAAAAGGGATAAGAACATCACGTTCAAATAATCCCATAGAGTTTTCCATGTCAATTACCGGATCTAAATCATAGGAAGTCGAGCAAACAGTGAGAGGCTCACTTCCATCGGTAACTGAAAACATGGGACTAGTTGCCACATAATTAACCCGTGGCGAGGTAGATACCACTTTAGAATCAGGAACATTCAGGGATGTCGGATTATTGGTAGTCGAATCAAGACTAGTGAATGAAAGCTGAAGTGCTGTTAAGATTTAGACTTCTTTCTGCTGAGCTTTTGAGAGGAAAGATCACATACCTCTTTGTGCTTCTGAAGGAAGAGTCTGAACTTATCTAGTGAGGGGCTCACCTTGGGACAGAAGTGCTGAGGCCATCAGAGCTAAGTTGCTGAGTTCTTCCCTTCCTCTTTGAATTAATACAATCAAGTTCTATTTTTCTCAATAAATTGTCATTCGATTGTTTATTTCAATAAGTTGTCGTTTGATCATTTATTTCATAGATTCCTTGATCACTATGATAGGTATGTTTTATAATTATTTTTTATACAGGTGCTATTGATATTTTCTTGTTTGTGATTGCAGATCAACAAAAGATGATACTTTCTTGTGACAAAAGGGCCCTTGTTGCGACGAAGGATTATTGATGCAACGAAAGCACTGCGACCGCAAATAAGCATTTGGATCTAAGGTAGGATCGACACCTTCATAGCATTTATTTGTAAAACGAATATATCTAGAGAAAGACAAACTTAGTTGTTCGTTTGTTGCTAGATTGTCTTCTGACACTAGGGAGATCGGTCTTGTCCGCAAGAACGATTTATCCGGCCAACAAATTGGCGACTCCGCTGGGGAGGCATGTATGAGTGTTAATGAGCTCATACAGTCAGAAAAATGTCAAGGTGACAGTTTTCAGTGTAACACCAGTGCTAAACAACATTGCAACTTGCTAAGCAACAAGCAGCAACAATTCTTGGCAAGCAAGAATAATAATATAAAACATAATGAACAATGCTGCCATCCTCTTCCTTATATAATAAGTGAGTTTTCTTTCCCTTGGCCCCACTCACATAGGTTGCTTCTAACCCAAGCTACCTTTCCCTCCAAAATTGTGTTTTCCAACCTAGGATTCCTCCTCCACTAAAACTGTGTTGTTGACTTAGTCAAAGCAGCTTCAATTTAACCTTGTTCACACATGGAGGTGTTTTATTTGGCTAGAAAGAGTATCCCCTTTCAAAATAAGAGTATTTTATTCCTTCTTATGAGACTTATGGGATTTTCTACCCATTTATTTGCTGACTATAGCTGCTGCTAACTCTAATGTTCCATTTAGCTTGGAAGCTAAAATTTTGGAACATTACAGTCCTCCCCTCCAAAATATTTTCTTGTCCTAAAGAAAATGCATAAGGAGAGAAAAATATCTCCCCTCCTCCTCATGTGGCCTCCATCAATAGCCTCCATCAATAGCCTCCATCACTGCATCAAGAGAATCTGCCAATAAACTGTCACCCAATGCTTCCTCCCAAGTGTGTAAAACCAAAGTGTCGGCATCAATGAGAGGTGGAAAGTGTGAATGGAAACATTCTGTCTGCCTCATTTCCTCCACAAAGTAGGAGTGATGATCATCATGGTGAATGAGTGCCTCCCTCATCCATGCAATCATCCAAATGAAGTGAGTCACCCTCCAACATGGTAACTCATGAAAAGTCTCTTCCACCTTGTGCTCATGAAATGAAGGTGGGCTGAATAAGTGAACATGATAGGCAAGAAGGCCTATCCCATACTTTCCTCCTCTCCATTCATGATAAGTATAGAGGGTATGTTGATATTGGGCTGAAACATGATTTCCCTCCAATGGAAAGAAGAAGATTGAGCCTCCAAAGACTCTTCCTCCAAGATCATGAGTCTTGCCAACCCAAACCATTCCATTCAAGATGAATGGCACATCATCACCACATGGCATAAAAATCAGAAAATGGCTGAAGTTTATGTGCAATTTTGGATGATACATATGGTTTCTCTGGTGGATACAGTGCAGTTCTCCTAATTGCTACTTGATAATATCATATGGAAAGTGTTCATGCAACAAGTTACAAGCTGAATATGTATGTCCTCCCAACATGGGAAAGTAAGCATCAATTTATATCAACTGTACATAGATAGAATAACAATACACTTGCCCAAATTCATGTATAGATGGGATACTATCATCATAAAAATTGGCCCTAAAGTGACCATGAAACCCAAAAATACTCTTGCTCTTTTGAGGAGCAATCCACTGTGAAAACATGGTGAGAAAGTAAAAATACTCAATAGAGTAATCAAAAAGTACAGAAATGCATTCTCTACCATACATAGTGAGTGAGATGAAAGTGAGATCATGAAGTTACAATATGGTGTCATTGGTGCACACCAAGAGACATATGGCTTCCCCCACAACTCATCAAAAATATAGCCAAAATCAATGCTACAAGTAGTTGCAAGTACATCATCATATAATATGCAAGAAGAAGCAACTCTTCTGGATACATCATGTTGCTCAAATAATGAAAAGAAGTACAATAAAAAATGTGAAATTGTACCTCCTCCATCATGTACTTGAGGTCTTGAGCTGAAATGCCTCAACTAGAAATTCTCCCTCGCTCTCAATGAGAAGGAAGGTGGTTGTGACATCTGCTCTATCACCATCTAGGCTATGCATCTCTCCATATGCTGATATATGTCATGCTGGATGCCCTCCCAAGTGAACTCCTCCATCAACTGGAAATATGCATCAAGGTGCATAGAAGAGAAGTCCTCATGTGCTGCATGTAACAGTTTCTCCTTGAGACTAGAAGATCTAGTCAAGAAGACCCTGCCATAGGAATAGATGACCACATCATCCACCATGTATCTGTCATCTCCATCCAGGTCATCAAGAATCATGCATGCACCAAGATCCTTGGAGTACTCTACAAAAAGATGAGACCTCGAATAAGGATAAATCCTCCTCAGTGATAGCGCTAGTGATCTGGCATGTGAAGCTCCACTCATGCTGTTGCCTGCTACTTTGACATCCCCCATGCCAAATTTCTCCTCAAAACTCTTCACCTCTTCAAAATACAAGAGTGGTGAACCCAAAGACAAGACATCTATCATCAACAGAAGATCAAGTGGCCTTCCAGGTGGAATGCCTCCATATAGTGAGACATCAATTTCAAGAGTAGACTGTATAGATGATTGAGCAACCTTGCCCTTGCCCTCACTACGCAAATCAGCCTGCCTCTTCCTTGCATTATCTTTATAAAACAGAGAAGGGTGTATGCCTCTCATCAAGTGATGTTGCTCTTCCTCTCTTCCTCCTTCTAGTTGCAATGCTGCACAATCATCTTGTTCACTGATTGTGCTCGGACCTTTATGTATGAGATCCTGGGGAACTTCTTGCAAGGATACAAGAATCTCTCTTGCGGGAGCATGTGATCCTCCCTCATCTACATGAGGCACTGGATGTGCTCTAGATGTGACAGCGTTGTTGCCTTCTCCTGCAACATGGTGCAGCTTCATCTCCAGAAATATGGTGCAGCTGCACATAGGAGTTTAGCTCCTTCACCCAAACTCCAACTGAGCATGTAGGTAATCCAACAAAAGTATATAGAATAAATCTATCTGCATCCTTCTGCTGGCTCTTCTCCATCTGGATCTTGCAAAGCTCTTGGAAATCAGCATGATCTCTAAACCTCTCAGTTTGAGATTCATACTCCTGCAACAAATCACTAAGGTTCATTCTCTTAGGCATTATTCCTCCTCCCATCCATCTCAGGATAGCTCTAGGCATTTGAATGTGCTGTGCATCATGGAGTGCAGCTGCATTCTCACACTCACCATGTGCAAATATATATTCAACTCTAGAATAATTCTTCTTTGGAGATCCCATCTCCAATCTCATCTTTTTCAGCTCTCCTTGAAAGCTCTTCATAAATTTTGGAAGAAGCTTTGTGGGATTTTCTTCCTTTATTTCTGCACATACTGAAGCTTTCTATATTATTTCCATCTCTCCTTCTTCTAATAGCACTGGAAATTTTCCCTTCTTAGGAATATTGAAATTCTATTCCAGAGATTGACTGCAGGGGCATTTACTGGATATGTCACCTTTGAAAAAAAAGGATGAGATCCATAGGCTACCTGGCCATCTGCAGACTCTGTCTATAGATATCAAAACATTCCCCTTCATGGATTCAGTACTTTTTCTTGAAGCCACATGCTGAGCCAAAGATCATGCTTTGATACCATTGTAATGTTCCCTTTTCAGGATTTCTCATGAAACATGCATGAACAACGCTCTTCCAGCAAAATATGCAAAAAAATACTGAAATGGACTCTTGGATCCCGTAAATTAATCAATATGCAACATAAATCCAAGAATAGAGCTGAAAGAAATCAAACTAGGTGGGCTAAACAGATCTCTCACACCTAGGATGACCAAAAAGTGTTAAAACCCCAAGACTGCAAAATGCGAGAGCAGCTGCGCAGTCTAAGAGAGGGTTTACAAATCAAATGATAAGAGAAAAATATATATACTCATGTATTTATAAATAATTCTGAAGAACGGAGATCTAAGCTCCCTTTACAACATACAAAAGAAACCGACAAGGGTTTCTTGTCAAACACTCTGCATACAAATGTGATCTTCAGAAAATAATTGAATAATCACTGAAACAATGAAGTACATGATTTTATAAGGCTTAATGATGTCTTATCTATTGTTTAACCTTCAAGGGTTTCCTCCCATGAAAGGATGAACCTCTCAATCACAAGGAAACTCAGCAATGGAGCCACCAAACCATGCAATAAACTCTGCCTCCTGAAAAACACACTCCCTATCAGAAACAATGCTGGGAGGGTGAGATTAATGTGTGGTATAATACCACAGATCCGAAATATGCTCTGGTGCTCTCCAAACAGATCTATCAAGTGAGGGAAACCTTCCTCCAATGAGAAACTAGCTCAGAAGTCGGGATTCCAATCCCGTCCACTGCTGCACCCAACAACACTGCACAATCTCCGGAAAAGATGTGCTAATGTAGATGGCTAAAAATTGGCCTGAAACGTGATGTGTAAATATCAATACAAACTCTCCCAATGAGCTACTCAAAGGAAAGAGGTTGGATTCCTGCCCGAGAACACGCATTGCTAAACAACACTGCAACTTGCTAACCAGCAAGCAGAAATAATTCTTGGCAAGCAAGAATAATAATCTACAACATAATGAACAATGATGCCATCCTATTCCTTATATCATAAGTTATTTTTTTTTCCCTTTTCCCCACTCACATAGGTTTCTTCTAACCCAAGCTACCTTTCCCTCCAAAATTGTGTTTTCCAACCTAGGATTCCTCCTCCACTAAAACTGCACTGTTGACTTAGTCAAAGCAGCTTCAATTTAACCTTCTTCACACATGGAGGTGTTTTATTTGGCTAGAAAGAGTATCACCTTTCACAATAAGAGTATTTTATTCTTTCTTATAAGACTTATTGGCTTTTCTACCCATTTATTTTCCAACTATAGCTGCTGCTAACTCTAATGTTCCATTTAGCTTGGAAGCTAAAATTTTGGAACATTACACAATGAGAATTTCACTCCCAATGTGACCAATGCACCTGTGAATGTTGGGAATTTCTTTGTAGAGCAGCCTTCGATTGAGATACCTACATATGCAATGCAATTATGCCCCTTATAGCCTGTGTTGGTGAGCTCTCATATGCTATATAATAAGCTTCAAACCTTGGAAACCTTTGCTTGATGAAAGTCTTGCTTGATTTGTTCTTGTTTCTTTTCTTAGGGAATGTATCAACTGAAATGATAGGGAATAATAGACCCTTGAAAATTGGTCTCAGAGATGATGCTGAGTTAACCAGGTCATTGGGAATGGTGCTCAAATTGAGCTATAAAAATCGCCTCCTAAAGCATGAGATCCAAATAATAAAAACATTTGATTGAGATGCTTTACACTATGATGAGCCTGGAGATGAAGCGGAACAATCACCTGCATCAATATTACAATACATTACATCATGATATATCCTCTTTAATCATAATTACTGAGGTTATGCATTCCCACATTTAGCACATAAAACAATCTAATAACATGTACATAATTCAGAAAGTCATCTTCATTGGAATGTTGTCTAGATGCAGACATGCCTACAGATATAAGCCCATGTTTGGACAAAAATTTGTATGTAAGGTCATCGTACAGAAGATGTGTACAAAAATCATGAAATCACATCTTGGATGGATGAAACTAGATCCGGGGTCTTCTTATTTCATTCACTCGATCATTCGGGTACAAGTCTAGCCATGCGAATATATGATTTGTAGTAGAACATGGAAATACATTGTTTGATTACCAGCCAATGATGTGAGATGTTAATAAATGTGAGAGAACCACCATTAATGAAAATGGTCCTCAAGGTACTGTAGTACGTTTCGTAAGGCGTGAATAGATGATTTGATGTTGAATTCCAAACAAAATATTTTAGTCAAAGGACCGGAAGCGAGGATCTTGTCGATGCTGTAACAAGTCTCATGGTACTGGAATCTGATGTTTCTAAGTGAACTTCCTGGATATTGATTTGTTTTCGATAGGAAGTCAACTTATTGCAAAACAGGAGTTACTAATTTCAGAGACAAGGGTATGACTTGATATAGCAATTTTTAGGGATGACGGTCATGGGAATGATGGTTTACGAGTATTGGAGAAGGATGCGTTTTAAATCACTAGATGACTTCTCTTGAACATATTGGTGACACTGTGATGAGTTGGCAACATTGACCCAAAACCAAAGTGAAGGTATGATGATCCTTAGGTGTGAATGAACCGTCAAGATGATTATCCAACCCATACAGTCACGGACATGGAGTGAAAGAAGTGTCATGTTCAAGAGCGACTTGCTACCAAAAATAATTCTTGCTCACTTTTCCCATATTTTGTCCAGTTTTTCGATCAGTACCTCTTTATTTTTTAACAAGCTTGAGGAGGATAACATTTTCTTGATCTATAATTCAACCCTTAGGGATAATAAAGTATCACTATTTAATAATTTAACAATTCTAGCGATGAGTGAAACTCGATTCTTACCATGATCAACAAGCTCGCTGCTATTTATATTTTAACAAGCTTAATGATAGCAATAGGCCGATTCTTTTTCATATTTAGAGAGTTTGAAAAAGAGGATGAAAGAAAACTCCATAAGTACTTTTTCATAAATTTGTCTCTCATACTCGAAAAAGTGTAAAATAATATTTGAGAGAACCTCTTTGGTCATGTTTAACCAAGCTATTCCTTTTTCGTAAATAATCTATCTCAGCCCGGAAAAAGGTTAAACTTATACTGAGTAGATATCAATTCATTTATTTTTAGGAGCTCGAAAAGACAAGGGCTCAGTAGTCTTTTCACATTATCAGTGTCTGAAAAGAGCTGAAAGAAGACTCACGGGGTTCCTTTTTTGCTGTTATTGAAGCTCGAAAAAGAGATAAACGTGTGCTTCAAATCCTTTTTCGTTTTTAACAAAGCTCGAAAAATAAGGAGAAAAAGTAGGCTTTGTGGTCAAATCATTCTTGAAATAAATCTGCATGACTAATATTTTCATCCATTATAAAACTTGTTCAAAACAACATCAAATGGATTAAAAATACCTGTTTCATGATAAAAAAAACATAATAAAACCATATTCATAGCAATAAATATGATTTGCAAACAATTAAATGACTATAAAAAGTAGTTTCACTATTCATTTTTACCATTCCATAGTTACCATTTTCATTTTGGAGCTCTAAACCTGATTCTTCTCCCGAAATTCAGTCGTCGATTGCAATCATTTATGTGGATGGATTTCATTGCCGTCTGATCTAGGTTAGTACCATGAACCCCCTCTTCCCTTTGGTATTCACTTCATCTCCAATTTATACAAATTTTTAGGGTCTTAAGGCCCCTAGGGTAAATTCTGCCCAAAATGAGGGAAACGCACCCCTGAATGTCAAAACCTACGTTGAATAGTAGGTACAGTGAAGGGTACCTGCATATGTAATGCACTATCTCAGCCCAGTGAGTGCATTGGGTGCAGTTGAAGTTTTTGGTTTTCATGTTGTGCCCAAAATTTGCCTAGTTTTTTGCAATGAATCGAATCTAATGAATCTCATGGTTGTATTTAAGCTTTCCATCGGATTATAATGATGATTACATGGAGGGAAGGAGAACATGAATAACAAGGTATGATTTCCTTGAATGATCTGAGTACTGTAAGACCCTTAAGAGATTGTGGATTACTTAAGTATGTCAAATTGGCGAGAATGAGGAAACAAATAGAACTCTTGGAGTTCCTAGTTCGAGCATGGGATCTAGCGATAGAGGAATTTCACATTAAAAATCAAGTGGTTTCCATAACAGTTCAGGACATGTATTTTCTCACAAGTTTGTCGAGGAGAGGTTTTCCCATTTCTCTCACAGGGTCTACCGTTGGAGGAGAGACAGTGAGGGATTATGTTATGCAGTATTGCTATCCAGGGGTAGAACCTAGCAAATATGGAAAAATAAACATCTAGGATGTCAGGATTTGCCTTTGAGAACCATCCTTTTCACGATTGCTAAAATTTCTAGCACCATTACACTACATGTAGCAAACAGATCGTATATGCAGTATGCACTAGAGTGTTTAGAGCCAATAGTCTTCAACTGGTCTGAAGTTGTTCTATCTCAGATAAAGGAAGAACTGAACAAAGCAAAGGGAGGAAGGAAGAAGAATTTAAGTTATGGTTCAATCCTTATCTCCTTCGCTTTGGAACGGATTCCACTAATGCAGCAACAACATGTAACACTGGATATATCTAATCCTAGAGATCCTTGAATGTAGAGATGGGTAGAACTCATGGGTCGGCATGCAGGCCAATCGACATTTGTGTTCTCTATTACATTCTTCGCCTGGTTCTGATGACAGATTTTTGCCATCGATGAGTATGCATACGTAGGCATTGACTTCCGAGGAGATCCAGATTTAGTATTACCAGAAGGCGCTCAGTGGGGTGCAATGGGTAAGAATTTTTTTACCATGTTTTTTTATTTTTCTAAGATTTATACAATGTTTTTGTATTTTTATGTTTTCCCAAGACTAAACTAAATGTTTGATGTAATGCAGATATTAGTCGTGTTCAGCTAGTATGGGAACTAGAGCGCAAAGCAGATGTGACAACAGAGAGGGCTGTCGGGAGAGCAGTCCTTTAGGACCTCGATATGGCTGAGACTCTGGTTGAGCTTCAGTAGCACATAGAGGGTTTGACCTTCGAAATTATAGATTTCCGAGTCGAAGTGTTACCCATGTGACTGTAGTGAGACACTATTGGGGTTCCTAACTGTTGGATGCGGTTTCTCGAAAAGATTGCTAGATCTATAGCATGTTCCCATTGAGCACCACTAGTTTACTTGTGACATTTTGCATACATTTTGAGGTCAGATGACCAATGTGTCTTGGGAAATTTTTTTGTAAAAACATATAACTATCTATCTATATGATTTCAGAGTTTTTCCTACGTTTATTGTGCAATCCTATTCAATTATGTGAATGTTTTCCTTACATATGTTGCAAATGTCTGTCTAAGACTTGATTAGCTAATGAATTAGTCAATGCGTTCAAATTTATGGAAATATGTTGATATTGAATGAAATCAAAATGTCTCTCCAAAAGTGGAACTCTTAGGAACAATCTAAGAAGTGTTGGATTTCTAACAGTATAAACACTAGTAAGTTGTAATACCACAAGTTGTGAGTCTGACCTTATGATTATGCTGTTAATACCAAATGAAATGGCATTAGAGAGAAATTTGATCAACGCGCTATACTCAGTGATATTGTTTGTCGATCTACTAATACAAATCCCTTGAAAAATCACTAACTCGTCATTTGGAGCGAAAATGACCCACACTGCAGAGGATAGATTCTGCGTACTACGACTAGCACCATCAGCATATCCAAAAAATGGTTCTAAAGATTCAGACATCCGTGATGAAATTTTAAAGTGGATTACTAACCAGGGATAATTTTAACGATGGAAAATTATCTTGAAGTTTAAAACATTGGCGAATTTCACTAGTCCCTAATATGTGAACTATCAAATTTTATTGATATGTTTGTAAAATTATACAAATTTATAATGATTTTATATATAGTCTCTATATAATGTTGGCTATTTTTAAGGTAAAATAATTTTATATTGTAAAATTTGGGCGAATCATTTTTACAAAAAAATGGAAATTGGCGAATATTGTTTTTGGAAAACCCATTGAAAATTAGCCCACCTGCGAATATTAGCCCCTAAAATTTTCCATGTTACTAACATCAAGAAAACCCTAAAAGAAAATTAAAATAGTGAATGCAAATCAACAACATATAAATAGTATAATACAAAAAATTTCTACACTTATGATTAAGCATAGTAATGTTTCAAATACAACCCGTTTCTAGGTTGTGCCAATGGAATTCCATCGTTATCATCTAACTCGTAGGCACCCTTAGCAAGAACTCTTTTGACAATATAGGGGCCATGCCACAATGGCCTGAATTTCCTTGTACCTATTACATTAGTTTCTTGATTGTAAAGAAGGACCAAGTCACCCTCTGAGTAGATGCGAGGCTGGACATTTTTGTCTTATTGCGCCTTTATACGTCTCTTATGTGATTCGTTGGCCAATTGGGATTCACGACGCATTTCATCAAGATGGATAAGGTTAAGGAGACATGATTCTTCTTCTGAGGTGTCAGGTAACAAGTCTATCGCGAGTTTTAACAATGATATTTCGCATTGGATTGGTAAGATAGCTTCCAGACCATACACCAATTGAAAAGAAGTAAATCCAGTTGCATTTCTCACCGAGGCTCGATACGACCAAAAGGAGGAATACAGGATCAAATGCCAGTTCCTTTTACAGACTCCTATCATTCATTGAAGCATTCGTTTAAGAATTTTGTTAATAGTCTCAACTTGTCCATTTGATTGTGGATAATAAGGAGTAGAATTATGACGTGACAATCCTAACTTAGCAGTTAATTTAGAAATCATGTGGTTGTGAAAATTCTTCCCATGATCTGTAACTATGGCATGTGGGACCCCAAACCGTGCAATAACGTGATTAAAGAAAAACAATGCAGTTGTATGTCCTATGTTGTTGAATGTAGGCATCGCTTCGGCCCATTTGGTAAAATAGTCGACTGCGACAATGATATAACCATGCCCCTCGGACGAAGGAGGGTTACAGGTCATGAAATCAATACCCCATTTCATAAATGGTCCTGCAGAGACAACATGATGCATTGGTGCTGGCAGTTTGCGGATCTTACGATAAAAAATCTGGCACGCATGACAAATTTTGACTGCGAGGATGCAATCTCGAAAAATAGTAGGCCAAAAGTAACCAGTGCAGAGTATCTTCTGTGCAGTAGCATATCTAGATAAATGTCCACCACAAGCCCTAGCATGAAAATCATTTAACACTTTTTCAGCCTCGTCATGAGTGAGGTACCTCCTTAAAATTTTATCGACACCATGATGATAAAGTGTATTGCTGATGATCAGATAATATTTTTCTTGGTATCGAATACGTCATTGTTCAGAGCGAGAGGTATTAGGTCAAAAAGTTTGGGTTTGGAGATAAATGATGAAATACCCATACCAAGGATCAGATGATCCGATCAGAAACAGAGACTCGTCAAGAATTGATGGTTCAGACATAGGTGAAGCGCTATCAGACGGAAGGTCACAGAGAAGCTCAGCCAAAACAAAAGACTTCTTTGACTTGGATTTGATGAATTCCAAGTCAAATTCTTGCAAACTGATAATCTATTTTGAATATTTTCCCCCCAGAAATTGATTTGATAAGATACAAGTCATGGGGTTGCAATCCAAAACTATTGTTGTTTTTCAGAGCAGGATATAATGGCGAAATCTTTGGACAGCCTGAACAGCTGCCAAGGCAAGCTTTTCCTTGTACGAGTACTTAAATTCCATATCATTGAGATTACGACTCAAATAACATATTGGATGTTCAATTCTATCTTCTACTTGGACCAATACCATAGCGATGGTCGTTTCAGATGCAACAATATATAGGAAATAATCATTTTGATAATTAGGTGGATACATTAATGACGCTCGGACAAGAGTGTCCTTGACAGCATCAAAAAAATATTGTGCAAATTGATCCCAATGGAAGGGAACCCCCTTTTTCAAGAATCGAGTAAATTCTTTAGCCATTTCAGTGTAGTTTGGAATGAACCTTCTCAGGAAGCTAGCCTTTCCTTGAAGTTTCTGTATCTAAAGTAAATTTGATGGTGCAGGAAAATCAGGAATGGCTTGTACCTTCCGTGGATCTATTCCAATTCCTTCTTTTGAGACTACGAATCTAAGAAATCGACCAAAACCAACACAAAGCACACATTTATGTGGATTAAGGAGTATTTTGTAGTGTCGGAAGCATAAGAAAATGGCTCTTAATTGGATCGGGTGATCAGTCCAATTTCATGAATGTGCTGGTAAATTGTCTAGATATGGTTGAAAAATGTTCTTGATGTCGTTGAAAGCATATTCCATTGCTCTTTGAAAATTTGCCCCAACATTCTTTAAACCAAACGGAAGTTTCCTATACGCGAATGTGCCCCAGGGATAGATGAATGTTGTCTTATGTTGGTCATCTGGGTGGATATTGATTTTATTGTAGCCAAAAAATCCATCCATGAACGAAAATATTTCGCATCCAGTATAATCGTCAATAATCTGGTTGATAAAGGGAGTAGGATAGTTTTCTTTTGGACAAGCCATATTGACATCTCGATAATTGACACACACTCTAATGGTTTCTTGTGTTTTCATAACAGCAATGATATTGGAAACCCACTCAGTTAGTGGAACAACGTAAATGAAACCAGCACGCAAAAAAATTTCAACCTCTGCTTTGATGGCAATGGCTTTCTTTGGATTAACAGGACGAAGTTGTTGGCACACCGGTTTGACATCAGGATACATATTAATAGTGTGTTCAACTATACTATTATCTATGAATGGCATTTCCTCGTAAGACCAACCGAATACGTCACGAAATTCATGAAATAAAGAGGGATATGAATCAAATTCTTATGGGGAACAAGATACACCAACATGAATATTTTCTACAACGGCCGGTTTGGTTGAAATATTCATAGAAATGGTTTCTTCAATATTTGATAAATTTCACTCGGAATCGATTGCATTAATTGGTAAATAATTCTAAAATAAAGTTTTGATGGATGAGTGATATAGTTCACTACGATTGTTTTCTTCATAATCAGGAGATGGGAATGATGATGGTAATCTTCCCATGGTTCTCCTTCTGACATCATAGCTTCCAAAATATTTTCATCAGTTAAATTTTTTTGAGGAAAATGGATCAGATGGAGTACCAAAATCTAAGGAACGATCAACCCAAACACTCGGCGACGCTGATTTTGGATTTTCCGCCCAAGCCAAATAGATTGATTTCTATGCCGACTTAATATGGTTGGGCAATAAAAATTCATCCAACATAGAAATATTAGAATCACCGGTACTCTCCCTTAAGCTAGATAGAGTGGAAGAGATCATGTAGGAGGTCTCTATACTTGCAATTTCTATCAACATTGCAGGTGGCGGTAATGCAAAGGTTCCCATAAGAGTGGAATCCTTTAAGATTCCTACACCAATTTTCTGAATTTCTAGTTGGGGTAAGTGAAAAAACGAAACAATTCTAGTTACCTGCGAAGTGGAGACAAGAAAGGATAATTGATTAATGACTGTGATTGTACCTTTATGTGGAAATGAAATCATTCTAAAGTATGTAGAAACAATGGCATTCATTACATATACCCATGGTCTTCCAAGTAAAATATTCTAGTCAAGGGGTCCATCAATAACCTCGACATCAATATTCACTATTTTCCCCCCTAGTTCAACATGCAGGTTATTGATAATACCCCAAGGTTTATATGTTCTTCCATAAAAAGCCTTCAACGTCATTGATGATTGAGATAATCGCGGCGAGCCAAGTGACTTCCAACATTTTTGAGACATAATGCACTTGGATGCGCCCTCATCAATAATAGTGCAATGAACAAGGTGATTGAGAACATTTAATTTTATGGAGAATGCCAATTCTGCTGGTAGTTGTGGTACATAGCTCGTATGATTAAAGACGACAAGGTTAGAATCAGTTGGATCAATTCCACCAATGGTCGACAATAAATCCTACTTCTGGGAGGGAAAATTCTGTAATACCTCAAGAGCATACATAGTTGAAATGGATTGAGCCAAATCTTCAACTATATTATAATTTTGTGCAGCTCTTGCTCGAGTATTATATGTCGATTTATGAATTACTCCCTTTGGTGGCTTAATTATCAATTCAGGAATAACAATAGGTGGTATTGATTTAGTAGATGGATTCGTTGTCGAGGTAGTAGGTTGATTAGTGGTCGGACTACCATAGTCTTTATTACGTGTTGACACCAAAATATCTTGTGAAGGTTTTGTTGTGGATAACATTAACACTTGGGAACTAGGAGCTGGATCCATAGCAACCAAATTAGTGTCTGGATTTGGGAATGGGTCTGTCAACAAAGCTGATGCATGGGAAGTCTTGATGATTTTTTATACTTCAGTACGGTGAGGAAAATCCCTAACAAAATGTTCCTCATTACAGATTGTGCATGGATAACCAGTTTTTCATGGTCTAGAAAGTTGATCAAATGATCTTTCCCGTGAGTTAGAAGTTTTATTTTTCTTTGATTTCCCCTTTTTCATACTTCCTGGTTGCTTGCCACTTTTTCCTTTGTCAAATGACATGGCATTAATTTTTGAAGTAGGAGTAGGATCAAATGCAGTAGCGTGGTGTGTGTTTGTAGTGCCTATTAAGCTGTCTCTGGCATGTGCGTCCTTTATTTGAGGAGGAACATTGACATTAGATCATGGCGCATTAGCAATTTTTTCATAGAGTGTGCCGGACTGAGTGTAAATCAAGTCTAAATATTGGGCACCCAAAATAACTTGCTCTTCTATGACGACGCCACCCTTAGCCACATCCTCAGTTATAGATGGTAACAGGGACTTAATGAACCATTCAGCAAGGAGCTGATTCAGAAAAAATGCCTTAATCATTCGTCGACGGTGACTCCACTCATGAATATGATAAAAAATGTGAGTAGCATTAGTCTGTTTGAAGTTGGTCAAGAGTTTTGTTCCAGTTTTGTATCTAATCGGTAACTGGAAATGGGTCAAAAAGACAGTATCTAAGGCAGTGAAATTTTCAAAAGAATCTCTAGGTAACTCAATATACCATTTAGCAGCCGGACCTGTAAGCGTATGCTGGAAAAGACGTAGTCGAAAAAAATCATCATTCAGGGAATTTGATGAACACCATAAATGATAAGTCATCACAAGAGTCAACAGATCTTCTCTAGGGTTTCCATTGAATTTAGGAATATTGGAGGTTAATTTATGAGGTATCACCGACCACCAAGGAGCATAATTTATAGGATCATTAGTTAATTGGTTTAAATATGGTAATTCTAAGGTTGCAACAAAAGGCAACCGTCGATTAAGGTGAGGTTGAGCATAGCCAGGGTAAGATTTAATTGCTTGAGCAACAGGCCTTTGAGCACCAGCACACGGAATCTGATGCTGGTAACGTAGATAGGGGTTGTTTTGCATAGCAAACGCTAGAGGATGTTTTTGACCAAAACCTAGATATGTTACTTATTAAAATGAAGTTTGAGGCATTTGTGCTTGAGGTTGCCAAGGGGTCTATCCATCAATGTTATAACCCAAATTAGTATAACTTGGATTTGGTTGATATGTATAACCAGGTTACCATTGTGACATTCCATAAAATGGTACACCAACTTGTGAATAAATGATGTATGATACAGGTGGTTGTAAATTAACCAAAGGATTTGGATTCTGTGGACCGAAACTTTGATGATGTTGAGTCGAAGAACCCATTTGATAAGATTGTTGTACAATATTTTGATTATGTAACAGGGATAGAGATGTATTAAAAAGTGGTAATGAAGTGGGTGTAACAGGTTGAACCCGTTGATATGAATTTACAACCGTTTGTGGTTGGATAGGCAGAGTGGGCTACCATTGACAAACATTCATGTCAACATTATTTTGACCAAAAAGTGACGGAGTACTGTCATATTGGGTGACCAAATGTTACCCCGCGGCATAAGGAGGATAATAAGATGGAAAATATTGTTCCCCAAATGTTGGGAGTACAGTTGATATGGTATTTAAAGGAATTGACCCAAAAGGACCAACTTGATATTGCCCTAATGATGTATGTAATGAATCAAGTCATTCAGTACTAATGATAGGACTACTAGTTAAAATACCAGATGATGACATTGGTAAAGACCATGGTCTCGAAGATGAACCAGAGAAAGTACTAGATAATGATTTGTAACCGGTTGGGACCAAAGGGCCACCATGAAAATATGACTCTGGTGAAGTTTTGAACATCGAAGGAGTAGCGACGGCAGGAGTAGCGACAGCAGGAGCTCACGTAATTGGAATAGTAGGCCCAACCGAAGATATCGATTCAGACATGGTTGTTTGACCAAATGTATAGCCTCGAAAATTAATGGGAGATTGAATGGGGACAGGATCAACAAAAGCAGATGGAAATGATTGAGGGAAAGGCTGGTATAAGTAAAGGTCCCCCCCCCCCCCCCCCAAATGGGTTGGAGTTAAAGGTGTATCGTCTTGTGGGATTTCTTCAATAGCAATTAAACCAGGTGGAAGAATTTCACCGTCAGGCCCAAAATATATTTCGGACGGTTGACTCTGTGATATAGGAGTTTCAATGGCTACAAAATTTTGTGGGATGACTAAGGTAGGAACAACTTCCGGTTGTTTGACATCTAGATTCAGATGTGCTGGCAAAGACGAGACACAATCTAGATCAATTTGTGATTGAACAATGTCGGGTCTAGGAGGTATGGTCTCACCGATTAGATGGATCATGACCACAGGTAGCTGTGAAGACTCTGTTTCAACAACAATAGATGAACCGGTATGTGTAGAAACAATTTGAGCTAAATTTGGTTTAAAAGATGATGTTCCACCAGAGGTACGAATTGTACTTGATTAAGCAGATCGTGATCGCCTTCGCCTACGAGAAGTAACTTCTGGCTGTAAAGGTGGTTTTAAAGCTAATCTACGCAAACAACGGGTGATAGGATTTTGTTCTTACATGATTACTGATTTATTTTAACCGAAAAAAAATTAAAAAAGAAGAGGGTAATGCTAGGTAAAAGGGTTTACCAAGAAATTGTGAACTGCAGAATACCTCCTGGCGAACCAAGAAGTATGGGCAGGCAGTCTCCCTGAATGTTGTGTTTGGTGTATCAAAATTTCAAGGCAGCCGATTCGGTTAACTATGTATGGATAGAACCTAAAATTTGTCCTCCCAAATATATCCGAAGGTACGTGGAGGCCCAAGTTCGTATTAGCGTTGTCTGATGTGAAACCGCATAGTGAGAGCACCCCTTTATACTTATCGTACTGTAACACTGCCTGATATACCCAAAAGTACGTGGATGAGCTACGATACAATTATGTACATGGAGTGAGGTATCAAACTTGGAATTTATCGCAAATAAGTTAATGATAGCTGATATGCTTTACGACACTGGAACACGTCTCTAGCCTAGACCTTCTAAATGTTATCGTTATGGTTCCAATGCTTTGTTAGGTAAATTGAGGTTAATTTTATGTTGATCTTGCTTACAATTTTCCTTTCAAAGTTTCACCATGATGATATGTATGAAATTCCTAAAATTCAAGATAAGAATGATAAACAATCTTTCACTTTCAATTTCTTCAATGAAAAAACTAGCTACGAAGCGAAGAGAGCAAATAATTTGTGAGCAAACAAATCAATGAACAAAACAAATCAATGAGCACAAACTAAATGCAGATTTCCTAATGTTCCTTTTGCAAAACACACATTATTCTACATGCAAATGCAAGTTTTTATTTTCAATTTCTTTAATGCTATGAATGCAGAAAAGAAACTAGGTGCACTAAATCAACAATTCAAATGCTTTTTACTTTCAAGAAACAAGGAATACAAACAACAATTTCGCTTTTGAAGGAAAAACGAGGACTTCAACAACAATTTCTCCTGTCAAAGAAATGAACATTTTACGACAATTTCCTATTTCAAAAGCAAATGATTATTAATGCGACCATAAAAATTACTTTGAAATCAACTTGTCAATGATAAAGAAATTTTTTTAAAACAAACATTGAACAAATTTTCAGTCAAAGGAGGAAGAAGTATATAGAGTCACTGGTCAATATGAGAAGAAAAATTTTCAAAATACAGAAAAAAACAAACTGAAGCAAATTGCAAAGGCAAATACAATGGAATTTGGGTGTTTTCAGGAGTCAACGCAATCTCTAAAGGGAGACAATGCTCTGCAACACAGGCTAGGAAGGGAGATAGTGCTCTGTAAAGCACTGTGTCATATCTAAGGGTGCGTTAGGCGCAGTATACAAAGAAAAATACTATTCTTTAACTCACTGTCTTTGTTAATTTGGCTTTGAAAAAGTTTAATCTTGATGAGTAACAACTACTGGGTGGATAAACAAAGAAAATTAGAGGCTTAAACACGTAGAACTAAGAGAAATTATCCCTAGTGGAGTCGCTAGTTTGTTGGGCCAGAATTGTGAATTACAGATAAATCACGCTTCCCTAGATAGGTGCTAGTCTAGAACAACAGGTGAAATACTATACAAATATTTTTCCTAACTCAGAATAGATACATAGAAAGGATTGAAGGCTTACTTGATCAGTCACTTCCAAGTGGCTCCTTATGTCGCTTCTGTTGTAGCTTCAAATTCAAGCGGTTTGTGTGAAATGATTCCTGCAAGAAAGAACACTAAAACAACAGAAGATGCAATAATATAGATATCTATTCAAGCTAGTTAGCTAAATCAGTAAATCATAAACCATATACATCAACCAAGATCTTACAATATGGAAAATCAAAGTCAATACAGATGCATATAGGGAAAAATTAGCAGTACTCTTTATTGATGATAGAAGGAGAGGTTACAACCAAACTAATAATTTGAAGTGACCCTTCCAGCAACATCCCCAAGCCTCATCATAGTATAAATCTCTCCAGCATCAGTTATACAAATCTAGCCCTCAATTGAAAATTCTCCAACATTTCTCTACTCAAATTCTTCCCCCTCAAGCACTTAGATCTGTGCTCAATTTATAGATGAAGTGTAGGTTTTTTTTCAATCAATTACTTTCCAATAATAGGCAAGAAATTTTTCCAGTCATTTAGATGTCAAATGGACACTTAGATGTGAAGCTTGACACATGTGAACTCTTCTAGAAGGAACTGGCCAAGTGGAAATTCCGGAACAATGAGAATTTCGCTCCCAATGTGACCAACGCACCTGTGAATGTTGGGAAGTGCTTTGCACAGAAGCTTTGCATGAGGCTACCTGCATATGAAATGCACTTAGGCCCCTTAGAGCCTATGTTGGTGAGCTCTCATATGCTATATAATAAGCTTTAAACCTTGGAAACCTTTGCTTGATGAAAGTCTTGCTTGATTTGTTATTGTTTCTTGTCTTAGGGCATGTAGCAACTGAAATGATAGGGAATGATAGACCCTTGATCATTGGTCCCAGAGATGATGCCCAGTTAACCAAGTCATTGGGAATGGTGCCCAAATTGACCTATAACAGTTATGTGTTGTCTATATACTTGGTTATATGATTTTCTCTAATTATGGCCCTTGTTCATGATTTTTTAAGGTACATGATGGTTGATGAATTCATTGACTAACAAGTGTTGCTGCATATAGTTAGTGAGCATGTTGAGCCTTCTTGGTGACTCTATTGCAATTCAGAAGTTTATGATCAGATATGCATTCATGAAATTTAGCTATCATGTTTACCATATGTTTGACGTAATTTTTGTTGTGTGCTAGGCATGTCCTAGTTGATATCTTGTAAGATTTTGAATGTTTGGCATTGTTGTAATCTTAATAATGATTCCAAAAAGTTATAGGAAATTATCGGTAGTGGTATGGAGGATTAGCTAAAAAATTGGCACAAACCTTGTGAACGCATGCACTTAACTGAGAAATTTGGGTCATAATTGCATGTAGAGATGCTTATGGGTGTTGTTGGAGCTTCGTATCCACATGCATGCCGTATTATGGGTGTGGTTGGATGATAATATTAGTGAAAAAGAGTTCCACCTTAGGGATTGATCAGTTATGGTGGTTTGCATGCTCCTGAGTGATTTGTAGTCCCTGTGGGATGTCAGCTTGTTATTGGTTTGTAGGCCCTACTTCTATAACTCAAACTTGGAGGTTCGTTCCTATCATAGTGACACTCATCTCATGTTTACCCTTCAGAGCTAGTAAGTAGGTAAATGTGGGAGGAGGTGTTACATGGTGTTATCACAACTTCCAGGTTCAAACACTTAGAATGGATGGGTAAATCTATATTGTTATGCATGCATGTTAACTTTCAATTTGTTTGTTGTGTATTTATTGTGATGGTTATTGTTATGCATGCATTGTGAAGGTTATTATTGTTTTTTTGTGCCATCTTGTATGACGTTGACATGTTGATATGGTGGCGTCATTATGGATATATATTGTACTAATATCGATTGATTTGTGTAGTTGTGATATCCTCCCATGAAATTCAGTAAGGTATGATTGTGATTATGTCTATATTTGGTTTATATAAAATGAAGAGTTGAATTGTGAATTACAGTTCATGTTACTCTCCATACAATATTGATTTGAGTTCAATGGAATGGGATAGGTGAGTTGAGTAGAGGAGAAGAGTACTCTCCTAATATAGTAGGTACACTGAGAATTTTGAAGGAAGAGATCAGAAGTTTTAGAGAAAATAATAGCAGGTTGATTGAGACATGAGAAAGGCTTACCAAAGCTCAAGAAAAGAAATAAGGTTAATGCAACCATCCTTAAGAGCCTTACATATTTGTAGAAGATGATACAGTTGAGGATGAGTCATGGATAGGAGGAAAGGACTAATGGGGCATATGGTAGTAGGTTTCTATTAGGTTACAGGTTGGATAGGGATGACAGAGTTAGAGGCGGCATATATTTGGATAAACCTGATAGGTAGGATAGCACTCATGGATTTTATTCTACATATAGTTCGAAGAGAGATCATCATCATTACCGCAGACATCCTTATAAGAGAATTCAGAAGTAGTAATTTCCAGAGGAGTTCAAGAAATCCAAGCCTCCTACTTGTTATGTGGTTGTGAAGAAACTAAAAGATATAGAAGCATGGATAGTTTGGATGAAGAATTTATTCAAATTGTGTGATTATTCAGAGAATATGAAAGCCAATATAACACTCTTCAGTCTCAAGGGAAAAATAAATATCTAGTGGGAAGATGTGAATCATTTCAAAGACATCTAGATAGAGGAGTTGAGTTGTCATGATTTTAAAAAAGTCTTCGAGAAGATATACTTCTCTGAGAGATATTATGATGGAAATCCCAAGGAGTTATATAAGTTAAATATCAGTTCTATAAAAAAATTAATAATACATGACCAAGTTTATGGAGTTGCTGAGGTATTTGCATTACCTAAACGATGAGAAGACAAACGTCCAAAGGTTCATCAATGGATTTCTTTTAGAATTTAGAGATAAGTTGGAATGTGATGATCCTTGGTCATTGGAGAAATTCATTGGGAAGTTGAAGCATTACTATGAGAAATCTAAGTGTAAGTCTGAGCCTAAGCGAGATTAGAAAGGTAATGGGAATATTAAAGGAAAGTGGACTAATAAGAAAGGAATACCTTGGGATGTAGGTGATAAGGAGAATGTATCGTCTTTTAAGATGTTAAATGCAGCTGAAAGAGGACACACGTATGAACCTGAGGAGTAGAATAAATGTGATGGCGGGAATCCTTTGCAGTCTTGGACTTGTGTTGGAAAACATTGTAGGAGTGATTTTCCATCACATCAGGGTGGAAGGCCTCAAATTTACAGTGGTCTAGAGAACAGACAATTGTGGATGTTGGTTAGATTATTCCTCAAATTTATGAAACCACAGATAGTAGGTAGGATAATCATCAGACGTCCATTATCAAGATGGAAGGTAATATTTTTTTATCAAGTTATTTCTAGTTTGATTTATCTTGGATGTAATTATAGACACATCAATATTGACCTAGTGGAAAAGTGTTTCTTGAGTAAATAAGTGCATGTATAATCTTGGTTAGTGTAGTTTCCTATAGGGGCCTAGAGAAGAGTTCATCATTGGGTGAGATCTTGTACATTTGAGTTGAATGACATGGCTACATAAGCACATCTATATGTGATTCCTTTGGGCCCATATACTATGATTTTGGGAATGGATTGGTTATTGATTCACATGAATAAAGTGGAATTTTATGATAATGCAATTGAATTTCTGGATGATCATGGGGAAAGGAAAGTCTTGCAGGGAAAGAAGAAGTTGACATCAGTGAGAATAGTTACATTTATGCATTAAAAGTGCATTTGATGGAAAGGATGTTTATTGTTTGTAGTTCATATTTAGTTTGATAAAGGGAATAATGTTGAGGATGATGAAGTCTGAAATAGGTATCCTATTTTGCAGCATTTTTAGGATCTGTTTCCTATAGATATTCTAGATTTTCCTCCTCATAGAGAGGTGGAATATTTTATTGAGTTGATGCTGGGTGCAACACTAACATATAAAGTACCATAAAGGATGAGCACTCTGGAATGGGTTAAAGTGAAGTTGCAACTTAAGGAAATTCTTGATAAGGTATACATGAGGCAAAGTGTGTCACCTTAGGGTGGACCAATATTGGCTGTAAAGAAGAAGGATGGTACTATCAAATTTCACATTGATTACTGAAAATCAATCAAGATGGATATCAAAAACAAGTATCCATTGTAGCATATCGATGATTTGTTTGATTAGTTGAAGGTGACAATGATATTATCATAGATTGATCTGAGATCAGGATATCATCAGGTGCACATCAAAGAATAAGATATTTACAATACCACATTTTGTACAAGGTATGGGCATTATGAATTTGTGATGGCTGCTTTTGGTATTACTAATGCTCCAAACACTTTCATGTGTTTGATGAACAATGTGTTGTGTCCTTATTTGGAAAACTGTGTTATAGTGTTTATTGATGATATATTGATACACTCCAAGAATGAGGAAGATCATGCAGAGCACCTCGCAGTAGTGTTGATATTGTTGAGAGAGAAAGAGTTGTATGCCAAGCTCAGTAAGTGTAGTATCTTTCAATATTAGATTCATGACTTGGGTTATGTTTTTTTCGGGGGGATAATAGTGGGCCCATAAGAGATTAAATCTATCATGTAGTGGTAAAATCCTAAGAATGTGTATGATGTGAGGTCATTCATGGGTATGGGACATTATTATAGATTGTTCATCAGGAACTTCTGATGGATTGGCTATCCTATTAAATCTTTGCAGCGGAAAGGGAAGAAGTTTGCATGGACTAAAGAGTGTGCAACTTGTTTTGACTAATTGAAGAATTTTATTACAAATTCTATAGTCCTAAAGATTACATATCATGATAATGAGTTCATGGTATTTACAAATGCTTGTAAATAAGGACTTGGTGGAGTCCTGATGTAGGAAGGGCAAGTTCTATGCTACGAGTCAAGGAATTTTAATGAGCACAAGCGGAACTCTATGACTCATGACCTTGATTTGGGAGGTATTGTTCATACATTGAAAATGTGGAGAAATTTTCTGCTTGGAAATAGGTTCATATTGATGAGTGATCATAGTGGGCTTGCGTACTTGTTTGACCAACACAATCAGAATTCCACATCAGTGAGATGGTTTTATACCTTCAGTGATTTTGTATTTGAGTTCAAGTAGATGAAGGGAAAGGAGAACAGGGTTCCATATCCTCTTAGTAGAAGAGTGCAAGTGAATCATATTTTAGATGTGAGTTCAAATGAGATATATTCACAGGAGTGGATCTTGCATGCATGGAATCATGATGAAAAGTACCAACATTTTAAGCAGAGATTGCAAGAACAAGGTGAAGGTGATAGGGATGATGAGTATAACCTCATGGTATATGGCTGATTCAGATCCAGGAACAAGATTTACATGCCCAATAATAGTAAGCTCAAGAATATTACTTTGAGGAAGTTTCATCTCAAGACATATGCAGGTCACACAGGATATCAAAAGACTCTAACAATAGTTAAGAAGTTCTATCATTGGTTGAACTTGAAGAAAGAGATGGTTCAGGTTTCTGTGAAATTTTTGGACTGTTAGCATGTGAAAGAAAAGTGTAAGCACCCAGCTAGTTTGTTGCAGCCTAATGTGAGGCAAGAATGGAAATGGGATGTCATTTCCATGGACATCATTACATGTTTTTGAGGACATCAAGAAAACTTGATTCCATCATGGTTATGGTTGACAATTTTAGTAAGGTAACTCACTTCATTGCAATGAAGTCTATAAATTAAACTAGTGAGGTAACTCATACCTTCATCAGGGATATACTGATATTGAATGGTTTTCCCAAGAATATCATATCAGACATAGATTCCAAGTTCACTTCCAAGTTTTGGAAGGAGTTCTTTACAGGGTTGGGAAAAGAGTTAGCTCTCATTATAGCTTATCATCCCTAGATAGATGGAAAAACAGAGAGGGTTAATAGGATTATTGAGGATATTTTGAGGATGTATGTCATGCATCAACAAAGGAGATCAGAGGGGTATCTTCTACTCATAGAGTTTTCATATAATAATGGGTATCAAGAATCCTTGAAGATGAGTCCATTCGAAGATATTTATGGGTGGAGTTGTAATACTTCTATTTGCTGGAGTGATCCAGTGAACAAGATGTTGATTGGACCAGATATGTTGGATGAGATGGAGTGGGAGATGCAGGTTATCAAGAGGAACCTAAAGGCAACATAAGACATGCATAATATTTGTGTATATTAGTATATATCATTCAATAAGGTTTGTATTGGGGAGTATGTCTTCTTTCTCATCAAGGCCAAGAGGAGATCCTTGAGGATTAGATCATGTCCCAAGATGGCACCTAGGTATTGTGGGCCTTTTGAGATCCTTGAGATGATTGGACTAGTGGCATACATAGTTGTGCTACCTCTAATAGTCCAATTCCATGATATTTTCCATGTTTCATTGCTTAAGAGATATGTCTAGGATGTTTATCATGTATTAATTGGTTTGTATTGTAGGTGGAATCATAGCAAAATTTCCAGCTAAAACCATAAATCATTTTACAACGAAAACAACTCATTCTCTGAAACCAAGCAATTGAGAAAGTTAAAGTGCAATGGAATCACTTTTGGCCTCATGAATCTATAAGGGGGATGTATGATTAGATGCGGGTTTTTTATCCTTCCTTATTTTTTGGATGAGAAAATGTGCTAGGTTTGTTTCTTTTGGTTTATACTTATATCTACATATTGTATTGTAAATACTACAATGAGTTGGTTTATAAATCTCAAATAAGAAGTATGTTGTAAATACTGCATCGAGTTGTGTGATAAACCTCCAATAAGAAGAATGGTGTTAATGGTTTCAGTCGTTTGGTATGATGTAAATGTTGCATCAAAATTTGTTATAAAGCTCCTTTGGAAGGGTGTTTTCTTGGTTATAAGTTTCATTGAACAATGAGGAGTTTGTTTCCCCAAGGGGGAGGTGTTTGTAAAAACCCATGCTTGATTTCTATATAAAAAAAATAATACGAGGGGTATGGGACACATATTCCAAGGCTAATTTTTGGAACAATATTATAGTGGACATCACTTGTGATTATTTAATGGCTATGGATTCATTGGTAAAGGAAAATAGACCGTAATTGACATTTAATTGTGAGAAATAAAGGAAAATAAAATAAAAGGAAGGTGAAGAGACAAAAATTTGCATGCAAGGAAAATTAGATGAAAAGAAAGGAAAATGAAGAAAAAGAATATATCAATGATAAAAAGGCATCAAAAAATTAGTTGCTAGCATTTCACAGTTCCAAGCTTAGCTCTTATTCATTTTTTCTCATATTCTGCACACTTTGAACATTCTTCGAGCATGCTTGGGGAACTCTAGAAATCACTTGGATTGAAGAAAGAAAGTAAAGGAAAGAAAGGGAGTGCAAGGGGAAAGTTGGATCAGAAACTACAAGAGGGATACTTTGCAGGTAACAGGTTGCATGTGTGGTTTCCCTATTGATTTTTTGACGCATGGTATATGCATGTGTTTCATTGGTTATGTTTTCTCATTGCGATGGATATTCTACTAGATTGACAATGGTTTTAGCCTTTCCCTCCATTTCTTAGATGGCCATCGCATAGTGGGTTCCCCATCCTTGTATTTTTTGTCTAGTTCTCATGTTCCCTATGGTTATGGGTTGGAAAAAATGCTCTGGAGCCCTCAAAAAAATTGGGTTTCCCTGGATTCTATGGGTTGAGTTAATATTCCCTGGAGCCTTGGGGTTGGGAAAAGTGCTTTAGAGCCCCAGAACAACTCAAGTTCCCTGGATTTTGTGGGTTGACTTACTAGATCCTAGAGCCCTGAACAACTTGGGTAGAGAACGATATGGTTGATGTTAGTTATTTTTGGACCGTATAGGTGAGATCACTCTTCTTGAGGTGGTTTCTCATATGGGTGCCTTGATTTGTTTTATTTTGGTTTCTCTTATGATATGACATTTATGATTGGAATATGGCACAAGGGTGATTGGCTGAAAGATGGATTTGATTCAACCCAATCTATGCTTAAATGGTACATGAAAGTCCCTCACTTGGTTGGAATTTTTATATGTTAATAAGTGTTATTCTACTATTGTAATCTATGAGCACTTGTACTGGTTATCATGTTGGAATTATGGATGATTTTTTATGGTCTCTATTCTAGTTATATGTGCGTTATATACTTGGTTATATGATGTTCTATAGCTACGTCTCTTGTTCATGATTTTTTAAGTTACTACATGGTTGATGAATGCAATGACTAACAAGTATTGTTGAAATTCCTGGTGATTCTCAGATGAAATTTAGAATTTTATGATCAGATATGCATTCACGACCTATAGATTTCATGTTTACCATCTGTTTGATGAAATGTATATTCTGTACTAGGCATTTCTTGGTCAAGATGTTGTACAATTTTGAATGTTTTGCATTGTTTTCATCTTGATTATGAATATGTAATGTTACATGTATTTTTGGGCAGTGGTTTGGATGCTTTCCTAAAAAATTAGCATAAATATCGCAACTACATGCACTTTATGAGAAATTTGGGTCATAATTGCATGCATACATTTTTATGGGTGTGGTTGAAGCCTCATAACCACATGCATCTAGTATTATGTGTCTGTTGTGTCTTATATTATTTCCATGACTAGTCACACACACGGGGGGGTGGTTATAAATTCCTTTGTTCATTCCGTTGGGCGCAACAAGGGCGTCATAAGGGAGGGGGTATTCCCCCCTGTTAAGGGTTTTGTAGGGGGGTGGTAGCCCCCCTACAGGTTTCCCCCCGGGGAATTTTTTTTAGACCCTATATTAGGTGGCAGGACCCACCTATGGTTTTGTGCATGGGTTTTGCACATGGTTTTGGGCATCATGGTTTTCTATCCATGCTATTTTGTATATCCAGTAAAGGGAACTATGATTATGTTCTAATCCAGGGTTAATGGATTGTGGTTTATGAATGCCTATCAAAATATATATATATATATATATATATATATATATATATATATATATATATATATATATATATATATATATATATATATATATATATATATGTGTGTGTGTGTATGTATGTATGTATGTATGTATGTATGTATGTATGTATGTATGTATGTATGTATGTATAGTAACATTTAAAGGAATATAAGAAAAACCAATCTGGTAGTCCCAGTTTTGGGATCCAAGGGAAAATATATATGTATATGAGTTTCATTTTTATGTTCTCACCATTGTTTACTTTCTTTGTTTTAATAATTCCTTTGCATGTAATTTCTGTACAATGTTAAAACCTACATTTGGTATCAAAGTTGTTTCTGGTTCAAGGGGACACCTTTGTTGTTGAGGGGTTTTGCTCGGCCCTGTAGTAGACACTGTTTAGTGGGAGATCTGCATGATCAATTCTGGTGGTGAAAGAAGATGGAATGCATTGGAAAGATAGGGATTGAGGAATTTAATGGTCAGATTTTTGAGTTATGGAAGCTCAAGATGGAGGATATGCTAGTGGATAAAGATGAGTGGATCGCGGTAGATCCGGGGACTAAACGAACGATAATATCAGATGAATTCTGGGTGAAGTTGGATCGGAACAAAAAGGGCACAATACGGTTTTGTATCACAGATTAAATATTTTTGAATGTACCAGGGGAAGTTATGATGAAGTCTTTGTGGGAAATGTTAGGGACTTTGTACCAATCTAAGTCTCTGGCGAAAAAAATTCTCCTATGGGAAAAGTTGTATAAGCTAAGCATTAAGGATGGAGATTCAGTCATAGAGGATATGAACTCCTTAAATAATTTAGTAAGTCAATTGTTATATATTGATATTAAAATTTCATATGAAGATAAGAGCATCGATTCATTGTGTTCTCTACTGGATTCATGGGATAGTTTGGTTGTTGCAATAGTTATAAATACAACTACCTTGAAGTTTGATCAAAATAGTCTTATCCTTGTTATCGCAGGAGATGAGATGGAAAAATATGGAGGTAAATAATGGAGATTCCTTATTTGTACGATGAAGTTCCCAAAATAGAAAAAAATAAGTCCTTCAGTGGGAGATCTAAATCTAGAGGGAGATCAAAATCTCCGTTAAAACCTGTAAAGCTGTTCTGGAAATGCAGAAAGGAAGGGCACTTCAAGCAGGACTGTAGATATAAATATCCTTAGAAAGGAAAGGGATTAGATAATTCTCCTTCTGCAGAGATGAAAACCACCTCAGATGAAGGTGGGGATGTGTACTTAGATTCTTCTTAAATTACACATGTAGATCATGAGGCATGGTTGATTTACTTAGGTGATTCCTTTCACTTCACTCTATCGGCTCCCTGTAATTTATGAGAGTGGCAAGAATAAATGGTGCAGGGGCCACATTAGAACCACTTTGGAATCCTAGGATCTAGCCTTCCTTTATTCAGAGAGGGATCTCTCTATTAGTGTCTTTGAATGATATATCTTTATGCTTATTTATGATATTAGGCTAGTTATGAATCTCAAAGGAACTTTTTCTTGGCTGATTGGTTGGGATGGGTACCAGAAGATGAAAAGGTCATTAGAAGGGTGAAGGTGAGAGCAAGCTGAAAAATGTTTCAGCTGATAGGATAGGTCAAAATACAGTGTCAATCCATTGGGCTATGGAGTCACAAAAGGATTTAATTGTACAAAAGTTCTACAAGGATTTCCATGGGGAAAGTCATCTATATCAAAGGATCTCTTTAGATTGATTTTTGGCATGAAACATCAAAGTTTTGTGAAAGAAGAAAAGTTAATAACCAATTAAGAATATATTAACTTCACTAAACAAGAAAAGCCTTTGGAAGTAACTGTTTGAAGCAAGCCAAAGGACAAGGCATACCATAGACTTCTTTGAACAAAATTTTACTAATGCACACTTTTCAGACAACAATCCAGTAATCTAAAATACTACTTTCAGAAAGGAGAAAACATATAAGAAAATTAAGGGAAGCCTAAGATCAGGTGAGAAATTTGAATCTATCTTGCTTGTAGCATACTCTAAAGGGAAACTTTGAAAACAACTGTTAAAGACATGACCAGAGGACAGGGCTAACCATTGACTTCCCTAGTTTAGACTCTACTTAGCATGTAATGAAAATATCATTCAAGAACAATGTCTCAAGTTTTACATAACAAGACATGGGCTCACCAACATTGCTTGACTAGTTATACTCTATTGAATCATTCCCAAATTAACTATTAGAAGAAAACATAGAGATAAATCTTTCAGATAGAAATAGGGTACTTTGCAGTAAATCCTACTCTAAATTTTTTGTTCTTTCTTAGAGAAAATAGACAGCATGAAAAACATAGGGAAAAACAAATACAATGAGGAATAACATCACCATTAACATAGACCAGGATCCCATGAATCAGCTTGTATTATTGATGCTCAAACCAGTTACATACTTCAAGTCCAACAGGACTTTACAGCTCTAACTTCTCTTCTCAACCTACTATTATTCAATTACATCTCATCACTTCAGCAGCTTCAACAAATATTTACACTTGATAATAATTCTTGTAACAACCAACCAACCCTTTACAATGTGCTCCTCATGGATTATTTATAGAAGAATGAGGAGGTGGAGTGTAAGAAAGAATTCTAATGATCTTTAAGACATAGTAAATTCTTCTCGACCTTAGGGATTTTACATAACCCAAGATAAAGAATATCTGATGTTTTAACCCTGTTAAATAAATATTTCATTAACTTTTGAACTACTTAGTTGCTTTTGTTGACTTTTAGGCTTATTTGGTAGGATGGCAATAACTTTATGAGTCGTCTTTGTAAAATATCTCTGACTACACATTTAATTTGTATGCTTTTGAGGCAAAATAAACTGGTAGGTGGCATTTTTGGTTTCTGGGGGAGTTAATTGCTTCACTAATGTGTCATTTGAAGCGGTCCCTTTGTTGATCTGTCATGCTTTGTCACTTTAAACACTGATTTAACCTTTAATTATGTTTTAAGGCCTTATTTAATCATCTTTGGTCTTCATCATTGTGTCTTTATCTTTAAAACTGTTGATTAAGCTTTTGATCTTCAAAGTTTTAATTTAATCCTTTAACTTTAATCTCTGATTCTCTTTACTATTCTTCATTAACTTTTATTGTTTGCTGACAAGTACTTTCTCTATGCATTGGAGGGTTTTTCTGTGTAACCAATACTCATGAAACAATTGGTTAAAATGTGGAAATTAACCCTTTGTGTCCCTTTTTTCCTTTGATCAGGCCTTTGAGGATCGTCACCCTCAGCCTTTGTCACTTTCATTCACTGTGGGGTGGCTTTAATATCTTAAACACCATTAAACCTGCACAGGACAAAAAACCTGTCATAAAAACCTGCGTTTACCTGGTTAAACTGCTTCACGGAGGCTCAGGGTGGTGGAGGAGCAATGCAGGAGGGATAAATGTGCAGAGGAAGGGTTCCATGGCAAATCATTAAAGAACCAGGGTTTAAAACTGATTTTGGCACGAAATAATGATAGGTGGTTTCGCAGAAAACTAGAGGCAGTTTTCACGCGAGGTCAGTGTGGTTTGTGTTTTTGCGCAGGGTGGACGCGATATGTGTCAGAGGCTTCTGCATGTCCATTGAAAACCACTATTTTCATGTGCAAATAGCACGACCGAGAGGTTTGGTGAGGATGGGCACAAAATGAAGCTAGAGCCGTTAGATCTGGACAATCCAGATCAACAGTTATGATTACGCGCGATGGTTGAATAGATGCACGGGTGAAGGATGGTGGGGCCTAATGGTAAGGTCATAAATTCTGTCGTGGAGCAGAATTTTATACCGGAGGGTGATAAGGTATGGTTTAGCGGGAGCTGTTGGATCCGATTAGATCAATGGTCCAAATCTATTCGAGGGGGAGAAGGTGGATGGGGGTTTGGGGAAATGGAAGAGAGCCAATGGACATCAGATCTGGAGAATATCAATGACCGAGATCAACTGTGGGGGAACAGGGGGGCAACGGAAAGGTTTTCGATCGGGTGCCTCCACGGTAAATGGGAAACGGGGAAAAAATGGTGGCCGTTGGATCGAGAGAATATCGATGGTGTATATTGAGGGTGCGAGGGGATTGGGGAGCATGGACCACTTTGGTCGGGTGCCCCTATATTGAACCTGCACCGTAGATCTGGGTTAATCGGATGGTGATGATTGTATCAGGGAGGATGCATATCGGTGGCAAAAAGGGTTTGGGAATGAGGAAATGGGAATCGTCGAAGTCCGATGGCCGATGGGGGTTTAAGACTTTTAGCTGATGGTCTCGGGCCTCAGTCTTATGAAGAATGAAGGGCTAGGGGTTTAAGCGGAAAGGCGCTTAAAGCCTTATGCTAAAAATGAGCGAAAAAGGCCAAAAAATGAGGTTTTTAACCTTTTTGAGGGGTTCCGATAGGTATAAAGAAGGGGTTTTAAACCTTATAAGAGGGATTTTACAAGGAAATGGAGGATAAAAATGGGAAAAATGGGTACAATAAAGGGAATATTTTGAAATGGAGAAATGATGGCTTTTCAAGGCAGCTTTATTTTTTAAACAGAAGGGCTACTTGAAGGCTTTTTAGGTGGAGAAATTAGAGGGATGAGTTATTAGGACAAAGGACAGAGCTAAGCTTCAATAAATTCACATATTTTCTTGAAATTTGTTTCTTGAAGGCTGCAGACTTGTTTTAGCCATCATTTTATATGACAAAATTTATTATTGATGGCTAACAGTGGCTCCACTTGGGGAGGTGTTGTGAAACCACCTCCAAAAACAGAAGAAAAGGGATATCAACGCCTTAGAAATAAGACACTTCGAGGGGGAAACCTCCAATACATTACATGAATGAAAAATTCTTGGATGATTCAAATTACAAAACCTCCTTTCTATATATAGGAGTCTATGGGGCCACAATGTAATCCTAGCTGACCTAACAATAATCATTTCAGGGCACAATAATAACAATATGGGGGTAACAAGGGTACAATAATAACAATAAGGGGGTTACACTAACAACAATAAGGGACTATACTAGTAATATAGGGACCTAACATGCCCCTCTCCTTCAAAAAAGTGTTGTCCTCAATGCTTGAGTAGCTATGGGTGCTTTTGTATAAAATTCTCATCCTCCCATGTAGAATCTTCAGTGGGTAAGTTCTTCCACTTGATGAGATACTCTGAAATTGATCGATTCCGTAGTTGTCGAGTTCTTGTTTCCGTGACCGCTTTCGGTTCCAATATGATTTTTCCTTCCTCATCAAGTTCTGGCAATATTGTTTGAACTGGAAGATTTTCACCTATAACCTTCTTTAAGCATGAAACATGTAAAACTGGATGTACTCGCGAAGAAGCAGGAAGCTCCAATTTGTATGCCATAGTACCAATCTTTTGCAACACCTTGTAAGGACCATAGTACTTTGGCGATAATTTCTTATCCTTCTTAGCTTGCTTGAGGGACATTTGTTTATATGGTTGTAGCCGTAAAAATACCCAATCTCCTACATCAAAACTTCTCTTGCTGCGATGTTGATCTGCCTGTTGTTTCATTCGATTTTGTGCCAAATTCAGGTTGTCCTTTAAGAGTTGGAGAACTTCTTGTTGATTCTCGATGTGATCTTCCACTGCTTGAACCTTCGAATTTTCTCTTAAAGATGATGTGATGGATGGTGGATGATATCCATAAAGTGCCATAAATGGGGTCATTTTTGCTGCAGTATGGAAGGAAGTGTTATACCACCATTCAGCTAGAGGTAACCACTTGACGCATTGTGTTTGTTTATTAGATACAAAACAACAAAGATATCCTTCCAAACATTTATTCACTATCTCAGTTTGACCATCGGATTGAGGATGATAAGATGAGCTATGAGCTAATTGATTAACCAAACAAGAAAATAACTCCGTCCAAAAATTTCCAGTAAAAATGGGATCTCTATCGCTCAAAATAACCCTTGGGTTTCCATGTAGCTTTTGAATTGTGTCCATAAATGTAGTAGCAATTGTACTTGCTTTAAATGGATGAGATAACGCACAAAAGTGTGCATAATTGGTAAGTCTATCAAATAACATCATGATGACACTCTTTCCTTTAGACTTGGGTAAACCAATGATAAAATCCATTGAAATCTCCTCCCAACGTTGACTTGGAATGGATAAAGGTTGTAGAAGACCCGGGGTCTTAATTGTCTAAAATTTAATCTGCTGGAAAATCTAAAATTCCGCCACAAAATTTTTAATATTATATTTAAGGCCATCCCAAAAAAATTCTTTCTTCACCTTGTGGCAAGTTTTTAAAAATTCTAAGTGTCCTCCTAAAGGAGAAGTGTGAAATTCCAAAAGAATCTTTTGTTTTAGGTGGGAATTCTTACAAAGATATAAGCGATCTTTATACCATAAGGAATCATTTTTCCAACTAAATGTATCAGATTTACTAGGATCTTGCTACAAATTTTGAATGAGTGTCCACACTTCTTCATCCTTCTTCCATTCATCTCTTGCTTTGCTTATCCAATCTAGTTGGATAATAGAAATGGCACAAAGCAATGCTTCCACCTCTTCATTATTTCTTGAGAGTGCATCTGCAACAACATTTAGCTTCCCTTTTTTGTATATTATTTCAAAGTCATAACCCAACATCTCTGTGACCCATTTTTTCTGCTCTTCTGAAGATAGTCTTTGTTCAAAAAAGTTTTTAATACTATCATGATCAGTTTTTACCTTGAAGTGTCTTCCCATTAGGTAAGTTCTCCATTTATTTAGTGCATGCAGTATTGCTAACATTTCCTTCCCATAAATAGGTTTCTGTAAATACTTTCCTTTGATTAGACAACTTTCAAAAGTAATGGGTCTTCCTTCTTGCATTAAAATAGCACCAATTCCATTTCCTGAGGCATCACATTCCACAATAAAGGTTTTTCTGAAGTCTAGCGTAGCTAAGACTGCTGCTAGGCACATTGCCTCTTTAATATGTTCAAAGGCCTTAATTGCTTCAAGAGTCAATGAAAATGCATCTTTCTTCAGTAATGTTGTTAGAGGTGCTGCTATTCTCCCATAATTCTTAACAAACTTTCGATAATACCTTGTTAACCTCAGAAATCCTCGCAACTGCTTTATGGTTGTGGGGACTTTCCATTCCCTAATGGATTTAATTTTCTTAGGGTCTATCTTAACACCCTCGTGAGATACAATATGACCCAGATATTCCACCTCTTGTACTCCAAAGAAACATTTGCATGTTTTTGCATATAATTGTTTCTCCTACAATAGTTTGAGCACTCTGTCAACATGTTGAACATGATCCTTCCAAGACCTACTGTATATTAGTATCTCATCAAAAAATACTAGCACAAATTTTCTAAGGAAGGGTTTGAAAATGGAATTCATCAACCCTTGAAATGTAGAAGGTGCATTGGTAAGGCCAAAAGGCATGACCAAAAATTCATAATGACCCTCATGAGTTCGAAATGTTGTTTCGGAATATCTTCAGTCTTCATTCTAATTTGATGATATCCTGAACGAAGATCCAACTTGGTAAAATAAATTGCTCCATGTAATTCATCCAATAATTCATCAATCACAGGAATGGGAAATTAATCTTTAATGGTGAGCTTATTGAGCTCCCTATAATCCGGACACATTCGCCATGATCCATCCTTCTTGTGTACCAATACTACAGGAGCAGAGAAAGAACTTTGACTAGGTTGAATTATACCCGCCTCTAACATTTCTATAATCATACGTTCAATTTCGCTCTTTTGGACATAAGGATATCTATAAGGCCTGATGTTTGGAGGAACACTTCCTGGAATCAAATGAATAGCATGATTATGATCACGAATAGGTGGGAGTCCTTTGGGAGTTTCAAACACCTTGGAATGATTGTCCAAGACTTGTTGGAGATCTGCAGAAATAGATGATTTTGATGTTGGAGCTTCTAGTGAGCATAATTGTGCAATTACGCCTCGTTGTTCTTTCTTTAGAAGCTTTGTCATGCCATTAGAGCTTATTATCCTTCCTGGCTTCCCTTCAATACCCCGTAATTCGACGTCCTTTCCTTCTGAAAAAAATTTCAAGAAAAGTTCTTGAAAATTAAAAGCTACCGTCCCCAAATATTGTAACCATTGTACTCCTAGTACAACATCAGCACCTCCCATAGGAATGGAAAGCATTGGACTTGTCAACACATATTCCCCCATGGTTAGCTTGATATTATGGCATTTTCCAAATCAATTTATAGTTCCTCCATTTGCAACCATCACTTGACATTCTGGTGCTGGGTATAGGAAACAATTTAATTCCTTGGCTACCTTACAATGAATAAAATTATGGGTGCTACCTGAAACAATCAACACTATTACCTTTTTCTTCTTGATTTGTCCTTCTTTCTTGAGAGTTTGAGGAGTGGTAATTCCTGCCAGTGCATTACACGATATGGTCGGATTCATTTCTTCCTCTTCTAGGGTTGGTTCCTGGTGTATATCCTCTTCTTGTTCATTTTCTTCTTCCTCTTCACAATCTATGTAAATAATTTCTTCTCAGCACACTTATGACCTTTAGTGTATTTGCTATCACAACTGTAGCAAAGCCCTTTTTCTCTTTTTTCTTCCAATTGTTGTGGTGTCAACCTTGTAGGTTGTGGAAATCTAGGCGTAGCAACACTTCCTTCTTTATAGAAGTGAGTGGTAGGCTTCCTTGCCGCCATAATTTTACATTCAATTTTTCTTGCCAACCTGAATGCCTTCTCCAATGAATCAGGTTCCAAAACGCGAACTTCATGTTGGATGTTATCCTTTAAAATACCTATGAAGAGATCAATACTATGTTCCTCTGGAATATCAGTTACCCTTATATTCAATTTTTGGAAGTCCTCAATGTGCTCCACCATTAAACCCTTCTGTTTGATATTTATCAATTGGCTAAAGAAGGTGTTGCTCTTTGTATCCTCATAATGTGCTATCATTCCCTCCGTAAAAATTGACCAAGTGACAATTTTTTTACGGGAGAAAAGCCATCGATACCATACAAATGTATTTTGTTATAAATGTAAAGTTGCAATGCGTACCTTT
The DNA here is from genome assembly GCA_034641835.2 of Pinus albicaulis. Taxonomy (NCBI): domain Eukaryota; kingdom Viridiplantae; phylum Streptophyta; class Pinopsida; order Pinales; family Pinaceae; genus Pinus; species Pinus albicaulis. The sequence continues at coordinate 194,773,883 of CM076584.1, read as the reverse complement.
TGTGTGTTTTGCACATTATGGAGATCAAAATATTGCTCCATCTGTAGTATCCATGTTACAGGATCCTTTCCATAAAACTTCCTCATATCCATTTTTGGAATATGGTGGTTCTTCATGCCAACATTATATTTTATGAAATCATGATTAACATTTATTTTGTTCTTATCATGAGTTTCCTCTACTATCTTTTCACCATTAGGAAAAATTTATTTTATCAACTTTGTCAAACCTTCCATGTCTGCTTTTAGATCATTCTTCATGTTTTCCATTTTAGATTCCATGCCAGCTTCCATGCCATATATCTTAGATTCCATGCCATTCTTCAAACCATCCATCTTAGATTACATGCCTTTCTTCAAACCATCCATCTAAGTTTCCACGTCTTTCTTCAAAACTTCAATGTCATTTTTTGTTGCTCTTTGCAAGAGCAAAATTTGTGACACTTGCTCTTGTAATTTTGATATGTCATGTTGCCATTATTCGTCTTCATGAGTCATAGTAGAGTTTTATAAATTCTTAATGGGTGTTGAATTATTTTTTGGGGCCATTTTAGAATCCTATAGTGATATCTTTTCTACAATATGCCCTTGGAATCGATTCAACTTGATTCTTCAAACAAGACTTATGCAATTCGGAAAACAAATACACACCTTTTATTTGCTTTTGAGGAGCTAGATATTGAAATTGAATTACCTATATAATTGTGAATCCTAAATATCTAAAATTCAGCCCTGTAGTAGCCCTCTGAAGCTTCTTTCAAATGCCATAGGTCTGATCTGATTTGGATTCTTCAAGGCAAAGTTATGTCCAATCTCCCACAATGACCCAATTTTGGACTGGTTCAGTAGAGTGAACTTGTACGACTTGCCACGTGTCACTGTTTCATCCTTTGGCTCTCGAATTGATAGAAAGAAAACTTAATTTTGTGCACTTGTGGCAACTTTTTACAGCATTCCAATCCGATGCTCAGAGAGAGAGCTATGAATATTTTCGCATGATCACCTCTTTGAGCTGAAATTCAGAAGCCTGAAAAGCCATAACTTCCACAGATCATATCTCTGAAAATATTGCGAACCAATATCTGAATTTTTTTGAAGATGTTTCTCAGGATCGTGGCTTAGCACTCTAAAAATTTCAGCTTCTGAACCTTCGTATAAAAGACTTTATTATGAAAATACCATGATGACCTGTTTATGTTAAATTCAGGAGCTTACAAAACGAGCTAACTTGCACAGATCATATCTCTGAAAATATTGCGAACCAACCTCTAAAATGTTGGGTGTGTGTTATATTCTTTCCACGACTAGACCCACGTGCTGTACGTTGCACCGGGTGCAGTAGGAGGGTGACACGGGGGGTGGCAGCCCCCCCTGTCGGGGTCCGGGGCAACGCCCCAGCGAAATTGTTTTTGGTGTGCGGTCCCACTCATAGACGGACCCACCCATGTTTTGTGCATGAGTTTGCACATGGTTTTGGGGTACGATGGTTTTCGGCCCCTGGTATTTTGTAGATCCGGTCAAGGGAACTATGGTTATGTTCTAATCCAGGGTTAATGGATTGGGGTTTATGTATGCTTCGGCATTTATATATATGTGTTGTAACACTAAAAGGAATATAATGAAAAATCAAGCTGGTCGTCCCGATTTGGGATCCAGGGGAAAATCTCTGTGTTTATCTGTTTTATGTTTTATGCTCTCGCTATTGTTTATTTTCTGTTATAAGATTCATGTGTAGATAATTTTTGTTCAGGGTTAAAACCTACATTTGGTATCAGAGCCGAGTTTGGCTTCAAGGGGACGCCTTTGTTGCTGAGGGTTTTTTGCTCGGGCCTGAGGTAGACCCTATTCAGTGGGAGATCTGCGGGATCGATTCTTGTGGTGAAAGAAGATGGCGAGCGGTAGGAAGATAAAGATCGAGAAATTTAATGGTCAGAGCTTTGAGTTATGGAAGCTCAAGATGGAGGATCTACCGGTGGATAAATACTGGATCGGATAGATCTAGGTACACAACCAATGCCAATGTCGATGTTGACCGTAGAAACTTGACCGGAAGGCTAAGAGCCAAAGAGCACAATACGGGCGTGTATGTCCCGCATTCAAGATTGTTGAAATGCATCGGGGGAACAGTGATGAAGAATTTGTGGGAAAACTTGGGACTTTGTACCAATCTAAGTCTCTAGTCAATAAGTTGTTCCTGCAGAAAAATTTGTATAACCTGAGGATGAAGGATGGAGACTCGGTGACAGAGCATCTGAACGCCTTCAATACTATGGTAAGTCAGCTGTCATCTGTTGATATTAAAATCTCAGATGAATATAAGTGCATCAGTTTGTTGTGTTCTCTACCAGACTCATGGGATAGTCTAGTTATTGCAATAGGTAGCAATACAACTACCTTGAATTTTGATGACATTGTCTCAGCCTTGCTGTCGGAGGAAATGAGACGGAGAAATATGGAGGGCTAGAATGGAGATGCCTTATCTATACGAGGAAGGTCCCAAAACAGAAACAAGAATAAGGTTTCGAGTGGGAGATCCAAATCTAGAGGGAGATCTAAATCTCCTGGAAAGTTTGTAAAGGTATGCTGGAAATGCGGAAAGGAAGGGCACTACAAAAAGGAGTGCAGATCTAAAGCTCCCGAGAAAGGAAAGGGATCTGATGATGCTCCTTCTGCAGAGGCAAAAACCACCTCGGATGAAGGTGGGGATGTGTATTTGGCTTCTTCTTCAAATACACATGTAGATCATGAGTCATGGTTGATTGACTCAGGTGCATCCTTTCACTTCACTCCCCATAGGGAGTGGTTCTCCGAGTATGAGAAATATGATGGTGGTGATGTCTTCCTAGGGGATGATAGGAAGGCCAGAATCGTCGGACGTGGAAAGGTCAAGCTGAAGTTGCAAGGTGGAAGGATTAGAACACTTCCTGGTGTTCTGCATATTCCTACATTGGCCAAAAATCTAATTTCTGTAAGCAAGATGGATGATGCAGGTGTAAAAACAGTGTTCGAGAAAGATGCCTGCAAGATGGTTTGGGGAGCACTGGTATTAATGCGAGGAGTTCAGACTGGAACTCTGTACAAGCTACAAGGTAGCACTGTTATTGATGGGTGTAACAATTATGTGGTTCCTGAAAATGGAGCGGAAAGCTTAGCTGTCTCTGGAGAAAAGACCATGCTATGGCATCAAAGGCTTGGACATATTGGAGAGAAGGGCCTTCGGATACTACATAGAAATGGTATGGTAGAAGGTATGTCTAATTACTCTCTGGATTTCAATTTCTGTGAACATTGTGTATATGGGAAGCAGAATCGGGTGAGTTTTCCTTCCGGTGCTAAGAGGGCGAACAAGATATTAGAACTTGTGCACAGTGATGTGTTTGGACCTGTGTCAGTTCCATCACTGGGAAAGTCTGTGTACTATGTTTCATTCATAGATGACTTCTCAATGAATACATGGATATATTTCTTGAGGAAGAAATCTGAAGTCTTTGACAAATTTAAAGAATTTAAGGCTCTGGTGGAAAACCAGACAGAGAAGAAGATAAAGGCGTTGAGGACAGATAATAGTGGGGAGTTCTGCAAGAAGGAATTTGAAGAGTTCTGTAAGAAGTGTGGTATAGCACGGCAGAAGACTACTCCATACACACCTCAGCAAAATGGAGTTGCAGAAAGAATGAATAGAACACTGATGGAAAAGGCAAGGAGCATGCTCAGTGGTACCGGGTTAGGACAAGAATTCTGGGCAGAGGCAGTGGAGACTGCATGTTACTTAGTTAACAGATCACCTTCATCAGCGTTGGAGGATAAGACTCCACATGAGGTATGGACCGGTAAGAAACCCTCTCTTTCACATCTAAGGGTATTTGGATGTGATGCATATGTACATGTTCCAAAGGAGAAAAGGACCAAGCTGGATAATAAATCTGAAAGGTGCATCTTTATTTGGTATAAGGATGGTTTAAAGGGTTACAAGCTTTGGAACCCAGAAACAAGGAAGGTTGTGTACAGTCGAGATGTGGTGTTTAGAGAAGTGAAAGATGTTGTTAAACATGAAGTCCTACCAAAGGAACCTGAGAAGATAGAGTTTGAGCTAAAGGAGGATGAATCAAACTCTACAACAGAAGAAGACTCAGAAGATGAAGAGCCACAAACTCCAGCTTTAAGAAGATCAGTTCGGGAAAGAAGGCAACCAGAAAGGTATAGTCCATCTGCTTTCTGTTCAGGTTTTGCCTTAACTATAACTGATGATGAACCCAGAACTGTCAGGGAGGCAGTAGATTCAGAGGATGGAAAACTCTGGAAGGAGGCCATGGATGATGAAATGGCATCCTTGCACAAAAACGATGCATGGGATCTGGTGGAGTTGTCGGCTGGAAGGAAGCCCATTGGGAGCAAATGGGTGTTTAAGAAGAATATGAATGTAGAAGGCAAGGTGGAGAAATACAAAGCTCGATTGGTAGCAAAAGGTTATTCCCAGGTGTCGGGAATTGATTTTGGTGATATTTTTTTCTCCTGTTGCCAGAGTTACTTCTATTAGATTACTTTTATATGTTGTTGCTGCATTTGATTTTGAGATAGAACATATGGATGTGAAGACAACATTTCTTCACGGGGATCTAGAAGAAGAGATCTACATGAAGCAACCTGAAGGCTTTATGGTGAAGGGTAAGAAAGAACTGGTATGTAGGTTGAAGAAGTCTCTGTATGGGTTAAAACAGTCACCAAGGATGTGGTATCAAAAATTTGATACCTATATACGGGGACTTGGCTTCACCAGAAGCAAGGAGGATCACTGTGTTTATTTTAAATTAATTGGTGACCGTGTTATTTATTTGGTCTTGTATGTGGATGATATGTTGTTGATTGGAAATGACAAAGAAATTATCCAAGATTTTAAAACCCAACTGTTCTCCAAATTCGACATGAAGGATCTTGGTGCTGCAAACTGTGGAGCGATAAAAAGGGTATTTTTAACTCCTAATTACCTTCACATTAATTATCAACCCAGGGACGACTTTTTATTTCAAGAGTGTACTCGGTCTGAGGCGGCTATTTACTCAAGAGTAATGTTTTGCAGTATAGTGCTTAAAATGCAAAAGTAAATGAAAGCTGGAAACAAAATCTAATTGGAACAACGAGAAACTGAAATGTTCTAAACTAAATCATTCATTCAAACCACCATCAATTGAGGATACAATAGCAATAACTCATTCCTCTGGATATTGATGCAATTGAAATCAAATCGGAACAAGTCAATCAATCTGGGAACGAGGAAGCAATAACCAATGTTCTCTACAGTCGACAGTCCTGCTTTAAAGCAATTAAAAGGAAATCGAAATTGAACTAAAGCTGCTATTGAAAGTAAACTAGGAAAACTCTTTAAAAGCACTCTTGCAATGAATCAACAGAAATGAACAGCAAATCTTCTTCTAACAAAAATGATTTATTAATGGAAAGGAATAGCAATGCTAAAATACTAGAATTAAACAACAATTTTAGATGGAACCGAACAGCAAAACTAAGTCATTAGAAAGACACAGCAACTATAAATGTAATTGAATCAGCAACCTATCAGCATGAACATTAATCACAGTTATTGAAGCAACAGCAATCGTAGTTATAATTGAATAGTAACTTAATTGAACAACCATTTCAATTATAACGGAGCAGTAATTAAATGAACCATAGTCTTAATTAGATAGCGCAGCATTAGATCAGAATTATCAGCAGGACATTTCAAGTTATAATTAATAATTCTATCACTCACGCAATCCAATTATGATTTCAATATAACAAAGCAATTCTGCAAAATGTTCATAAACAAAAGATTACTGAACAAAACAATTTAAAGAAATGAAAAGGAAATCAAACCATCACACGGCAGCAATTGTAAAGATATGATACACAGCGCAAAGAAAAGAACAGACGGTACCGTAGGTCGGCCCTGATACAAAATGACGCTGCTGGGTTACTTCAGAATGAAAAGAATGAACAGCAACTCCCAAATCATGTATTAATCAGCAAATTGTGGAATCATTACAACAACAAAGGCTTGAGAATTACAGCATGCAACAATCCCTATCCTATCATGAATAATCCACCATCATTTTTCATCCCCAAATCCTTCTCCAATCCCTCCCCATCTCTGATCTCCGTTTTCATTTAAATAGAGAGAGATCAGAGAAAAGTTACAATAAAGATAAGTATAACATGATTTCTATTACAAAATTGGTTTTCTTCTAACCATTTGATCAACAAGAACAAGGCGAATTTGGCTTTGCAGCTGAGATTTGGAGGACGGCCGCAACAATAAATCTAAGAAAATCATGCTCAAAGAACCGTGCGTTTCTCTCAGTAAAAGCCGAATTTGGGCAAACCATTCTTTAATAAAGTTAATTGGGTCCGTTCTGGACAAAACCCATGTTCCGGATTTTCCAGATTCTGCTTCATTTGCTCGAAATCTCAACCGCAAAACCGTCACTTCTTATTCCAGCGAATTTCTGAGTTGGCACTTTTAATGATCAAATCTTCAATCTGGAAATTATCTTGGAGGCTAAAAATGGTGAATAATGTTACAACCGATTTATTAAAACTATCATTGATAAAATCATGCATAATCATCAATTTATTAGAAATAAAGGAGAATAAATAATATTCATTCATAGAAGCATAAATCATCATAAAATGGATTTATATAATAAATTATAATAAATGACATGATGAAGAATAGTAGAAATGGGTGGAATAAGTGTTCAAAAGTGATAATAATAATGGCATATTAACGGCCCAACACAAACTATATTTTGGGCATGGAAAGTAAGAGAGATCGGGCAAAGAGGAAGCTCTAGTTAAACAAGAGGAAGTATGTCGAGACTATATTGCAGAGGTTCAATATGCATGATAGTAAACCAGTGAAAGTTCCTATTCTTGTAGGTGTAAAGCTATCTGTTGAACAGTGTCCCAAGACACAAGAAGAAGAGGAGGATATGTCCCATGTTCCATATTCAAGTGCAGTGGGTAGCCTGATGTATGCAATGGTCTGTACTAGACCAGAAATTGCACATGCAGTGGGAGTATTGAGCAGGTTTATGTCAAACCTAGGGAAGGAGCATTAGATAGCAGTGATGCAGGTTTTCAGATATTTACGTGGCACTAGTGATTATGGCTTGTGCTACCAGGGAAGACCAGGATTGGAAATAATGTTGGACATTCATGGTTTTGTTGATGGAGACTGGGCTGGAGATCTGGACCAAAGAAGATCTACAAGTGGGTACGTGTTTAGCCTATTTGGAGGTGCAGTTAGTTGGATGAGTAAAATACAGTTTGTAGTGGCGCTTTCAACTATAGAGGCAGAATACATAGCAGCCACTCACGCAAGCAAGGAAGAAGTTTGGTTGCAGAGATTGTGTTCAAGTATGGGGTTGGTACAACAAGCTATAAGGATAGACTGTGATAGCCAAAGTGCAATTTTCTTGGCTAAGAACCCTGCTTATCATTCAAAGACAAAGCACATTGATTTTCAATATCACTTTGTTAGAGATATGGTTGAAGCTAAAAGGGTGTTGCTGGTAAAGGTGAACACTTTGAAGAATGTTGCAGATGCATTGACGAAGTCTTTGAGCACTCAGAATTTCTCTTGGTGTAGAGAAACAATGGGTGTTGAAGAATTTTCCAAATGACTAAGCTCTCCTGTAGCCCCCTGTGGAAAGAAAACAACAAGTGGGAGAATGTTGGGTGTGTGTTATATTCTTTCCATGACTAGACCCACGTGCTGTACGTTGCGCTAGGTGTAGCAGGGGGGTCACAAGGGGGGCGGTAGCCCCCCCTATCGTGGTCCGGGGCAGCGCCCCGACGAATTGTTTTTTGGTGTGCGGTCCCACTCATAAGCGGACCCACCCATGTTTAGTGCATGAGTTTGCACATGGTTTTTTGGGGTACGATGGTTTTTGACCCCTAGTATTTTGTAGATCCAGTCAAGGGAACTATGGTTATGTTCTAATCCAGGGTTAATGGATTGGGGTTTATGTATGCTTTGGCATGTATATATATGTGTTGTAACACTAAAAGGAATATAATGAAAAATCAAGCTGGTCGTCCCGATTTGGGATGCAGGGGAAAATATATGTGTTTATCTGTTTTATGTTTTATGATCTCACTATTGTTTATTTTCTATTATAAGATTCGTGTGTAGATAATTTCTGTTCAGGGTTAAAACCTACATAAAATTGTTTGACGATGTTTCTCAGGATTTTGGCTTCACACTCTAAACATTTCAGATTTTGAACCTTCGTATAAAAAAATTTATAGCAAAAATTCCACGCTGACCTGTTTGGAGCAGCGAAACCCTATAATCTCAAAGCTTTGATACCAAATGTTGTGAAACTAGCTCCAAAAAGAGAAGAAAAGATATATCAACGCCTTAGAAACAAGCCACTTCGAGGGGAAACCTCCAATACATTACATGAATCAACAATTCTTGGATTATTCAAATTACAAAACCTCTTTTCTATATATAGGAGTCCATGGGGCCATAATGTAACCCTAGTGGGGCCACAATGTAATCCTAGCCGACCTAACAATAATAATTTAAGGGCACAATAATAGAAATATGGGGTTACAAGGGTACAATAATAACAATAAGGGGGTTACACTAACAACAATACGGGACTATACTAGTAATATAGGGACCTAACAGGAGGGCAGCTCCTTGGAGGTGTCAAGAACCTTAGAGATAAATCTCTAGAAAATAGACCAGCGCCTTTGTAATTTGCTGCACTTTTACAACCTCTTTCTTATTTGATCACATTTCTTAAAAGATGACCAGTATTAAATCAATAGAATATTTCATTCCCCAAACAACTACCTACACAACCTACTTTTCCTAACTTTTTCTTCTGTGGGTTCACTTAGAATTGCAAACCCTTTAAACATCAACATTTTATTCTTTTGAAAAACAGGAAAAACTGATCTATTGCTACCCTTATATCTTCCATGAGTTCAGATTAAACAGTTGAACTCAATGTTTCTCTACCTATTCTAACTATTTGCCAAGATTAGATTGTTTGACAGATATGCATTCTCTATATTCTAAAACAAAAATTTAAAATACAGTTAAATCAGGATTAAACTATCTGATTTATTGTGATGGCTATGGCTATATGTACAAGTTGCACATAGGATTTATTTGTAGAAAATTAAAACAAAATTGTGAAGGCTTAGGATCTAAAAATTATGAATCATCATTCTTTCTTTTCCAGCTCCTATTTTGATCTGTTTAGAGCTATCTTTTCTTTTTCCTTGGTTCAGATTTTGAGCATTTTAGAACCATTCTTTCTATCCTAATTTATCCTACTGATAACCCAATATTACATAGTTTGGAAAATCACTTTTCACTAACCCATCAGCATAAAATTCAAATTTATTCTAGCATGATTATGGTGTATGATGAAATAATAGTTTTCCTCTTTTCAAGTAGTGGCATTTAAGCTTGCACACTTTTCAATTTTTTCTCTTTTTTCGTATGGGGCCATACCTTTCTTCTTTTAATATGCCCTCTTTTCTCTTTTTTTATTGTTTTTATATTTTTATTTTCCTCTTAAACAAAATGTTATTTACAATGAATCAAATCTTTGAATCATAAAATTAACAAAAGTAATGCTTGAGCATCCTGCCATTGATAGGACCTCCAAAAAGTTCAGCTCCATCCATCTCTTGTAGAAAAAATGCATTGTTTCCAATAACAGACTGAATAAGGTAAGGGCCTTGCCATAAAGTATCAAACTTTCCATGTTTTCCCTTGTCTTATCTCCTTGAATGCCACTTCAAAACCTTGTCACCAATGTTAAATTCACTTTCCTTGGTTCTTTTATCAAACAAATTCTTGATGTTTTCTTGTAAATGTTGTGCTCTATTGTAGACCTTCTCTCTCATTTGTTGTAAATGTACAGTCTGGTTTATTATTCTTGTCATATCATTCTCTTCAGACTGCACTTCCTGTATCAACTTCATGACTAGCACTCCTAGACTGGTTGAAAGTATTGCATCTACTCCATAAACTAGTTGGTAAGGAGACATCCCAATTGAATTATTAGTGGTCAATCTGTCTACCCATAATGCATGTACTAGCTTGTTATGCCATGATTTCTTGTTTTCTTCCAGCAACTTCTTGATTATATTCACCAAAATCTTGTTTGAGGATTATTCCAACCCATTACCTCGAGGGTAATAAGCTTTAGAATGACCCAATGTTATCTGATATTTGTGACAGAAATCAACCATGTTTTTGGATCCAAAGGAAGAAACATTATCAGTGATAATCTTCCTAGGACAGCCAAATCTAGATAGGATATGATTTTCAAGGAATGAAATGATAATTGAGTCTGTGGAATTCGTAGAAGGGATGGCTTATATCCATTTGGTAATATAGTCTGTTGCTGTGAGGATCCATTTGTGTTGGGCAGATGAGGTAGGATGGATTTTCCCAATGAAGTCTAGACCTCAGTGTTGAAAAGGATCTTCAACAGTGATTGGTTGCAGAGGTAAGGGATGCAGCTTTCTTTTGCCTTCAAATATTTGACATTTATGACAAGAAATTATCATTTTATGGACATCTTGAAAGAGAGTGGGCCAGTAATAGCCAACTCTAAGGATTTTGTTAGCAATCGTCTTCCAATAGAGGTGGCCTCCACAGTCTCCTTCATGAAACTCGTGCTTGATCTTATTTTCATCATTCTTAGGAAAACATTTAAGAAATAATCCACTAGAATTTTTCCAATATAAACATATATCTAAAGTGCAGTAATTTGCAGCTTTTAACTTTAAAAATCTTTCCTTAATTTTAAACAAACTAGGAGGAACATTCAGATTTAGTAGCACATAAAAAATGTCAGCATACCAAGATGAATTAAGAAAATTATATTCAATAAGTGGAGTTGCCAACTCCTCCTATTCATCTAATGTATTAAACATGTCTATATCAAGAGCTTGAAAGTTGGATTCAACCATAATTTTTGCTAGTCCTTGACCTTTGATGAGCTTAGTGGGCTTGATTTCTAAGTTATATTCTAAAAATACAGCAATCCGCTTTCGTCTTTTGCCATCTGGATCTTGTGTTAAGATGTATTTTACTACTGAATGAGGCACAAATGCTATGATTTGAGAGTGTAAAATGTAAACTCTGAAGTCTTTTAAAGCTTTGACCAAGGAAAAGGCTTGTTTTTCCATTATATTGTACTTCAAAGGTGCATCTATTAATGCCATGATGAAAAATGCAGTAGGCTACTCTTGTCCCTTTATGTTTTTATGTAATAGGAGAGCAGCTACTGTGTGTTTTGATGCAAATGAAAATATGAAGAAATCCTTTGTAAAATCAGGACTGATAAGAACTGGTGTTTTGGTGAGTGCTTTTTTTACCAGCTCAAATGATTTCTTTGCTTCTAAGGTCCACTTAAATCCTTCTTCTCTTTCAAGCATTTTTGTCATGTTTCTAAGGAGTTCAGCTAGGTTGGGTACAAACATTCTCAAGAAATTAATCTTTCCAATGAAAGATTTCAGTTCCTTGATGTTTCTAGGATGGTTGATTTGAAAAATACCATCGATCCTCTTTGGGTCTATCCTTATTCCCTTTTCTGATATGATGTGTCCAAGAAGTTTACCTTCTTGGAGACCAAACAATGTTTTCTTTGGATTTAAGGACAACCCATATTTTCTGCATTTCTTAAAGAATTTTCTCAAATGTATTATGTGTTCTTCATCTGTTTTAGAATAGACAATGATATCATCAAGGTAAATCAAAATGAAGTAACCTATTTCTTCTGAGAATGCTATGTCCATGGCTCTCTGGAATGTGGCACCAGCATTCGTTAAAGCAAAAGGCATTTTTAAATACATGAAAGTGCCCCAAGGAGTGGTGAAGGTTGTTTTAAGTTGATCATTAGGGTGTACCAATACTTGATTGTATCCTGAAAAGCCATCTAGCAAAGAAATTCTTCTAGAACCTACTACCCTTTCTAATATATGATCCATTTTGGCCAAGGGATAGTTGTCCTTTAAGAAGGCTTTATTTAAGTTTCTAAAATCGATACAAAGCCTTATCTCTCCTATTTTCTTCTTGACTGATACAAGATTAGATACCCATTCGAAGTATATCACAGGGACAATAATTCTAGCATCATACATTTTTCTAATTTCTTTCTCTACCAGAGGTAATTGAACAGTGTTTATTCTACGCAATTTTTGTCTATAAGGATTTTGGTTTTCTTTGAGGGGTATCTTATGCTGAATTATTATGTATCATATGATTTTAAGTTCTCATAACTCCATGCAAATACATAAAAAAACTCTCTAAATAGCTCAATGTATTTTAGTTTAATGTGAGTTGGAAGTGTCTTGGATAATTTGATAATTTTGGGCTTTTCCTCACTGCCTATGTTACATTCTTCAACATCAGTTTCAGTAGGTTCTATTTTTGACTTTTTGGAAAAATCATTGAATTCAAACAATTCTTCTAAAGGCACCAGACCTTTTGGCAAGCTTTCAGTTTTGGATTGCAACACTTCTAGATCTTCTTTTCCTAAATCTATGGACATTTCTATTTTATTTTTGGGTTCATGGGTTAACATATTTATATCAGCAATCTCAAGAGATTTTCCTTCTTGGAAAAGTGGGTTTTCCTCAGTAGGAGAGTCTTTATCATATTCTCAATTTGAGTTTGGCATTTCAAATTCATTTCTAGACTGTAGGAAGTCTTCTATTTGTTTATCTCATTTAAACACTTGCCATTATTTTTCATTATCTAGGATAGCTGGTCTATATTTTACTTGAACTATGTATTGTTTGCTTTCATAAGGTTTTAGACATGTGCTAGCAGCAAAGGCTAATCCATTGGCAAGAATGTTTTGGTTTCTAGGGACAAAAGTGAGCTGGAATTCAGTAAATGATTTTAACAAATCCATGGCATCATCTCTATAGGCTCTTAGTCTGGGATGTTTAGCAGTGTATTCCCCATTCACTTGCGTAATTATCAATTATGAATCCCCATGAACTGTTATCCTCTTGGCCCCTAAATTTTTCAATAAATGCAGACCGAAAAGAAGAGCTCAATACTCTTCTATGTTGTTTGTGCATTGGAAGTTTAATCTATAGGAATTACCCTCAGCATGATTGTTTTCAGTGTTGTGCACCCATATGCCTGCTCCTGCACCAGTTTTAGAGCAAGACCCATCAAAACTCATAATCCAGAGAGGATTGTTTTCAGATTCATCATTTATTTCATTTCTGTCCCCTCTATTTTGTTTGCCTAATCTGTCACTGTGTTGTTCCTATAGGTCTGCACTATGTTGAATTTTTTTTTGTTCCTCAAGGTTTTCGATGTTTTGAGGATTTGTTCTTTGATTTCCTTGATTGGTACTATGTTCATGATTGTTTTGATGATCAAGACCTGTGATTTGTTTGCTGTGATTTTATGAATTAGCAAATTGTTTTTCTGTTTTCTCCTCGTTTTCCTCTTCTTCTATGGCTGCCACTATGTTTGGATGTGGAGTGACCACTATATTGGTTGATGTTTCATTTATTAACCCTTTCTCATTAGAAATTTCATCATTTTACAAAATGAACAAGTCAAGGTCAGTATGTATAAAATAAAGAGGGGGGTTTTCTGGTATTTCTTGGCTACTCACCATGTATTTCATGTGTGTTTCCTTATAAAGTCTTCTAGTTTGACTGAAAATAGGGATGGTGGTATAAGTCATATCCATTTTCAATGTACCTTGAAGTTTAGCCCCCCAAGATCTTGAAAGGAGCATGCCATATTTGGGAAGTATATTAGCCACGACAATTTCCATTACTAAGCTTTTGGCTTGGATTTGTGCTAAATTGACACAGACATCTTTTATTACGCCTAGGCATTTAGCTCTGCTGGAATCAAAGGAATATAAATCTTTATATGGCCTAGTCACCTCAAGACCTAATCTTTCCATTATCACTTTAGACATGAGGTTATGAGAAGCTCCTGAATCAAGCATGGCATTGTGCAAAATTTTATCATGGATGTTTAAACTGATGTAGAATGGAGGGGTAGTTCCTTATTGAAATTTTCCTTCAATCTTTGAACCGAACAGAAGCTCTGGTGTATCATCATTTAAGTTAACAGTATCATGAATATCTTCTATGTTCAAAGCTTTCAAAACTTGACATTTATATACATTTTGAGTGACTAACTCAGTGAGTGGGAAAAAGATCTTGATTTTGGCAATTTCATTCTCTAGGCTAAAAGGAATCTGATTTTTCAAAATGTTTGATTGAGCCTTGTTAGTCACTCCTTTATCAGCAAAATCAGCTTGCTGATTTCTACTATTTACAGCAGTCAAAAGGGTTTTTTCAGGAACATTAGCTGAAGTGCTAGTGCTACTAGGGTCACTACTAAGTTTGTATTGAATCTGAGCATTTTTTCCCTTATTTTGATCAGAACTTTTAGCCACTCTTTTATGATTTTTTTCTGTCTTTTTGGAAGCATTTACAGGGCTGTTTTTGGCAGAATTATCAGAGGCTGTCTTTTTGGGAGTTTCTTGTTTCTTTCTACTTCTTAAGACATATTTTTTAGGTGCTCCTATGATGGAATTTTCAAAGTCTTGTCTGTAGTATTCAGTTTCTAATCTTCCATCATCATAGGGTGTATATAGACCTTGTTTTATTTCATGGAGGAAATCAGAATCCTCATTGTTCACCTCTAGTATGTTCATTTTATCATCCTCTATTTGTTCAATTGTTTCTCCATCCTCATTAACATAATTTTCTTGAAAAGGAGTTCTGATCTGCCGATCATAATCTCTTTGTCTATTTTGAGGTTGATTTCTCCTAAAGTTTTGATTTTTGTTTTGGGATTGGTTTCTGTTTTGAGGAGCTGTTTGGTTTTATCTAGATTGAGCTCTCTCATATATGTTCATCATTTCCATCATCCTTTCCATAGTCTTGACCACATTGTCTAGTTTTGAGTCAAATGTGGAAGGTGCAGCTTCATCCCTATATGATACCCTCTTCTTAGTCTTCATTCTAGCTCTTTTGGAAATCAAATTTGCCTCAACACTGATTGCCCCTCTTTGCATATATTCTAATGTTAGGGGTTCTCTTTCTCTAAGTTGGTAGGCCATTTCAAGATAAAATCCATCAGGGAATTTCATTAGAGCTAGGCCTTGTGGAGGTTTCATATGGACGGGTAGGGCGTTGTACACACTATTGAATCTAGTACCATACTCTTGAACTCCTTCTCCAACATTCCTTTTAATGTTTTCATATTCAGATAGAATCTGGAGAGGATTCTTCTTGACCTACCATTTGTTTAGGAATAGTTTATGGAAAGATTCGAGGTCATGGATACTATTAGGGGTTAAGCCTTTAAACCATTTTCTTGGTTTTCACCCTAAACTTTGGGCAAACATCCTTAGTTTAATAGTTTCATCATCTATTTCTTTTATGTCAAAGTAGTCATTCATTTTGTCCACATGTAGCTGAGTAGTAGTAGAACTACTAACATCATATAATGGAATCTTGGATTGATAGTTATGTGGTAGAAGAGGTAAAGGAAAAGGAAGGACTAAGGGAGCATACCATGTTGCCATGATATGAGGTTGTGGAAACAATGGGGGATTTACAAGTGGAGGAAGGTGAGGAAGTGAAGTGGTTTGAACTGTGGATGTATGAATGGATGTAAGAGAGGTACTTGGACCAACTAAGTACTGTTGAGTAGATCTAGGATAAGAGAAACCAAAATTATGAATGATATGAATATCAAGTAGTGTAGATGGAGGGGTTTCTCTGCTATCAGTATGATCACCACAAGATTGGGGTGAATGTGGAGGCTCAAATCCTATCTGATCTTATATGTCACTAGGTGACTTGGTTCTAGATGGATTTATTATGGTAGGTAAGTCAACTTGTGTATCTTGCAGAGCTGTAAGATTTTTGGGAACAGAATTTTCTCTATGAATTGGTCTGACAACAGTTGGATTCTTGGATTTAGGAGACTTCCTATGGATGCTTTCTGGATTGTCAAATATTTTAGGAGGATTTGGGTCAGGATGGGATCTAGTATGAATTCTTTTAGAAGCCACTATGTTATGTTTTTAGACCCAATGATGAGAAAAGTTTAGCCAAGTATGACAGTATTTTAAGGCCAAGTAATCTTATGAAAGAAAACTTAATCCTCAAAGTTCTCTTAACTGGGTTTGTATGATGTTATGATGAAAGAGTTTCCCAGTGGAGTTTTTGGAAAACCAAGGGAAATCAGCAGGCCTACTGAAAACCAGTGGAGTCACCAAGTGGAGGACTTTTACTTGTTACTAAGGTCTGGTTGTTGTCCACCATCAAAAATCAGAAACCACTCTTGGTAGACACTTGGTTAATTTTAAGGAATGGGATTTTTCTATTTGTGAAGTTATCTATTACTCAGTATATTTCCCCAGTATGGTCACCACTATAATGGCTCCCTATAATTTGTGAGAGTGGAAAGAATAAATGCTGCAGGGACCACATCAGAACCACTTTGGAATCCTAGGATCTAGCCTTCCTGGATTTAGAGAGGGATCTCTCTATTAATATCTTTGAGTGATATATCTTTATGCTTATTTATGATATTAGGCTAGTTATGAAGCTCAAAGGAACTTTTTTTTTGGTTGATTTGTTGGGATGGGTAGAAGAAGAGGAAAAGGTCACTAGAAGGGTGAAGGTGAGAGGAGGTTGAAAAATGTTTCAACTGATAGGATAGGTCAAAATATAGTGTCAATTCATTGGGCTATGGAGTCACAAAAGGATTTAATTGTACAATAGTTCTACAAGGATTTCCATGCGGAAAGTCATCTATATCAAAGGATCTCTTTAGATTTATTTGTGGCATGAAACATCAAAGTGTTGTGAAATAAGAAAAGTTAATAACCAATTAAGAATCTATTAAATTCACTAAACAAGAAAAGCTTGTCGAAGTAACTGTTTGAAGCAAGCCAAAGGACAGGGCATACCTTAGAATTCTTTGGACAAACTTTTACTTAAGCACACTTTTCAGAAAACAATCTAGTAATCTAAAAGAATACTTTCAGAAAGGAGAAAACATATAATAAAATGAGGGGCAGCCTAAGATCAGGTAAGAACTTTGAATCTATCCTGCATTTAGACTCTACTTACCATGCAATGAAAATATCATTCAAGAAAAATGTCTCAAGTTTTACACAGAAAGACATGGGCTCACCAACATTCCTTGACTAGTTATACTCTATTGAATCATTCCAAAATTAACTATTAGAAGAAAACATAGAGATAAACGTTTCAGACAGAAATAGGGTACTTTGCAGTAAATCCTACTCTAAATTTTCTGTTCTTTATTAGAGAAAATGGACAGCATGAAAAACAAAAGGAAAAACAAATACAGTGAGGAATAACATCACCATTAACATAGACTAGGATCCCATGAATCAACTTGTATTATTGATGCTTAAACCAATTACATAATTCAAATCCAACAGGTCTTTACAGCTCTAACTTCTCTTCTCAGCCTAGTATTCTTCAATTACATCTCAGCATTTTAGCAGCTTCAGCAAATATTTACACTTGATAATAATTCATCTAACAACCAACCAACCCTTTACAATGTGCTCCTCATGGAGTATTTATAGAAGAATGAGGAGGTGGAGTGTAAGAAAGAATTCTAATGATATTTAAGACAGAGTAAATGCATCTCGACGTTAGGGATTTTACATAACCCAAGATAAAGAATATCAGATGTTTTAACCCTGTTAAATAAATATTTCATTAATTTTTGAACTACTTAGTTGCTTTTGTTGACTTTCAGGCTTATTTGGTAGGCTGACAATAACTTTCTGAGCTATCTTTGTAAAATATCTCTCACTGTAGATTTAATTTGTATGCTTTTGAGCCAAAATAAACTGGTAGGTGGAAATTTTGGTTTCTGGGGGAGTTAATTGCTTCACCGATGTGTCATTTTAAGCAGTCCCTTTGTTGATCTGTCATGCTTTGTCACTTTAAACACTGATTTAGCCTTTAATTATGTTTTAAGGCATTCTTTAATCATCTTTGGTCTTCATCATTGTGTCTTTATCTTTAAAACTATAGATTAAGATTTTGATCTTCAGACTTTTACTTTAATCCTTTAACTTTAATCTATGATTCTCTTTATTGTTCTTCATTAACTTTTATTGTTTGTTGACGGGTACTTTCTTTGTGCGCTGGATGGCTTTTCTCTGTAACCAATGCTCATGAAACAATTGGTTAAAACATGGAAATTAACCCCTTATGTCCCTTTTTGCCTTTGATCAGACCTTTGAGGATCGTCACCCTCGGCCTTTGTCACTTTCTTTGATTGTGGGGTGGTTTAATATCTTAAACACCATTAAACCTGCACATAACAACAAACCTGTCATAAAAACCTGTGTTTACTTGGTTAAACTACTTTACGGAGGCTTGGGGTGGTGGAGGAGCAATGTAGAGGGGATAAATACACAAAGGAAGGGTTCCATGGAAAATCATAAAAGAACCATGGTTTAAAACCGATTTTGGCGCAAAATGATGATAGGTGGTTTTGCAGAAAACCGGAGGTGGTTTTCGTGCGAGGTCAGAGTGGTTTGTGGTTTTGCGCAACGTGGACGTGATACACGTTGGAGGCTGCTGCGTGTCCATTAAAAACCACCGTTTTCACATGCAAATAGCGCGATCAGGAGGTTTCGCAAGGATGGGCACGAAACGAAGCTAGAGCCATTAGATTTGGGCAATCCAGATCAACAGTTATGATTGCGCGTGATAGTTGAATAGATGCGTGGGCGAAGGATGGTGGGGCCTGACGGTAACGTCAGTAATTCTGTCATGGAGTGGAATTTTAGACCAGAGGGTGATAAGGTATGGTTTAGCGGGAGTCGTTGGATCTGATTAGATCAACAGTCCAAATCTATTCCGGGGGAGAAGGTGGATGAGGGTTCGGGGAAATGGAAGAGAGCCGATGGCCATCAGATCTGGAGAAGATCAACGACTGAGATCAACTACAGGGGGACAGGGGGGGATGGAAAGGTTTTCGGTTGGGTGCCTCCGCAGTGAATGGGAAATGGGGAAAAATGCTGGCCCTTAGATTAGGAGAAGATCGATGGTGGAGATCGAGGGTGCAGGGGGACTAGGAGTACAGGCCACTTTGGTTGGGCTCCCCCGCAGTGAACTTGCGTCGTAGATCTAGGTTAATCGAACAGTGAGGATTGTAATAGGGAGGATGCATATCGGCGGCGAAAAGGGCTTGGGAACGAGGAAATGGGAATCGTCGAAGTATGATGGCCAATGGGGGCTTAAGACTTTTAGGCGACGATCTCGGGCCTCAATCTTATGAAGAATGAAGGGCTAGGTGTTTAAGCCGAAAGGCGCATAAAGCCTTATGCTAAAAATGAGCGGAAAAGGCCAAAAAATGAGGTTTTTAAACCGTTTTGAGTGGTTTTCATAGGTATAAAGAAGGGGTTTTAAACCTTATAAGAGTGATTTTACAAGGAAATGGAGGATAAAAATGGGAAAAATGGGTGCAACGATGGGAATACTTTGAAATGGAGAAATGATGGGTTTTGAAGGCAACTTTCTTTTTGAAACAGCAGGGCTACTTGAAGGCTTTTTAGGTGGAGAAATCAGAGAGATGAGTTCTTAGGACAAAGGACATAGCCAGGCTTCAATAACTTTACATATTTTCTTGAAATTTGTTTCTTGAAGGCTGTACACTTGTGTTAGCCATCATTTTATATGAAAAAAATTATTATTGATGGCTAACACCTTCTCTATAGGAAGTGGTTCTACGAGTATGAGAAATATGATGGTGGTGATGTAATCCTAGGGGATGAAAGGAAGTCTAGAAACGTTGGACGTTGAAACAAGGAAAGTTGAAGTTTCAAGGTGGAAAGATTATAACACTTCCTAGTGTTCTACATATTCCTTCATTTCCCAGAAATCAAATTTGTGTAAGTGAGATGGATGATGCAGGTCTAAAAGGATTCTTTGAGAAGGATACCTACAAGATGTGTTGGGGAGCATTGTATTGATGCGGGGAGTTAGGATTGGAACTCTATACAATATTTTGGGTAGAACTATTATTGATGGGTGCAATAGTTTTGTGGTTCTTGAAAGTGGAGTTGAAAACCTTGTCGTCTCTAGAAAAAATATCATGTTGTGGCATCAAAGGCTTGGAAATATAGGAGAGAAAGGCCTTTGAATACTTAATGGTAATGGTATGGTAGAAGGTATGTCTAATTTCTCTCTATATTTTGTTTTATGTGAACATTGTGTATATGGGAAGAAAAATCGGGAAAGTTTACCCTCTAGTGGTAAGAGGGCGAAAGGGATATTAGAGCTTGTGCACAGTGATGTGTTTACACCTGTGTTGGTTCCATCATTGGGTAAGCCTATGTACTAGGTGTCATTTATAGATGACTTCTGAAGGAATGCATGGATATATTTCCTCACAAAGAAATCTAAATTCTTTGACATATATAAAAAGTTTAAGGCTCTATTTGAAAACCCAACAGAGAACAAGATAAAGGTGTGAGGATAGATAATGGAGGAGAGTTCTGCAAGAAGGAATTTGAATAGTTATATAATAAGTGTGGTATAACATGGAATAATACTACTCCATACACACCTCAGCAAAATGGAGTTGCAAAAATATTGAATGGGACGTTGATGGAAAAGGAAAGAAGTATGCTTAGTGGTGTTAGGTTAGGATAGGAATTCTGGGCAGAGGGAGTGGAGAATACATGTTACCTCGTTAACAGATCACGTTCATGAGAATTGGAGTATAAGATCCACATGAGTTATGGATTGGTAAGAAACCCTCTATTTCACATTTGAGTGTATTTGGTTGTAATGCATATGTACATGTTCCAAAGGAGAAAAGAACCAAGTTATATGGTAGATCTGAAAGGTGCATATTTATTTCGTATAACGATGGTTTAAAAGGTTATAAGCTTTGTAACCTACAAAAAAGTAAGGTTGTGTAGAGCTGAGATGTGGTGTTTAGGAAGGTGAAAGATTTTATTAATCATGAATTCCTGCCAAAGGAGCCTGAGAAGATAGAGTTTGAGATAAAGGAGGATGAATCAGAATCTACAACAGAACAAGAATAAGAAGAGGAAGTTCTTAAAACTCAAGCTTTGATAAGATCAGTTCAAGAAAGAAGGAAACCTTAAAGGTATAGTCCATATGCTTCATGTTTAAATTTTTCTTTATCTATCATTGATGATGATACCAGAATTGTTAGGGAGGCAGTTGATTTAGAGGATGGAAAACTCTAGAAGGAGGCCATGGTTGATGAAATGGAATCCTTTCACAAAAAGAGGCATGGGATCTAGTGGAGTTGTTGGCTCGAAGGAAACCCATTCTCCACAAATGGGTGTTTAGAAAGAAGATGAATGTAGAAGGTAAGGTGGAGAAATACAAAGCTCAATTTTTAGCAAAAGGTTATTCCCAGGTTTCGAGAATTGATTTTGGTGATATATTTTCTCCTATTGCTAAGGTTGCTTCTATTAGATTACTTTTATTTTTTCTTGTTGCATTTTATTTTGAGGTAGAACAGATGGATGTGAAGACAATGTTTCTTCATGGGCATCTGGAAGAAGAGATCTACATGAAGCAACCTGAAGGTTTTTCAGTGAAGGGCAAGAAATAATCCATATTAAAAAAGTCTATGTATGGGTTAAAACAATCATCAAGGATGTGGTCTCATAAATTTGATACATATATACGGGTACTTGGCCTCAACATAAGAAAAGTAGAATACTGCGTACTTTTTAAATTAACTGATGACTGTGTTATTTATTTGGTCTTGTATGAACACTGTTACCAATGAAATAGGTAACCGCACTGTTACCTACTTATTTTTGGTAGCATAAAAAGCACCCAATTTTGAAAAGTGGTAATGCAGAATCACCCTTTTTTTTTTGGTGCACATTTTTGACACTCTAATATTTTTATTTATGAAGTATGAATATTTGTTTTAAAATGTTAGTGATTTTCATGCTAGCTTTGAAACGTATTGATGCAGCATCAACTTTTTTTTTTAGAGCGGTGATTTTCATGCTAATTTTGAAACGTATTGATGCATCATCAACCCTTTTTTTTTAGAGTGGTGATTTTCATGTTGGTAATAAAACACAAAACATCTCTCTCTCTCTCTCTCTCTCTCTCTCTCTCTCTCTCTCTATATATATATATATATATATATATATATATATATAATAAAAAAAACCAATAAAAATGTAAAAATAAAATAAAATTAACTCGTAAAAATAAAAAATTTAAACAAAATAAGTGAAAAAAAACAAAAATATTTGAAAATTATATCAAAAGAAATGACAAAATTTGAAAAAAAAACACATAATTTAAAGGAAAAAAACAAAAATTAACAAAAAAAAATATAAAATATAAAACATCAACAACATTTTTTCTAAGTTATTAAAAAAAACCATATAATTAAAAAAAATTTAAATAGAAAATTTAAAAATAATTAAAATTACAAAATTAAAATTTAAAATAAATAACAGATATCCATAAATTTACTGTGTTTTTTTAAATGAAACAATTTATAAATTTTAAAAATGAAAAACTAAATAAACTAAAAGATTAAAAAAAAAGAAATTTAATTAAAATTTAATAAATTTAATAAATAAATTTTAAATTTAAAAAAAAAAATAATCTAAAATATTAAATTTAAAAAAAAAAAAAAACAAATTAAAACAAAATAAATTTAAAATAAAAAATTTGAATTAAAAAAATTAATTTTTAATTTTTTGAAATTAAAAAATAAAAATAAATAAAAACAAAAAAGAAAAAAATCAAATTAAAATAAAAACAAAATTAAAAAAATATATGTTACGAATTAAAAAGAAAAAGAAAATTAAAAAAAAAAAAAAATTTAAAAAAAAAAAAAATCAAATTAAAAATAAAATTATTAAAAATAAAAAAAATCAATAAAAAAATAAAAAGAATTTTTTATCGTGGTGGCGCCGCCCATCAGCCTCCCGCCTAGGTGGCAGCAGAGGCCGACCGCTGGGCGGGTGGGTGGGGAGGCTGCATGTAGCCCCCTGCCCGCCCAGCGGCCAGTCTCCGCCGCCACCTAGGCGGGAGGCCGATTCCCGGAATCGGCCTCCCGCCACGAGAGGCCGATGCCAATTCCGGGAATCGACCTCCCGCAGCGGGAGGCCGACTGAGGCTGATTCCTGGAATCGCCCTCCCGCCACAGGAGGCCGATTCCCGGAATCGCCCTCTCGCTGCGGGAGGCCGATTCTCGGAATCAGCCTCCGCCGCCACCTAGGCGAGAAGCCGATTAACTACACCACCACGATCAATTTTTTTATATATATATTTTTTTTTTTTTTAATATTTTATTTTTTTGAATTTTTTTTTTTTAATTTTTATATTTGAAATTTATTTTTTTTTAATTTTTTTAATTTTTACTTTTATTTTTTTTAAATTCTATTCATTTTTTTGTTTTCAATTTTTTTTCTAAATTTTGTGAATAATTTTTATTAAATTTTGTATTTTTTTTTATCTAATTGATTTTTTTTTTTAATTTTTTCATATATTTTTTTTATTATTAAATTTTATGTTTAGTTTTCTCATTTAATTTTTTAAAATTTAATAAATTTGTTTTTTAATTTATTTGAATTTAATATTTATTTTTTTTATTACATAAAATTTTTATATATTTTTTTATTTCAATTAAAATTGTGTATTTAAAATTAGATTTTTTTTTTAATTAAACTTAATATTTTCAAATTAATTTTTTTTTTATTTTATTTTTTGTTTAATATATATATTTTTCAATTTATTTTTTTCAATTTTTCATTTTTAATTGATTTTTAAAGTTTTTAAAGTTTTTGTTTTAACCATGTTTTTTTCTTTTCTTTTATATTTAAAATTTATTTTTTATTTCAAAATTTATTTGTTTATTCATTTATTTATTAAAATTTAATATATATATATATATATATATATATATATATATATATATATATATATATATATATAATTTAATTTAATTTAATTTGTTATTTTAATATTAACATTTTTTTTAAATTTCATAAAATCTTTTATATATATATATATATATATATATATATATATATATATATATATTATTTTTTATGATTTAAATTTAATTTATTTTTTAAAATTTATTTGTTTTTTTAATATATAATTTTTTAAATTGAATATTTTTATTGTATTTTATTTTTCATTTTTTATTGTTAATTAATTTTTAATTTTTTTACTTTTAGTTTAAATAATGTTTTTTTTTTTTTAATTTTTATTTTAAAGTTTTAAATTTATTAAAATTTAATATATTTCTTTAAATTTAATTTTTTATTTCAAAATTTATCTTTTTATTTTTTTTAATTTAATAAACATTTTCTTTTTCTTTTTTAAATTTAATTTCTATATTTTATTTTTTATAATTTCTTTCTTTTTCTAACTCTATTTTTTTCTTTTTCTTTTTTTTAATATTTTTCTTTTTTTATTTCTATATATTTTGAAATTTTAATCTTTAAATTTTATTTTTATTTTTATTTATTTTTATTTTTCTTAAATTTTATGCTTTTTTAATGTTTGAATTAAAATTTTTATTTTCTTTTTATTTTTATTTTTTTATTCCTATATATTTTTAAATTTTAAGCTTTAAAATGTTTTTATTTTTTAAATTTATTTTTTTCTCAAATTTCAGGTTCTTTTTAATGTTTGAATTTTAAAAATTTAAAAATGTTATTTCTATTTTTAAAAATGTCAAAAATATGACACAACTTTTTTTTTTGTTATTCCAGCATCAACTGGTTTTGTTTTGAGGGTGTTTTTGCAATCCTTTTTTCGAGGAACAATTTTGTTTTTAGCATAATTTTATAAAATGTTGAAATTTGACCTTCAAAAATAACCAAGTGCGTTCTGGAATACATTTTTTTTGTTTTTGGGGTGTTTTTCATGTTTTTTGAGTATTTTTGGGCTAGAGTTCTCGTTTTGAAGTAAGGTTACCTATTTTATCAGTAACAGTGTTTATGTGGATGATATGTTGCTAATTGGAAATGTCAAAGAAATTATCCAGGGTTTGAAGACCCAATTGTCCTTCAAATTTGACACAAAGGATATTGGTACTGCAAACTATATTTTGGGCATGGAAATTAAACAATATTAGGAAAAGAGGAAGCTTTGCTTAAACCATAGGGAGTATGTCGATACAATATTGTAGAGGTATAATATGCACGGCAGTAAACCGACGAAGGGTCCTATTCCTGTAGGTGTAAATTATCCATTGAGCAGTGTCCTAAGCCACAAGAAGTGGAAGAGGACATGTCCCGTGTTCCATGTGCAAGTGCAATGGGTAGTCTAATGTATGCAATGGTATGTACTAGACCAGACATTGCACATGCAGTGGGAGTATTGAGTAGGTTTATCTCATAACCAGGAAAGGAGCATTAGACAACAGTGAAGCAAGTTTTCATATATTTTCGTGGCATTAGTGATTATGGTGTATTCTACCAAGGGAGACCAGGATTGGACAGAGTTTTGGACATCCATGGCTTTGTTGATGGAGATTGGGATGGATATCTAGTTCAAAGAAGATCAACAAGTGAATATGTGTTTAATCTATTTAGAAGAGCAGTCAGTTGGATGAGAAAGAGACAATTTGTAGTGGCTCTTTCAACTACAGAGGTTGAATACATGGAAGCCACACATGCAAGCAAGGAATAAGTTTAGTTGCAGAGATTGTGGTCAATTATGGGGTCGGTACGGAGAGCTATAAGCATATACTGTGACAAAGAAAGTGCTACTTTCTTGCCAAATAAACTTGCTTCTTTTTCAAAGACAAAGCATATTAATGTTAAGTATCACTTTGTGAGGGATATGGTTGAGGAAAAAAAGGTGTTGATTGTAAATGTGGACACTTTGAATAATTTTGTAGATTCGTTAACGAGGTCTGTGAGAACTGAGAAGTTTTATTGGTGTAGAGAAACAATGGGTGTTGCAAGACTGGACCAATGATTAAGCACTCGTGTGACCTTGTGTGGAAAAGAAAAGAACAAGTTACAGAATCTTGGGTGTGTGTTATGTTATTTCCAGGATTGATCGCATGCGTGGGGGGGCGAGGACCCCCCTTATTTGTTGCACTGGGTGCAGTAGGTGGGGAAATATCCCCCCATGTCGAGAGGTTTGTAGGGGACTAGTATCCCCCCTACACATGGGGTCTGGGGTAGTGCTTTGGGAAATTTTTTGGCGCCCTATATTAGGTGGGCGGACCTACCTATGGTTTTTTGCATGGATTTTGCACATGGTTTTGGGCATGATGATTTTCTTTTCATGGTATATTGTAGATCTAAGCAAGGGAACTACCGTTATGTTTTAATCGAGGGTTAACGGATTGTGGTTTATGAATGCTTGAAAATGTATATATATGCACTATAACATTGAATGGAATCTAATAAAAAATAAATCTGGTAGTCCCAGTTTTGGGATCCAGGGGAAGATATTTGTGTATGTGTTTCATTTTTATGTTCTCTCCATTATTTATTTTTGGTTTTTAAGAATTCGTTTGTAGGTATTTTCTCTATAGGCTTAAAGCGTACATTATGGGTGTGGTTGGATGATAGGCCTAGTGAAAAGGAGTTCCAACTTATGGATTGATCACATGTGGTGATTTGGAGAATCTTGAGTAGTCTTTAGTCCCTGTGTGATGTCAGTTTGTTGTCGATTTGTAGGCCCCACTTCCATAGCCGGAACATGGATGTCAGGTCATATCTTAGTGACACTCATCTCATGTTTACCCTGGAGAGGTTGTAAAAGTGATTTATTGTAGGAGGAGGCATTACATAATGCCTTGGTCATGATGTCACTAGTATGCTGAGAGCTAGGATAATACTATAGATTGTTAATCCGATCATGAATCACTCCTTTGATGTAGCGCATGTTGATATTGATATGTTTGGTATTCTTCCTTTGCACTGGATCTCGCAAAACTTCAGTGTACTCTGATTGTCGCACCGTATGAAAATCGAATAATAAAAAATGATACCAAACTCAAAAAGGAAATGTTATGACCAAATCACCTAAAAGGTGGCACTAACTTCTCCTCTATACTCAACATCTACTCATGATAAAGCAATGGCAACGTTCTTCTTTCATGACCAACAAATCGGGTTGGATCCAAAAATTACTACATAGTCTGAAGTGGACTCCTTTCGTAATGGATCTAGAGGAACACACTTCTGTTTCACATGTACATGTATCAGCTCTGATGTTTAGATCAAGGACTAGTTCTCCTTATCCACAGTTGCATGCCAATATTGATTATGTAAAACCTCAACATGCATTTGATGATAAGATGCATGTACCATATATACATGGATGGGCATGCATGTCCCTAGGGATGCATGATTGTGCTTGCATGGCTTTAGGGATGCCTTCATGGATGCATTCATTGTGTTATAGATGTCTCCTTAGATGCATGTATGGGCATGAATGGATATGCGGCTCAAAGAGCATGTGGGACATCATCAAATTGAGACCTCGTCATATATACATAATCAATAGTAGAGGAATCAAAGTCCTCTTCTATATTTTCAAAAATACTCTCTCCATTTGTAGCAAAGTCTTCTTCACCATAGGAGGAATATGTTTCTTCATGTGAGACATATTTGTTATTTGATAGTGTAAAATTATCATCTACAATAGCTTCATCAACAACCTAAGAAACAGAGTCATCATTTGAAACACCGTCTCAAGAATATTTGTTCATGAACTTGTTGAAAACGTCTTCATTGGCTTCATGACTACTATGATAGATCGGGCTCTCTATCTCCAAAATGGTGTTCATCTAGATCATCTTCATTACCATATAACGCTTTCAATGTAATCTAGATTTGATGGGGCGATTCAATATCTATGATCGGATAAACAATATCATGAGACACAAATAGACACAACCTTCCATAAGCCATGATAGATCTGTTAATCCAATGGAACTTCTCATCCTCTTACATCGGTTATGTCTCAATTCTTATGACTATCCAGTACAAGACTTTGATCCTAAGATGAAGCTCTCAATTCCCATGACTATTGAGTACAAGACTTTTCTCCTAAAATGAAGCAAAATTATTAACTCTTATAGTAATTGTACATAATAATTGTATATAATGAATATGAGAAAAACTCGAAATTCCATTGTTTGTTTACCATGTTAAATTATTAGAGCTTGACAAATAAAGACCTAGCTAGGAATGAATTATATATCACATTCTATAGTAATGATAACTACATACAAGCATTAAAGCTAACTAAAACTAAATAAATTTTATAATAGGTTAAAGTGAATAAACATCACATGCAAACATTAAAGCTAACTAAAACTATTTTCTTTATTAATACGCATGTATATTAACAATCAATAACAGGAAAGAGTACACTACTTTCTTAATTTAGAATTGAACACTAGCACTACTTTCTGAGAATTGAACACTACTTTCTAAGCTTAGAATTATTACGATTGGAAGCCTCGTGCATCACTTTCTGTTTACTTTCCACGTTAAGGTTGGATTTAAAATCGAAGAGGAAACAAAGCCGCATAGAGACTTTGATGAAAATTTTTCATCGAACTAAGCGGAGAATATGAAAGACGCCTTCGTAAAATTGAAATTATGAAAGTCGTATGAAAAAGAAAGAAAAAAAAAGGAAAAGCCATCAAAAACTAAAAAGAAAAGAAAGAATCAGCGAACAAAAGCATGGCGGTCGTTCCCTAATCCGATAGAGCATCGACCGACACTAAAGTACTGAAAAAATTCAACCAACAAAGCGGAGAATCTCGGAGATTCCTTGGAATCAACCTGAAAGGTGTAGAAGGTAAAAGTGAAATCATTATGAAATGGGGCAAAGCAAAACCTAAAAAGAAAAGAAAGAAAAGCATGTGGGTCTTTCCATAATCTGATAGAGAATAAACCGACTGTAAAGTACTGCACGTATCATCTACAACATCCATCTATCCAGTTCTCTTACTTTCTTTTATTCCTCTCCTTCGAGGCAAGAACGTTAAACCTATTCTTCAAACCTTTTGTCTCCATGCTCTCTACAAAAACATTGCAACTATTTCCTCATTATATATTCTCCAGACAGAGTAGTGCTCAGTATCCCTCAAGCTGTCAGCTATTCAGAAACAGCTTATCGGATTATCCATTATATATTTTCTTCTCTGAATTTAATGGCGCTTTTGTAAGCAGGGGATCAGATAAAAGCAGCGATGTTGGTGAGCCTTCATAGGATTCACACAGTGAATGACTTAGGGGAAAAGAAAATTGCAATCTTTCTGTAACTTAATGTCTTTGATGAATTCATATGAGTTGTTATTTTTTTTTATGAAAATCAATTAACGTTCCATTCAAAAATACAGATCTCTTTTACCCAAAACCTGTAGAATGGACATCGTATTATTTCTTGAACCTAAACAGTTATGATTTGAAATTGGATTGCAAAAGGATTTTCAACA
Organism: Pinus albicaulis; assembly: GCA_034641835.2. NCBI lineage: Eukaryota > Viridiplantae > Streptophyta > Pinopsida > Pinales > Pinaceae > Pinus > Pinus albicaulis. The sequence continues at coordinate 194,744,345 of CM076584.1, read as the reverse complement.
CAAAATGCAGGTAATTTTGAAAACCCAAATTGAACACGTTAATTTGAATGCTTTTTTAAGGTTATCGAGATGGAAGTGCACATGGACTGCAATGGATGCGAAGGAAAGATACGCCAGGCTTTGTGTATGCTCCCAGGTAAATATATCATACCATATTGAATTCTTGGAACAGCCATCAACATTTTTTACCGTAATTGTGTGTTGTTACTTGACATTTCTTTAAATGTATTGAATGGACATGGGAAAGACTCAGACATATCTAAACTAAAGTTTGATATGCAGTTATATAAGCATTGCAAAGGCACATGTAAACTCAGATTTGATATACAATTTCAAACTACTAAACTGCTGCAGTCTCTTATATGACCTTATACAAATGGCCTTGTATTATATATTGATTCAAAACTGTAACTTTATCTCAAAACTCTGTTTACATGGTTTTCTGATAATATAGAAAAGGTAAATGTAAAATATTCAAATATATTAAAAAAAAATTTGTTAAATGGTAGTACTAATTTAGAATGAATTTATTCATCCAAAAGGGGATTTCAACTTTTTTTTTTTTTTTTGATTTTTTTTTAAGTAGAGGGGCTTAATAATGTATTCATTTACTGTCAATCCAAATTCTGACCACCATGCATTTAATTAGAATAAAATAATTAATGTTAATTTTTACCATTAATTTTTTTATATTAAATATAATAATAGATAATGATATAATTTAATAAATTTTATCTAGAGTGATTTTGTCACATTCATCAATCAAAAAATTACTCAAATTTACTTAAAACAAAAAAAAATTTACCCATGGATCACACATACGCTGAAGAAGCACAGGCAGATTAGATAATTCACACCATGCAATTCACTGAATTTAAATTTCATCACCAATATTCTGATATGCTAAACATTGAACTTAATTTTAATACCACTTTCACGTAATTTACAACCTCACATTGCATATTATAAATGTATTGGAATTATTCTAATGTTTATGATGTGGTTATCAACCTTGGCGTACTTATTCACCATGTATACATCTCGTCCGAAGACGTGGTCGCATTTATACCTGCTTTGGTGTTTTTATTGCGTTTGTGTGTTGGGTTGTTACACAATCCCGAGGATATACCATACGGTGATCTGATAATTAACTCTACAATAATATCTTTTCTCCATTCGAGGGGATTAACTTCTTGACATACGGTGGAATGAACGTGGCAAACATTCATCTCGCCAAATGCCGGAAACTGGTTTTATTGGTATTCCCGGAATGACAGCTGCTCACCACTAGAGTTTTTTGGGTTATTGGAGGGAAAGGAGACTGTAGACTCCTTCAGTGATTTTCGCTGGTTCAGTGGCTGTTTCTTCCACACATGGTGCGCCTGAGGGTAGCCGCTGCCATAGGTTTTCTCGTCCAGAATGTAGCTTAAAGCTATGCTCCTTCCCTGGTAACTCCGTTATTCCATTTCTGCTAGCTTCCTTAGATGTTTAAAGTGCAAATGTTAATTCCTTTCCTTCTCGGGTTGACAGCGTGCGCGAAGTGTAACTACTATGGAGGCTTATCTTGGCGCTAAGAATGCATGGTTGAGAAATTTCCAGAAGGTAACCCATTTCCCTTGTTTTTGTTTACCATACTGGAGTCTCTCTAGTCTTCTGTTTGGTTTAATCGATATAGAGTTATTCGGCAGGTGCTTATAGATTTTCTCCTTACTCATAAACTCACTTCTCCTTGACACCAATTCCGAACCGGTTCTTTCAAACCTACAGGTGAGGCTTAATAAAAGAATTTGTATTCAGGGTTAACAAGAATACTCTACGTTTTCTGAGTTTATTTGTTTAATTTCCTTCATCGCCCTACTCACCGTGTTGTTTCCTTTTGCATTTGTACAGGTTTATGGCCTTACCTTAAAAGACCCTTCCAATTGCTTAAAGTGTACATTACCTGACCGGCCGTGTTCTCCTTTGCCAGGTAGACCACTAACAGGCATATACACTCATAGTTCTCTGCTAAAAACTCAACCCCTGCGGGTTTCAGCAAAGGGTTTCTCCTTTGTCTTAGGGTTTAGGGTGTTATCACAACGTTCCATGATATTATAGTTTCTAGAGTGCACAGGGTTTACACTACTATTGTGATTCTGCACTATGCTTTTCTATGGCTGTAACATCTATATACTATGTCACTTTGATGGGTCAGGTCGTGAGGACGGTTAACCCTCTTACCCTCCGACGCACCGACATTATTCCACTAATGTATTTAAGTTTGTCTTTCGGTGGCCTTTGAAATGTTTGGCTTTGATTTAAAATAAGGTTGAAAGATTCTTTAAATTCTTATTATAGTTCCAGCTCTATGATTTAATAAATACATGGTTTTCTCCCAGATCAATTTATGTACCATTGCTTGAATTGCGAAGAATCATTAAGGTGGTATCTATGTAAATGTATATTTTTATATGGTTAACCTTTTGTTTGTTGGAATTAATTTCCAAGCGCAGCATTGCCGTGCAGAGAACGGTGGCAAGACAGTCAAGATTTGGTCCTGGCAGCGAGCCGGCGGAGGGCCACCCCTTCGGAGCGGGCCCACGCCACGTGACCCATAAGCGATGTGCAGGAGGGAGTCGATGACAGAGTGGGAGATGAGGTTCTTACCCCAGACGACCCGGAGACCCACATAAATCATACGGCCATATGTTATATATATGACTTGCGGTTAAAATTTTTAAAATCGCATATGTTATTTGTTTTATATGTAATCTGTTTTATTTTAATGTATGTAAAACCTATATATTAAAAGGCCCAGCACATTGTAATAGCCGTGAAGCATATTTTTTTACATAGCAGTGGATGTAAAAAGATAAAAGACAGAAATGTAATTTGGAATTACACAGCAGAATGTTATTACACAGTTTTTTTTAATACACAGCAGTGCGGGAAACAAAGAAGTGAAGCACAGCAGTGCTGGGATAAATATCACAGTGCCGGAAAGTCAATTTGCTATCAATGCAGATTAGAGCGGTGCTGACAGGAGTAATGAACCATTAATGTTTTTCCAAGCGGTGAACTTAGTGGTTGAAGTAATTATAAATTTGAAGATATTTCTGTTTTGTAATATGTAGAGACAGAGCCATATTTTATGTAATGTTTTTATATACACAGCAGCGTATTGTAAAACACAGTGAGCAGAGTTTTATGCACAGCAAAGTGCATTTTGTAAAAGACAGAGAGTGTTTTTGAAAACAGAGTAATCACAGCAGTGACTGTTTTTAGTGAGACAGAGTGTCATTTGTAATTGACAGAGTGATAATTGTTGAACTGTGTTTGCAGCAGTCTCAATTATTTTGTAATCCCTCTTTTGAGGAAGTCTGTAACAGCAGTTTTTTTTTTATATATTGAAATATAAATTTTTCTGAGTTGAACTCTGTCTGTCAGTGAATTTTTTTTAATTATTCTCTGTGTTGAAGAGGGCAGTCTTATTGTTTTGGAATTCTGAAAATTCCAACATGGTATCGGAGCCAATCCAGGCTATTTGAAGGGTCAAATAAGCTGAAGGAACAGAGTTCGTTTTTGCAGCAACCTCTCCAGCAGAGTGAAGGTTCAGCCAAGAAGAATTCGAAGGTATTTCTCTATAAAATTTGTTGTGTAACTATTGCAAAACAGTGAGCTATTTTAATACACAGTCAAGTGTTTTTACCATAGTTAGAAGTGCAGAATGGCAGGCTCTAGCACAGGTATGAGTTTGGGAAATGTCCATCTCCCACAATTCAATGGAAAGACTTATGACTACTGGTCAATAACTATGAGGGCTTTATTTGTCTCCCAAGAGTTATGGGAATTAGTTGAGGATGGCTTTGAAGAGCCAGCAGATGAAGCAGAGTTTTTAATGTTAAATCAAGCAGGAAGAGAACATTTGAAGAACAATAAGAAGAGAGATGCCAAGGCTCTTTTCTTCTTGTATCAAGCAGTGCATGAGAGTGTGTTTCCAAGGATAGCAGCAGCCAAGAAATCCAGTGAAGCATGGGAAACTCTCAAGACAGCCTATCAGGGTATGGAGAGAGTGAAGACAGCAAAACTTCAGTTGTTGAGGAGAGACTTTGAGACTCTCTGCATGAAAGAGTCAGATAACATTGACTCATTCTTCACTCATGTGATTGGAATGGTCACACAAATCAGATCTCATGGAGAGATTCTTGAGGACAAGAGGATTGTTGAGAAACTCTTGAGAAGTTTACCCTCAAGATTCGATGTGATTGTCACCACCATAGAAGAGACAAGAGATCTCACAAAGTTTTCAGTGGATGAACTACATGCATCACTGATTACCCATGAACAGAGATTGGGTAGGAGTGAAAACTCATCTCTAGAACATGCTTTTAAGTCCCAGATGTCTTTCGGAAGAGGAAAAGGGCAAGGCAGAAGAGGAAGAGGCAGAAGCCAGAACAGAGGTGGAAGGAACAGTCCAGCAAATGCTCAAGGAAGGGGCAGCAATCCAAATCAGCATCAAGGCCAAGGCAGCAGCCAGCAAAATGGTCAGCAGAATGCACAAGGACAAAGGTATGATAAGTCCAATGTCCAATGTTATAATTGTAAGAAATATGGTCATTATGCTAATGAATGTAGAAAGAAGAAACAAGATATGAGAAGTGAAACTAGTGCAAATTTCACAAAAGAAAATAACAGCCAAAGTAATTTGTTTTTAGTTTGTAATATGGCTGAAGAAAAGAATGAGGATATATGGTTTCTAGACTCCGGTTGTAGTAACCATATGACAGGAAACTTAGCAATGTTTTCTATGTTAGATGAAAGTGTGCAGTCACAAGTCACACTAGGAACTGATAGCAAAGTTTTTGTTATGGGAAAAGGAGATGTAAATGTTTTAACAAGATTAGGTGCAAGGAAAACCATAGCAGATGTTTATTATGTTCGAGGAATGAAGTGTAACCTCTTAAGTGTTGGACAGCTTGTCCATAAGGGGTATAATGTTTTCTTTGATAATGATGTTTGTACCATCATGGATAAACCACCCAGCAAACAGTGTATTGCTGAAGTGAAGATGACAAGGAACAGGATGTTCCCTCTCATAATGAGAGCAGATCTGAAGAATGGCGAAGAGAAAGCAGCAGTTGCACAGGAGACTTACCAAAGCGAACCAAAGGATGATAATTGGTTATGGCACTTGAGATTCGGTCATCTCAACTTTGGAGGTCTTAATCTGTTGAACAGAAAAGGAATGGTAAGTGGTTTACCATTGATAGAGAAACCGGACAGCCTTTGTGAAGGTTGTATTCTTGGGAAACAACACAGAGAAAGTTTTCCTTCCGGGAAAAGCATAATGGCAAAAGCACCCTTAGAGATTGTCCACTCAGATGTATGTGGACCGATGCAAACTCCATCACTTGCAAGCAGCCACTATATCTTAACATTCATAGATGATTTTACAAGAAAAACTTGGGTTTACTTTTTGAAAAACAAAAGTGAAGTGTTTGAAAAATTCCGCAATTTCAAAGCACTTGTTGAGAATCAGAGTGGGCTGCATATCAAGGTCTTAAGGACTGATAGAGGAGGTGAGTATATATCTAAAGATTTTCTACGTTTTTGTAGAGAAAATGGAATACATAAGCAATTTACAACTAGATATACATCGCAGCAAAATGGAGTGGCCGAAAGGAAGAACCGAACCATAATGGACATGGCGAGGAGTATGTTGAAGGCAAAGCACTTGCCTAATGATTATTGGGCTGAAGCTGTACATTGTGCAGCGTATATCTTGAACAGGTGCCCTACAAAAGCAGTTATGAACAAAGTGCCGGAAGAGGCATGGAGTGGCACAAGGCAAAGTGTCACACACATGAAGGTTTTCGGATGTGTGGCTTATGCACACATTCCGGATCAGCTAAGAAAGAAGTTGGAAAGCAAGGGGGAGAAATGTATTTTCATTGGATACAGTGAGGAATCCAAGGCATACAGGTTATATAACCCATCCAGCAAGAAGTTTCTTGTGAGCAGGGATGTTCAGTTCATTGAAGAGGAAGCTTGGGATGGAAGCATAGAGAAAACAATGAATGTTAAACACTGTTTATCTCATGATGAGAATGATGATGAGGTGGCTGAAATACATCCCCAAACAGCAGCACCAATACAAGGGCAGCAAAGTACACCTTTGAGGAGAAATGAAAGTGCTTCTCCAAGCACACCACAAGGAGGAAATTCAAGTGCTTCTTCAAGCACTAATACACCTACTGTAAGAGGTAAGAAATTTAGAAGTTTGAAAGAGATTTATGAACAAGATATAACAAATGAAGGTATCAATTCTTTGTTTTCTTTATATTGTCATGTTGATGATCCTGTTCATTTCGAAGAAGCCATCAAGGATAAGAAATGGATAGAAGCTATGGATGAGGAACTTAATGCCATAGAGAGGAACAAAACTTGTGATTTGGTTGAACTCCCAAAAGGTAAAGATGTCATTGGTGTTAAATGGGTCTACAAGACCAAGAGTAATGCTGAAGGCAAGATAGAGAGACACAAGGCAAGGCTTGTTGTCAAAGGCTATAAGCAGAAGCATGGCATAGATTATGAGGAGACTTTCGCACCGGTTGCAAGAATGGAAACCGTGAGAGCAGTGTTGTCCATAGCAGCACAAAACAAATGGAAAGTTTACCAAATGGACGTGAAGTCAGCATTTCTGAATGGAGTGTTAATGGAAGAGGTTTACATTGATCAACCTCTCAGCTATGAAAAGAAAGGCCAAGAGCACAAAGTATGCAAGTTGAAGAAAGCTCTTTATGGGCTGAAGCAAGCGCCAAGAGCGTGGTACAGTAGGATAGATTCCTATCTACTGGAAAATGGTTTTGAGAAGTGTGAGGGAGAACCCACCCTCTACATCAAAGAACAAGATGGTAAAATTTTAATTGTAGTCTTGTATGTTGATGATGTTATTTTTACAGGTAATGATGATTGCCTTATTGAACATTTTAAAACAGTCATGAAAGAAGAATTTGAAATGACTGATATGGGTTTGCTGAGATATTTCTTGGGAATAGAAGTAGAACAAGATGAAAGTGGGATTTTCATCTCACAGGCAAAGTATGTTAATGAAGTTCTTCAAAGATTTAACATGCAGGAGAGCAAAGCAGCAATCACTCCCACAGTGATGGGATTAAAACTCAGCAGAGAGGACAGCAGCAAGGATTTTGATCCTAGTTTATACAAGAGCATAGTTGGCAGCCTCATGTATTTGACTGCAACTAGGCCGGACATAATGCATGCTGTTAGTTTGATTTCCAGGTTCATGGAAAAGCCAAAGGATGCACATTGGCAAGCAGCAAAAAGAATTTTGAGGTATGTTAAAGGTACTAAAAGGTTTGGTATTTTTTATACTACTTCAGAAAATTCAGATTTAGTTGGATACACGGACAGTGATTGGGCTGGAAGTGTTGATGATCGGAAGAGCACTTCCGGTTATGTTTTTCATATGGGTTCAGGAGCCATTTCATGGGCTTCTAAGAAACAAACCATTGTAGCATTGTCTACAGCAGAAGCAGAATATGTGGCAGCTACAGCAGCAGTGTGTCAAGCAGTTTGGATGCGGAAAATGTTGAGAAGCTTATGTCAAGAACAGGTAAAAGGGACAATGATCTTTTGTGACAATAGTTCAGCTTATCAGATTGTCTAAAAATTCTGTTTTTCATAAAAGGACAAAGCACATTGACACCAAGTTTCATTTCATACGGGAATTGGTTAGCAATGGCGAGATTGTTTTGCAGCATTGCAGAACAGAGGATCAGTTTGCAGACATCCTCACAAAGCCACTACAGCAAAAAAGCTTTGAATATTTCAGGAAATGCTTGGGTATGAAGGAAAACCCAACAGTTGAAATTAAGGGGGAGTGTTGGAATTAATTTCCAACTGCCAGACATTGCCGTGCAGAGAACGGTGGCAAGACAGTCCGATGGGGTCACACTGGCAGAACCGGCAGAGGGGCATACCCCTTCGGAACTGGGCCCACGCCACACAGCCGCAAAGCCAGTCCGCGGGGGTCGATGATAGATTGAGGGCGGAGGTTCTTACCCCCCCGGAACATCCAGGGGCCCACATAAATCATACGGCCATATGTTATATATATGACTTGCGGTTAAAAGTTTTAAAATCGCATATGTTATTTGTTTTATATGTAATCTGTTTTATTTTAATGTATGTAAAACATATATATTAAAAGGCCTAGCACATTGTAATAGCCGTGAAGCATATTTTTTTTACATAGCAGTGGATGTAAAAAGATAAAAGACAGAAATGTAATTTGGAATTACACAGCAGAATGTTATTACACAGTTTTTTTTTAATACACAGCAGTGCGGGAAACAGAGAAGTGAAGCACAGCAGTGCTGGGATAAATATCACAGTGCCGGAAAGTCAATTTGCTATCAATGCAGATTAGAGCGGTGCTGACAGGAGTAATGAACCATTAATGTTTTTCCAAGCGGTGAACTTAGTGGTTGAAGTAATTTATGGCTGAAGATATTTCTGTTTTGTAATATGTAGAGACAGAGCCATATTTTATGTAATGTTTTTATATACACAGCAGCGTATTGTAAAACACAGTGAGCAGAGTTTTATGCACAGCAAAGTGCATTTTGTAAAAGACAGAGAGTGTTTTTGAAAACAGAGTATTCACAGCAGTGACTGTTTTTAGTGAGACAGAGTGTCATTTGTAAATGACAGAGTGATAATTGTTGAACTGTGTTTGCAGCAGTCTCAATTATTTTGTAATCCCTCTTTTGAGGAAGTCTGTAACAGCAGTTTTTTTTTTTATATATTGAAATATAAATTTTTCTGAGTTGAACTCTGTCTGTCAGTGATTTTTTTTAATTATTCTCTGTGTTAAAGAAGGACAGTTTTATTATTCTGGAATTCTGAAAATTCCAACATGTTTACAATGCTTGTCTCATCTAAATTTCTTTAAAGTTTTCGATAACATGATAGTATGAACAGTGTGTTTCTTACTGTTGCACTATGATGGTAATTTCATCGTTCATGTTTTCTTATTGCATGCACTGTTAAACTTTCTTTTTCCAGTTAAAAGTTAAATACAGGTGCTTAATGGGCCAGTTATCAATTTTCATACGGCTTTACACGTTTTGTTTACTTTGCATGCTTATAGGTCTACCTAGATATTTAGATACAGTGACCGGCCCACTATATCCTCACAATGGCCGTGTATAATTAGTTTCTAAAGGACAGGGGTGAGTTAGGGTTTTCCAACCCAGACTCGGCTCCACAAGTTCTGTTTTAATTTACTTTCGACCCTACCAGGTCTTAGCAGAATTTTTGGTTTACCCTGTACCTTTTCTTACTTTTATTGAGTGAATATCTACTTCAACTACTGCATTACATTGCTTTATTTTATCAGTGGAAGTGATTATCTATGGTTCGGTATCAGTTCTTACACCTTGGCTATTTATAATAATACCTGTAAGAACTCCTATTGTACTCTTCTTTACAATTCTAGAGTAAAACAGGATATACATTTTTCCTCGTATTTCTGCTACTGTCTATATCGAGATTATTTCACATAATGGAAAAGTTTAATTCCACAGTAACATACTTCAGACTATTTAATTATTACTGGGCAGGTACAATAATAACATTCTTGCTTACAAACTCGACTTACAGAAATATTTCCAAGTCAATCTTCTAATTATTAGTAACATAAAACTTTAAATAACACTTATCTGGATGGAGATATTAGCCCTTAAACTGTGGTCCTCCCAACCATCAAGGGAGGCAATGACGTCCTCCTCTTGCCCCCTAGCTCCAGAATATCAGTCAGTGCCACGGGAACAAAGAATAATCCTTCTGTCGTGATCTCTGGATCGCCAATCCAGCCACAGACAGACAATTATGGCAATACGATTTGCAGAAACTATTCTCCACTGGTCTTTCACCCAGCGCTAGAGATTACTTCTTACTGCATCTTACCATTTTCCAGAAATTCACAGAACACCTATCCCTCTCCTGGGATTTCCTTTTATCCCTATAGGGTAGGTAATTGTCCTTCAACTGTTCCCAACCACCTCTATTCTTAGAAACTTACCAAAATTTTAAGAGATTCCCCTTTTCATTTTCTAACTCAGTAATTCCAAGTAAAATGGTGTTTTTGAGTTTCTTTATCAAAATTAAAATGAACAAATAATAAAATAAACAAATTGTCTTTTCAGTTATTCATACTAATTAACTCTTAATGAGGCTGTCACATCTTCCCCCCCTGGAAGTAACACCGTCCTCGGTGTTTTCAGCTCATCTCTGTAAAGAGTTTCGGGTAGGCTTCCTGCACAAACTTTTCATCCTCCCAAGTAGCTTCGTCAGGTCCAAAGTACTTCCACTGCACCTTTACCTGGGAAATTACTCTTTTACGGAGTTCAATTTCTCTACGGTCAAGTATACATAGCGGCTCTACCAGAAATTCTCCATCCGGTTCTACCTGAAAGCAGAACAACAAGATTACCAATCAGTAAATTTTTTTTTTTTTGTTTTAAATTCAATATTTCAGTTAGGACTTATTTCCATTCCATGTTCCTACCTGAATGTTTTGCCAATGAATTACATGTTTTTCATCATGCACATAACGCTTTAACAAGGACACATGGAATACATTGTGTACTTTAATGTGACTAGGCAAAGCCAGCCTATAGGCTACTAGTCCCACTCTTTCCAGAATTTGGAAGGGTCCACAGTAACGTGGGGCTAGCTTGGCACAAGAAGTTCACCTTAAGGTACTTCTTTTAGGCTTAATCCTGACATACACGTGGTCACCCACTCCGAATTCGCGATAAGATATTTTCTTATCTGCAAAGAACTTTTGTCGGTCCTGTGCGGCCTTCAAATTCTGCCTTATTATTTTTACTTCAGCTTCTAGCTCAGCCAACATTTCTGGTCCCAACATTAATTTTGTCTCCAGACTGCTCCAGTTAATTGGTATACGACATTGTCGTCCATATAACGCTTCGAAGGGGCTCATCTTTAGAGATTCCTGATATCCGTTGTTATATGCAAACTCCACTAGGTGCAGGTAATCCTCCCATTTAGCTGGCTGCTGCATTACATACATGCGCAGCATATCCTCCAAAACTTGGTTTACCCGTTCTGTCTGCCCATCCATTTGAGGGTGATAGGCAGTATTGAAGTGTATCTGCGTACCTAAACCTGAAAACAAAGTTTTCAAAAATGCGGAGGTAAACTTAACATCCCGATCTGAAATTACGGTCTTAGGTATGTCGTGCAATCTAAAGATTTCCCTCATGAATATGTATGAAATCTACACTGTCTTGTAAGTGGATTGCACAAATATGAAATTGGTAGATTTACTTAATCTGTCCACTAATACCATGATAGAATCATTCTGCTTCCTTGTTTGAGGTAAGCCCGTGATAAAATCTAAAGAGATCACTTCCCATTTTCATTCAGGGATGGGTATGGGTTGTAGTAGCCCTGTTGGATGCCGATGCTCCACTTTAACTTGCTAGCATTCTAAGCACTTTCTCAAATATTCCGCAATGTCTCTACGCATACCTGGCCAATGATATATCTTTCTAATTCCCGAAAGCATCTTTTGATAGCCAGGATGGCCAGCATAGTTGCTGTGATGGTACTCGTCCAGGATTAACTCCTTGAGACTTCCACGATTAGGAACATAGGTTTTTCTGCGAAAACTTAACATTTGTTCTTCGTTGCTTCCATACTCGGATGGCTTACCTTGATCTTTATCCGTTTCCATCTGCTGCCATAAAAACTTGTATTCGGGGTCCTTTCGTGCTTCTTCCCTTAATTGTTCCGACAGCTGGCTTACAGGTTGGCTGTAATACATTGCATAAATTCCATGCAATTTCCTACTCAGAGCATGCGTAACCCGCCTTTATTTTCCTTAACGTGTCAGATATCCATGTCGACAACTCAAAATTGCATCTACCTCTCTTCGTCTAGAGTTCAAATCGCTCGCTTAAAAATAGCATTTTCCAACCGCGTTGGTGGTCTGTTTTTAAGTATGAACCTTTCCTCCAAAGAAATAATGCCTCCACATTCTGAGAGCATGCACTACTCTTGGCATGGAGTTCTAGACTCATAATCCTAGTGTGTCTTTGTTCATGTTCTCTCACTTCCTGACTCAGGCTATTACCTTTTCCTTCCTTGCACACACCGCACCAACTCCCTCCCTTACCTGCATCAAGACACACCACATAGTCTTTGTCGGGGTTTCCAAGAATCTTTCCGCCTTTTTCAAATGTTTCGACATTCATTCGTCCATTTGGAAGGTTTTCCTTTCTTTTGCAAGGATGTAATAGGATAGGCGATCTTAGAAAACCCTTCAATAAATCTTCTGTAATATCCAGCTAGACCCATAAATGACCTGATATCTGCCACATTCTGTGGTACTCGCCATTCCATGATAGTTTTAATTTTTTCAGGGTCCATCGCTATTCCTTCAGCTGTCACAACATGACCTAAATACTGGATTTCTGATTTAAAGAAATCGCACTTGCTGAATTTAGAGTACAACTGATGCTTTCTGAATATTTCCAATACCATCCTCATATGTTCCTTATGTTCTTCCTCGCTCTTTGAGTATATGAATATGTAGTCAATGAAGACCAGTACAAAGTGATCTAAAAAATGATGAAAAATGCCATTCATCAACCTCATAAAGGTTCCTGGGGCATTTGTCAATCCGAAGGGTAATACCACAAATTCATAATGCCCATATCTGGTGCGGAATGTTGTTTTGCAAACATCCTCATCCTTGATTCGAATCTGATGATATCCAGACCTCAAATCTATTTTACAGAACACTTTGGCACCTCTCACCTGATCAAATAAATCGTGGATTCGAGGTAGAGGATATTTATTCTTAACTGTCAACTTTTTGAGTTGTCGGTAATCCATACACATACGTAAGGTTCCATCCTTCTTTTTAACAAAGAGGATTGGTGCTACCCAAGGTGATACACCTGGGCGAATATATCCTTTATCTAACAACTCCTGCAATTGCATCTTTAACTCTGTTAATTCTGGTATACTCATTCTGTAAGGTGCTCTTGACACAGGAGTGGCTCCGGGTAGTAATTCAATGGTGAAATCAATATCTCTTTTAGGTGGCAACCCTGGAATGTTTTCTGGAAATATATCCAAGAATTCCTGTACTACAGGGATGTCTTTTATATCTGCAGCCTTTTCCTTAGATTCAGTGTACCCTACTTGAATTGCGTATAACTGACATCCCTTTCGGATACACTTGCTCATATGAGACGTTGTTATGGGGCGTAATTGCACAGGCTTTTTAATTCCTTTAATTTCCTTACGCGTACCATCTAGCGCTCTATAATAAATTGTCTTTTCCTTACAGTCCACTAAGGTCCAATGTTTTCCCAGCCAGTCCATTCCCAGTAACACGTCATATGATCCTAATGGCAGAATGTTTAAGTCTACCTGCAACTGCTGTTCTACAACTTCCAGTATGCAATCAGCAATTTTCGCAGTCACTTTGCGTTTCGCTCCGGTGGCTAGTTGAACTAACCAGGAGTTTTTAAATTTCTGTTCTTTTAACTTACACATCTCCACTAGTTTAGCACTTACATAACTTAAACTAGTTCCAGGATCTACTAAAATCGAGACAGGTTTAGATAACATAGTACCTTCCAGTTCAATTATTGTGGGTTGGAAGTCAGCCTGTCGATCCTCCAAGGCTGCGTTTATGCGTGGTATGTTTCGCGCCACGTCCCCTACTGTTGATTCCTCCTGCAAGTTTGCCACGGTTTCATTCTTCTTCGGCTGTGGGCAGTTTTTATAGTAGTGAGCTTCCCCACAGCCCCAACACTATAGGGGAGGTTTAGAATTCTCCCCCTACTCTGGTTTGCTTGATGCTTCTGTGGGTTTTTCTTCAGCTGGCCACTTGATCCTTTGATGGTTCCTGTTAAACTGTTTTCTACTAGCGTTCCGTCCTACCCCTTTAAAGTGGTTGCTTTTGCTGCTTTCAAAAGTAGAGGAATTCTTCGAATTTTTCTATGGCTTCCATCCCTTTCCAGCATCCCCTTTGGTCTTATACTGCTGGTAACACATGCGTGCTTTCTTGAGCGCTTCATCCATGGTTTGGGGGTTAACAAACTCTATTCTTTCCCTCATGGGTGCAGGCAAACTATTCAGAAATCTCTGTACCTTGGCTTTTTCCTCTCTGAGGTAAGGTACATAGCGTAGCAAGGAAGTAAACTTCGTGACATACTCGTCCATGGTCATTTGGCCCAGCCTAAGATCATGGAATTCCTTGGCTTTATCATCATAGAATCTTTCTGTTAGATATTTATCTTTGAAGTACTGTTGGAATAATTCCCATGTAATGTCCCGCTCCTCAATACTGTGAACATTTTTTTACCTCCTCCCACCACAGGGTGGCTTTCTCTCGCAGTTGATATATAGCCAATCTGGCCTTCAGATTTCTGCTATACTCATATACCTGAAAATATTTATTGATGTTAATCAACCATGCTTCAGCTGCTTCCTCCGCCTCACCATCAAACATTGGTGGTTTAATCTTACGGAACTCCCCCTGCAATTCAACTTTCTGCCTCTTATGATCCTATTGATCAGGCTAATTCTCCAATTCTGCCTCATTATTATTATGTTTTTTGCTCCTGTGGGAGAAAATCTTTTCAGTCTTTCCAGTAGTGTTGTTTCTAGTTTGCTGGTCTTCTGCTTCCGTTGATAATTCTTTTTCTGCACTGGGTTGTCGTATTTCATGATTTTGTTTGTTGGATATACTCTTCAAAATATTTTCCTGATATTGCAACAACTTTTCATTGTCTTTCCGGACTCTAATCATCTCTTCCTGTAACTGTTGTACTGTGTTTAGCAGGAAACCAGTTTGTTGCTACTGTTCTTCCAGCAATTTACTCGTTTTTTGATGTTGTTCCACAGTTAGTTGAACCCACATTTCTGGGTCCATAACTGTTGGACCTTGAGTCTCGTGCGGTTGTGACTGAAATGCTATATCTTCCCTCAAATATTTTTCCTTCTTCTCAGTGCACTAATACACACACATCTTTGTTAGTAGACCCTTAGGTTGCCAGTGTAGTAACCAGCTCTGATAGCACTTGTCACATTCATCAATCAAAAAATTACTCAAATTTACTTAAAACAAAAAAAAATTTACCCATGGATCACACACACGCTGAAGAAGCACGGGCAGATTAAATAATTCACACCATGCAATTCACTAAATTTAAATTTCATCACCAATATTTTGATATGCTAAACATTGAACTTAATTTTAATACCACTTTCACGTAATTTACAACCTCACATTGCATATTATAAATGTATTGGAATTATTCTAATGTTTATGATGTGGTTATCAACCTTGGCGTACTTATTCACCATGTATACATCTCGTCCGAAGACATGGTCGCATTTATACCTGCTTTGGTGTTTTTATTGTGTTTGTGTGTTGGGTTGTTACACAATCCCGAGGATATACCATACGGTGATCTGATAATTAACTCTACAATAATATCTTCTCTCGATTCGAGGGGATCAACTTCTTGACATACGGTGGAATGAACGTGGCAAACATTCATCTCGCCAAATGCCCGAAACTGGTTTTATTGGTATTCCCGGAATGACAGCTACTCACCACTCGAGTTTTTCGGGTTATTGGAGGGAAATGAGACTGTAGACTCCTTCAGTGATTTTCGCTGGTTCAGTGGCTGTTTCTTCCACGCATGGCGCACCTGAGGGTAGCCGCTGCCATAGGTTTTCTCGTCCAGAATGTAGCTTAAGGCTATGCTCCTTCCCTGGTAACTCCGTTATTCCATTTCTGCTAGCTTCCTCAGATGTTTAAGGTGCAACTGTTAATTCCTTTCCTTCTCGGGTTGACAGCGTGCGCGAAGTGTAACTACTATGGAGGGTTATTTTGGCGCTAAGAATGCATGGTCGAGAAATTTCCAGAAGGTAACCCATTTCCGTTGTTTTTTTTACCATACTGGAGTCTCTCTAGTCTTCTGTTTGGTTTAATCGATATAGAGTTATTCGGCTGGTGCTTATAGATTTTCTCCTTACTCATAAACTCACTTCTCCTTGACAGCAATTCCGAACTGGTTCTTTCAAACCTACAGGTGAGGTTTAATAAAAGAATTTGTATTTAGGGTTAACAAGAATACTCTACGTTTTCTGAGTTTATTTGTTTAATTTCCTTCATCTCCCTACTGACCGTGTTGTTTCCTTTTGCATTTGTACAAGTTTATGGCCTTACCTTAAAAGACCCTTCCAATTTCTTAAAGTGTACATTACCTGACCGGCCGTGTTCTCCTTTGACAGGTACACCACTAACAGGCGTATGCGCTCATAGTTCTCTGCTAAAAACTCAACCCCTGCGGGTTTCAGCAAAGGGTTTCTCCTTTGTCTTAGGGTTCACGGTGTTATCACAGCGTTCCGTGATATGATAGTTTCTAGAGTGCACAGGGTTTACGCTACTATTTTGATTATGCACTATGCTTTTATATGGCTGTAACATCTATATACTATGCACTTTGATGGGTCGGGTCGTGAGGACGGTTAACCCTCTTAACCTCCGACGCACCGACATTATTCCACTAATGTATTTAAGTTTTTCTTTCGGTGGCCTTTGAAATCTGTTTTGACATGAATTGCCAAGTCTCGTTGGAACTCCTTCCAGATTCTTGTTATAGTTTCCATGCTCTATGATTCAATACGACCTATGGTTTTCGCATGCGGATATTTCTTGCGCCATTGGTGCGAAGAATCATTCTGGCAGTATGTAAATGTATATTTTTTTATATGGTTAACCTTTTATTTACAATGCCTGTCTCATCTAAATTTCATTAAAGTTTTCGATAACGTGATAGTATGAACAGTGTGTTTCTTACTGTTGCACTATGATGGTAATTTCATCGTTCATGTTTTCTTATTGCATGCACTGTTAAACTTTCTTTTTCCAGTTAAAAGTTAAATACAGGTGCTTAATGGGCCAGTTATCAATTTTCATACAACTTTACACGTTTTGTTTACTCTGCATGCTTATAGGTCTACCTAGATATTTAGATATAGTGACCGACCCACTATATCCTCACAATGGCCGTGTATAATTAGTTTCTAAAGGACAGGGGTGAGTTAGGGTTTTCCAACCCAGACTCGGCTCCAAAAGTTTCGTTTTAATTTACTTTTGACCCTACCATGTCTCAGCAGAATTTTCGGTTTACCCTGTACCTTTTCTTACTTTTAGTGAGTGAATATCTACTTCAACTACTGCATTACATTCCTTTCTTTTATCAGTGGAAGTGATTATCTATGGTTTGGTATCAGTTCTTACACCTTGGCTATTTATAATAATACCTGTAAGAACTCCTATTGTACTCTTCTTTACAATTCTAGAATAAAACAGGATATACATTTTTCCTCATATTTCTGCTACTGTCTATATCGAGATTATTTCACATAATGGAAAAATTTAATTCCACAGTAACATACTTCAGACTATTTAATTATTACTGGGCAGGTACCATAATAACATTCTTGCTTACAAACTTGACTTACAGAAATCTTTTGAAGTCAATCTTCTAATTATTAGTAACATAAAACTTTAAATAACACTTATCTGGTTGGAGATATTAGCCCTTAAACTGTGGTCCTCCGAACCATCAAGGGAGGCAATGACGTCCTGCTCTTGCTCCCTAGCTCCAGAATATCAGTCGGTGGCACGGGAACAAAGAATAATCCTTCTGTCGTGACCTCTGGATGGCCAATCAAGCCACAGACAGACAATTCTGGCAATACGGTTTGCAGAAACTATTCTCCACTGGTCTTTTACCCAGCTCTAGAGATTACTGCTTATTGCATCTTACCCTTTTCTAGAAATTCACAGAACCCCTATCCCTCTCCTGGGATTTCCTTTTATCCTTGGAGGGTAGGTAACTGTCCTTCAACTGTTCCCAACCACCTCTATTCTTTGAAACTTACCAACAGTTTAAGAGATTCCCCTTTTCATTTTCTAACTCAGTAATTCCAAGTAAAATTGTGTTTTTGAGTTTCTTTATCAAAATTAAAATGAACAAATAATAAAATAAACAAATTGTCTTTTCAGTTATTCATACTAATTAACTCTTAATGAGGCTGTCACATCTTCCCCCACTAGAAGTAACACCGTCCTTGGTCTTTTCAGCTCATCTCTGCAAAGAGTTCCGGGTAGACTTCCTACACAAACTTTTCATCCTCCCAAGTAGGTTCGTCAGGTCCAAAGTGCTTCCACTGCACCTTTACCTGGGCAACTATTCTTTTACGGAGTTCAATTTCTATACGGTCAAGTATACGTAGTGGCTCTACTAGAAATTCTCCGTCCGGTTCTACCTAAAAGAAGAACAACATGATTACCAATTAGTAAATTTTTTTTTTTTTTTTTTTTAAATTCAATATTTCAGTTAGGACTTATTTCCATTCTATCTTCCTACCTGAATGTTTTGCCAATGAATTACATGTTTTTCATCATGAACATAACGCTTTAACAAGGACACATGGAATACATTGTGTACTTTAATGTGACTAGGCAAAGCCAGCCTATAGGCTACTGGTCCCACTCTTTCCAGAATTTGGAAGGGTCCACAGTAATGTGGGGCTAGCTTGGCACAAGAAGTCCACCTTAAGGTACTTCTTTTAGGCTTAATCCTGATATACACGTGGTCACCCACTCTGAATTCGCGATAAGATATTTTCTTATCTGCAAAGACCTTTTGTCGGTCCTGTGCGGCCTTCAAATTCTGCCTTATTCTTTTTACTTCAGCTTCTAGCTCAGCCAACATTTTTGGTCCCAACATTAATTTTGTCTCTGGATTGCTCCAGTTAATTGGTGTACGACATTGTCGCCCATATAACGCTTCGAAGAGACTCATCTTTAGAGATTCCTGATATCCGTTGTTATATGCAAACTCCACTAGGTGCAGGTAATCCTCCCATTTAGCTGGCTATCGCATTACATACATGCGCAGCATATCCTCCAAAACTTGGTTTACCCGTTCTGCCTGCCCATCCGTTTGAGGGTGATAGGCAGTACTGAAGTGTATCTGCGTACCTAAACCTGAAAACAAAGTTTTCCAAAATGCGGAGGTAAACTTAACATCCCGGTCTGAAATTACGGTCTTAGGTATGTTGTGCAATCTAAAGATTTCCCTCATGAATATGTCTGCAATCTGCATTGTCTTGTAAGTGGATTGCACAGGTATGAAATGGGCAGATTTACTTAATTTGTCCACTACTACCATGATAGAATCATTTTTCTTCCTTGTTCGAGGTAAGCCCGTGATGAAATCTAAAGAGATCACTTCCCATTTCCATTCAGGGATGGGTATGGGTTGTAGTAGCCCTGCTGGATGCTGATGCTCTACTTTAACTTGCTGGCATTCTAAGCACTTAATCAAATATTCTGCAATGTCTCTACGCATACCTGGCCAATGATATATCTTTCTAATTGCCGAAAGCATCTTTTGATAGCCAAGATGGCCAGCATAGTTGCTATGATGGTACTCGTCCAAGATTAACTCCTTGAGACTTGCACGATTAGGAACATAGGTTTTTCCACGAAAAGTTAACATCTGTTCTTCGTTGCTTCCATACTCGGATGGCTTACCTTGCTCTTTATCCGTTTCCATCTGCTGCCATAAAAACTTGTATTCGGGGTCCTTTTGTGCTTCTTCCCTTAATTGTTCCGACAACTAGGTTACAGGTTGGCTGTAATACATTGCATAAATTCCATGCAATTTCCTACTCAGAGCATGCGTAACTCGGTTTTCTTTTCCTTTAACGTGTTGTATATCCATGTCGAATTCACTCAAAAAGGCATTCCACCTTGCTTGCCTAGAGTTCAAATCTGCCCGCTTAAAATAGTTAGTCAAACTGCTATGGTCTATTTTAAGTATGAACCTTTTTCCCAATAAATAATGCCTCCACATTCGGAGAGAATGTACTACTGCCGTGAGTTCTAGATCATAAGCAGAGTACTTTGTTCATGTTCTCTCAATTTCCTGGACTCATAGGCTATTACCTTTCCTTCTTGCGTTAATACTACAGCAACTCCCTCCTTACTGGCATCAGTACACACCACATAGTCTTTGCTGGGGTCAGCAACCTTCAGCACTGGTGCTGTAGTTAAGAGCTGTTTCAGCTTTTCAAAGCTGTTCTGACATTCATTCGTCCATTTGAAAGGTTTACCCTTCTTCTGTAAGGATGTAATAGGATAGGAAATCTTAGAAAACCCTTCGATGAACCGCCTGTAATATCCGGCCAGTCCCATAAATGACCTGATATCTGCCACATTCTGTGGTACTCGACATTCCATGATAGTTTTAATCTTTTCAGGGTCCACCGCTATTCCTTCAGCTATCACAACATGATCTAAATACTGGATTTCTGATTTAAAGAAATCGCACTTGCTGAATTTAGCGTACAGCTGATGCTTTCTCAATATTTCCAATACCATCCTCAGATGTTCCTTATGTTCTTCCTCGCTCTTTGAGTATATCAATATGTCTTCAATGAATACCAGTACAAAGTGATCTAAAAACTGATGAAAATGCCATTCATCAACCTCATAAATGTTGCTGGGGCATTTGTCAATCCGAAGGGTAATACCACAAATTCGTAATGCTCATATCTGGTGCGGAATGCTGTTTTGAAAACATCCTCATCCTTGATTCGAATCTGATGATATCCAGACCTCAAATCTATTTTAGAGAACACTTTGGCACCTCTCACCTGATCGAATAAATCGTCGATTTGAGGTAGAGGGTATTTATTCTTAACTGTCAGCTTGTTGAGTTGTCGGTAATCCATACACATACGTAAGGTTCCATCCTTATTTTTAACAAAGAGGACTGGTGCTCCCCAAGGTGATACACTTGGGTGAATATATCCTTTATCTAACAACTCCTGCAACTGCATCTTTAACTCTGTTAATTCTGGTATACTCATTCTGTAAGGTGCTCTTGACACAGGAGTGGCTCCAGGTAGTAATTCAATGGTGAAATCAATATCTCTTTTAGGTGGCAACCCTGGAATGTTTTCTGGAAATACATCCAAGAATTCCTGTACTACAGGGATGTCTTTTATATCTGCAGCCTTTTCCTTAGATTCAGCATACTCTACTTGAATTGCGTATAACTGACATCCCTTTCGGATACACTTGCTCATCTGATACGCTGTTATGGGGCGTAATTGCACAGGATTTTTAATTCCTTTAATTTCCTTATGCGTACCATCTAGCGCTCTATAATAAAGTGTCTTTTCATTACAGTCCACTAAGGTCCAATGTTTTTCCAGCCAGTCCATTCCTAGTAACACGTCATATGATCCCAATGGCAGAATGTTTAATTCTAACTGCAACTGCTGTTTAGCAACTTGCAGTATGCAATCAGCAATTTTCGCAGTCACTTTGCGTTTCTCTCTGGTGGCTAGTTGAACTAACCAGGATTTTTTAAATTTATGTTCTTTTAACTTACACATCTCCACTAGTTTAGGACTTACATAACCTAAACTAGCTCCAGGATCTACTAAAATCGAGACTGGTTTAGATAACATAGTACCTTCTAGTTCAATTATTGTGGGTTGGAAGTCAGCCTGTCGATCCTCCAAGGCTGCGTTTATGCGTGGTATTTTTCGCGCCACGTCCCCTACTGTTGATGCCTCCTGCAAGTTTGCCACTGTTTCATTCTTCTTCCGCTGTGGGCAGTTTTTATAGTAGTGAACTTCCCCATAGCCCCAACACTGTACGGGAGGTTTAGAATTCTGCCCCTGCTCTGGTTTGCTTGATGCTTCTGTGGGTTTTTCTTCAGCTGGCCACTTGATCCTTTTATGGTTCCTGTTAAAGTGTTTTCTGCCAGCGTTCCGTCCTACCCCTTTAAAGTGGCTGCTTTTGCTTCTTTTAAAAGTAGAGGAATTATTCTGATTTTTCTTTGGCTGCCATTCCTTTCCACCATCCCCTTTGGTCTTATACTGCTGGTAACACATGCGTGCTTTCTGGATAGCTTCATCCATGGTTTTGGGGTTAACAAACTCCATTCTTTCCCTCATGGGTGCAGGCAAACTACTCAGAAATCTATGTACCTTGGCTTTTTCCTCTCTGAGGTAAGGTACATAGCGTAGCAAGGAAGTAAACTTCGTGACATACTCGTCCATGGTCATTTGGCCCAGCCTAAGATCATGGAATTCCTTGGCTTTATCATCATAGAATCTTTCTGTTAGATATTTATCTTTGAAGTACTGCTGGAATAATTCCCATGTAATGTCCCGCTCCTCAATACTGCGAACATTTTTTTACCTCCTCCCACCACAGGGTGGCTTTCTCTCACAGTTGATATATAGCCAATCTGGCCTTCAGATTGCTGCTATACTCATATACCTGAAAATATTTATTGATGTTAATCAACCATGCTTCAGCTGCTTCCTCCGCCTCGCCATCAAACATTGGTGGTTTAATCTTACGGAACTCCCCCTGCAATTCAACTTTCTGCCTCTTATGATCCTGCTGATCAGACTGATTTTCCGGTTCTGCCTCATTATTATTATGGTTTTTTCTCTTGTGGGAGAAACTCTTTTCAGTCTTTCCAGTAGTGTTGTTTCTGGTCTGCTGGTCTTCTGCTTCCGTTGATAATTCTTTTTCTGCACTGGGTTGTCGTATTTCATGATTTTGATTGTCGGATATACTCTTCAAAATATTTTCCTGATCTTGCAACAACTTTTCATTGTCTTTCCGGACTCTAATTATCTCTTCCTGTAAGTGTTGTACTGTGTTTAGCAGGAAACCAGTTTGTTGCTGTTGTTCTTCCAACAATTTACTCGTTTTTTGATGCTGTTCCATAGTTAGTTGAACCCACATTTCTGGGTCCATAACTGTTGGACCTTGAGTCTCGTGCGGTTGTGACTGAGATGCTATATCTTCCCTCATATCTTTTTCCTTCTTCTCAGTGCACTAATACACACACAGCTTTGTTAGTAGACCCTTAGGTTGCTAGTGTAGTAACCGGCTCTGATACCACTTGTCACATTCATCAATCAAAAAATTACTCAAATTTACTTAAAACAAAAAAAAAAATTTACCCATGGATCACACATACGCTGAAGAAGCACAGGCAGATTAAATAATTCACACCGCACAATTCACTGAATTTAAATTTCATCACCAATATTCTGATATGCTAAACATTGAACTTGATTTTAATACGACTTTTACGTAATTTACAACCTCACATTGCATATTATAAATGTATTGGAATTATTCTAATGTTTATGATGTGGTTATCAACCTTGGCATACTAATTCACCGTGTATACATCTCGTCCGAAGACGTGGTCGCATTTATACCTGCTTTGGTGTTTTTATTGCATTTGTGTGTTGGGTTGTTACAAAATCCCGAGGATATACCATACGGTGATCTGATAATTAACTCTACAATAATATCTTCTCTCCATTCGAGGGGATTAACTTCTTGACATACGGTGGAATGAACGTGGCAAACATTCATCTCGCCAAATGCTGGAAACTAATTTTATTGGTATTCCCGGAATGACAGCTGCTCACCACTCGAGTTTTTCGGGTTATTGGAGGGAAATGAGACTGTAGACTCCTTCAGTGATTTTCGCTGGTTCAGTGGTTGTTTCTTCCATGTATGGTGCGCCTGAGGGTAGCCGCTGCCGTAGGTTTTCTCGTCCAGAATGTAGCTTAAAGCTATGCTCCTTCCCTGGTAACTCCGTTATTCCATTTCTACTAGCTTCCTCAGATGTTTAAGGTGCAACTGTTAATTCCTTTCCTTCTCGGGTTGACATCGTGCGCGAAGTGTAACTACTATGGAGGCTTATCTTGGCAGTAAGAATGCATGGTCGAGAAATTTCCAGAAGGTAACCCATTTCCGTTGTTTTTTTTACCATACTGGAGTCTATCTAGTCTTCTGTTTGGTTTAATCGATATAGAGTTATTCGGCAGGTGCTTATAGATTTTATCCTTACTCATAAACTCACTTCTCCTTGACAACAATTCCGAACCAGTTCTTTCAAACCTACAGGTGAGGTTTAATAAAAGAATTTGTATTTAGGGTTAACAAGAATACTCTACATTTTCTGAGTTTATTTGTTTAATTTCCTTCGTCGCCCTACTGACCGTGTTGTTTCCATTTGCATTTGTACAGGTTTATGGCCTTACCTTAAAAGACCCTTCCAATTGCTTAAAGTGTACATTACTTGACCGGCCGTGTTCTCCTTTGCCAGGTACACCACTAATAGGCGTATACACTCATAGTTCTCTGCTAAAAACTCAACCACTGCGGGTTTTAGCAAAGGGTTTCTCCTTTGTCTTAGGGTTCAGGGTGTTATCACAGCGTTCCGTGATATGATAGTTTCTAGAGTGCACAGGGTTTACGCTACTATTGTGATTCTGCACTATGATTTTCTATGGCTGTAACATCTATATACTATGTCACTTTGATGGGTCGGGTCGTGAGGACGGTTAACCCTCTTAACCTCCGACGCACCGACATTATTCCACTAATGTATTTAAGTTTGTCTTTCGGTGGCCTTTGAAATCTATTTTGACATGAATTGCCAAGTCTCGTTGGAACTCCGTCCGGATTCTTGTTATAGTTTCCATGCTCTATGATTCAATATGACCTATGGTTTTCGCATGCGGGTATTTCTTGCGCCATTGGTGTGAAGAATCATTCTGGCAGTATGTAAATGTATATTTTTTTATATGGTTAACCTTTTGTTTACAATGCATGTCTCATCTAAATTTCTTTAAAGTTTTCGATAACATGATAGTATGAACAATGTGTTTCTTACTGTTGCACTATGATGGTAATTTCATCGTTCATGTTTTCTTATTGCATGCACTGTTAAACTTTCTTTTTCCAGTTAAAAGTTAAATACAGGTGCTTAATGGGCCAGTTATCAATTTTCATACGGCTTTACACGTTTTGTTTACTCTGCATGCTTATAGGTCTACCTAGATATTTAGATACAGTGACCGGCCCACTATATCCTCACAATGGCCGTGTATAATTAGTTTCTAAAGGACAAGGTTGAGTTAGGGTTTTCCAACCCAGACTCGGCTCCGCAAGTTCCGTTTTAATTTACTTTTGACCCTACCAGGTCTCAACAGAATTTTCGGTTTACCCTGTACCTTTTGTTACTTTTATTGAGTGAATATCTACTTCAACCACTGCATTACATTCCTTTCTTTTATCAGTGGAAGTGATTATCTATGGTTTGGTATCAGTTCTTACACCTTGGCTATTTATAATACTACCTGTAAGAACTCCTATTGTACTCTTCTTTACAATTCTAGAATAAAACAGGATATACATTTTTCTTCATATTTCTGCTACTGTCTATATCAAGATTATTAGAATAAAACAGGATATACATTTTTCCTCATATTTCTGCTACTGTCTATATCGAGATTATTTCCCATAATGGAAAAGTTTAATTCCACAGTAACATACTTCAGACTATTTAATTATTACTGGGCAGGTACCATAATAACATTCTTTCTTACAAACTCGACTTACAGGAATCTTTCCAAGTCAATCTTCTAATTATTAGTAACATAAAACTTTAAATAACACTTATCTGGTTGGAGATATTAGCCCTTAAACTGTGGTCCTCCCAACCATCAAGGGAGGCAATGATGTCCTCCTCTTGCCCCCTAGCTCCAGAATATCAGTCGGTGGCACGGGAACAAAGAATAATCCTTCTGTCGTGACCTCTGGATGGCCAATCCAACCACAGACAGACAATTCTGGAAATACGGTTTGCAGAAACTATTCTCCACTGGTCTTTCACCCAGCTCTAGAGATTACTGCTTACTGCATCTTACCCTTTTCCAGAAATTCACAGAACCCCTATCCCTCTCCTGGGATTTCCTTTTATCCCTGGAGGGTAGGTAACTGTCCTTCAACTGTTCCCAACCACCTCTATTCTTAGAAACTTACCAACAGTTTAAGAGATTCCCCTTGTCATTTTATAACTCAGTAACTCCAAGTAAAATGGTGTTTTTGAGTTTCTTTATCAAAATTAAAATGAACAAATAATAAAATAAACAAATTGTCTTTTCAGTTATTCATATTAATTAACTCTTAATGAGGCTGTCACTGATTTAATAGTGTATTTATTCATTGTCAATCTAAATTTCGACAACTATACATTTAATTAGAATAAAATAACTAATATTAATTTCTACAATCAACATTTTTTTTTATTAAATGTAACAATAAATAATGATATAATTTAATAAATTTTACTCATCCCTGTTTGTGTTTATTTCCAAATATATCATATATGTTTGCCTACTTTGTTTCCTAGTATTGAAGGTAAAAATAGTAAAGACAAAAAGAGTTGAAGAAAGCCTATTCAGTTAAAAAAATATATTGGAATAACTTCCACTTACCAGAAATGAAAAAAAATTAATAGTTAACAATTATTTGTTTCATTAGGAAAATATAACTAACTTTAACATTATTGTTGTGATCTAATAAATAGCCATTTATATTTTAAATGTTTATATAAGATAAGGAAAGATATAGTATAATCTAATAAATTTCACACTGCAGAGGTTTTTCTTTCTTATTTTATATTTTTATATTTTTATATTATTTATATTTATAACACTGTTTAAAGTTTAATTTTAGATTTTTGTGATACTTAATGTAAATGTGAATGAGTTATTTTTAAGATTAACTAAATTTATTTTTTTTAACTAATTAACCATAGTTCATCTTCAGATTAATATGGTTCATCTTCAAAATAAAGTGAAAAACAAATTAATTTTATAAAATAAATAGTGAAAATACATCATGTTAATTAATATTAACAAATTTGATCTATGTATATTTGATCCATATATATTTCAAATTTATGTAATTATTTTCCAAATTTGTTTGAGATTTACATAAGAACCCAGTTTATATGACTCAGGGAGCTTTCTAGTCTTTGCAAACCTTCAATTCCATTTCAAAACCTGGGTAGATGGATCTGTGTAGAACCTGTTTTAGTTTAGTTTTGTTTTTTTCTACCTCTGGCATGTGCGAGTTTGGATATCAGATTAGGTTAACGAATTTACTTTACAGAATACTTGCTGGACATTGCTGTACAGAATGTGAGTTTAAAAATAAATAAAATAAAGCTAAAAGAGTAAAAGCAGCTGATATGTGAGGTTAAAATAACTATATTGGGCTAACTACATTTTGAACTCATACGGTTATCTGACCTGAAATTTGAATTAATTCAGGAGTGGAAGCAATCGACGTCAACATCCAGAAGCAGAAAGTGACAGTGTCTGGCTACGCCGATAAGATGACTGTTTTGAATGCTGTGAGTACGATTGGCAAGAAGGTGCAATTATGGCCATATCCTGAAAATACCCACTACCATTCCCATGTTTCTCAATATCATTGTCAACAAAGCAGTAGTCTCGCACCTTCGACATATAACTACGAGCAACATGGATACAATAATGAGACTGTCCATGCTTGCAACCTGTCTGAACTTCCTTCTACCTCAGCAATAATGGATGACAAAGTGACTACCCTGTTCAGTGACGAGAATACTCACGCCTGCAGTGTTATGTAAAGCTTTGGCACGGCCTTTCACTCATAAATTGCAAATATATATATGAAAGAATTTCCCATTTTATGATTTTTTTTTTTTTTTTTTCCCATTCCATGGTCAGAGTTCTCCTGCAAATGGACTGGTAATCGTGTTCCATACCAGACGATCAGTAAGACTAAACGCAATATATATGCTCTCCTTTTGGCTGCAACAGCAGACATTTTTTCCGGAGAAAGTGAAGAGTTTAGATTATGTATTTGTGTGCGTTGATAGAATTGAAAGTTGGAGGTTGCTCTTCTCAATATTTAAAATATTAAAAAATAATTAAAACTGAATTGACACTTAGACTTTACAAGTGGAGGCACTAATAATGCCTAATTTTTCTCTTTGAAATTCAAATACATTCTTTCCTAATGACTTTGTAAAAATATTTGGAACCATAAAAAGAAAGTAATATGTCTCTATCATCAACAAGTTCACGAATGAAATTAAAACATGTGTCAATATGATTTCTGTTTTTGTGAAAAACATGATTTTTTGATAAAGAAAATGCTGAACTATTATCACAGTAAATTGGAGTTGGCTCCTTCTGAATATTTGAAATATCTTTCAATAATATTCTCAACCACAGTGCTTGACAAGCTCGTGAATTTTCTGTTACATATTTTGCCTCTGCAGAAGATATTGTAATGATTCAATGTTTCTTGGATGCCCATGAAATCAGGTTGGTTCGAAGATGAAAAAAAATACCCTGAGGTACTTTTGCGATCATCTAAACTCACTGCCTAATCGTTGTCTGCATAACCTGCATAACCTAAAAGTGAACAATTTTCTGAATGTGTGTAAAACAAGCCATAATCTATGGTCCTTGTAATATAGCTTGAGATCCTTTTTGCAACCTTCCAATGAGTAATCTTGTGTGACTACATAAACTT
The DNA here is from genome assembly GCA_034641835.2 of Pinus albicaulis. NCBI lineage: Eukaryota > Viridiplantae > Streptophyta > Pinopsida > Pinales > Pinaceae > Pinus > Pinus albicaulis. Next base: position 194,715,775 of record CM076584.1, on the reverse strand, counting down.
GTAATATATCTTGAGATCCTTTTTGCAACCTTCCAATGAGTAATCTTATGTGACTACATAAACCTATACCTTGAGATCCTTTTTGCAACCTTCCAATGAGTAATCTTGTGTGACTACATAAACCTAGAGACAAAACTTGATGCTAACATAATATCAGGTCTAGTTGCAGTGACATACAACAAACTACCAGCTAAAATTTTATACAATGTGTGATCAGCGAGTGGTGCTACATCTTCTTTGCTGAATTTGGTACCTTGAGAAATTGGTTTATCAGCTAATTTGCAATTGGTCATTATGAACTTTTGGATGATGTTAGTTTGGTCCAACAAAAATTCTATTAGCAGATTGATGAATTTCAATGGCTAAGAAATATTTCAGGACTCCTAGATATGTCATATCAAGTGTTGTTTGCATTTATGTTTTGAAATCTTCTAACATCATATTTCATGTATAAAGAAGATCATATACATAAAGGCATATAATAATAATTTTACCTGCATGATATTTGGTATACAAAGTGGGTTGATGGCTGCTTCGGAAAAAACTACTTTTTGTAAGATAGGTGTCCGTGCGATTGTACCAAGCTCTTGGAGCTTGCTTCAAACCATACAAATGTTTCTTTAATTGATATACTTTATGCTCTTGTCCTGGCACTTCAAAACTAGGATGCTACTCGACATAAATGTCTTCGTGTAGTATACCATTTAGGAAGGCAGATTTTACATCAATCTCATATACTTTCCATTTGTGTTGAGCTATTGTGGAAAAAATGGTTCTGATAGTGTCTAGCCTTGCAATTCGAGCAAATGTTTCACTATAGTTTACAACAAATTGTTGTGAGAATCCTTTGGCAACCAATCTTGCCTTATGTTTCTCAATTTTCCCTTTTTCATTTAGCTTAGTCTTATATACCCATTTTACACCAATTCTGGTTTTGTCTCTTGGGAGATCAGATAATTCCCAAGTCTAGTTTTTCTCTATGGAAACAATATCTTGCTTCCTTGCATCAACCCAGTGCTTTTCTTTAACTACTTCTTCAAAATGGGTCAGTGGAGTTGAAAGAAATGCAAATGTATTATGTTGGTCAAATTCATGAGCTTGTTCATATATCTCTTTGATGCTTCTTGTTTTCTGTCCCTGTTCTCAAGATGTTTGATCACTGCTGAATCAGTTCTTGATGATGTACCATTTCCTGAATGGTCTTGCTGTTCTGGAACCTGCAATCTTGGTGACTGTGGTGGATAAAAAGATTGATTTGAAGTTTCATCTACATGATCAAATCAAGATTTATTTTGGAAAATTTTGACATCTCTTCTTAAAATAAACTTTTTAGTAATAAGATTGTAAAGTTTGTAGGCTTTTAACTGCTCAGTATAGCCAAAAAATATACATGTTTCACTCCTATCATCGATATTTTTTCTTAGTTTCACATCAACATGTGAAAGAGCTATTGATCCAAAAATTCTAAAGTGTGATACATCTACCTTGTTACCATCCCATGCTTATTGAGGTATTGTATCTTTGAGATTGGTTGTTGGTGATCTATTGTGAACATACACCGTTGTTGACGCTGCTTTGGCCTAATAGTTATTTGACAACTTCTTCTCGTGTAGCATGCATCTCGCCATGTTCATGATCGACTCATTTTTTCTTTCTGCTACTCCATTCTTCCGTGGAGTGTATCTTGTAGTGTTCTGCATTATAATTGCTTGTCTTTGACAAAATGTTTTGAATTCAATTGACTTGTACTCGCCTCCTCTCTCTAATTTGACTACTTTCAATAGCTTTCCACTCTCTTTTTTTTCTTTTGCCTTGAACTCTTAAACTATGGAGAAGGTAACTGGTTTTTTTTTAAATAGATCCATATATTCTTGTTAAAGTCATCAATAAATGTCAGAAAGTAGAAAATACCACTAATGGACTATGTCTGCATTGGGCCACATATATCTGTAGGAACAAGTGCTAAAGGCTCCTTCGCCCACGAGGATGATGTGGGAAAGCTATCTCTTTTATGCTTGGATAGGACACAAATTTCACAATTATAGTCTTTTTCACTCATAGTAAAGAGACCAGCGACTATAGAATTATTTTGAAGCAGATTTAGAGCCTTGATTGGGATGTGGCCATACCTATTATACCATAGATGAGTCGCATCTATTCTTCATATATTGTGGACTAAATATTGTCTGGTATTTTGGCTTCTAAGAGTCAATGGAGACATCATATTCTTGGTATTTTCAACTTTTTCTATCAATATTTTATGGGGATCTTTATTATATATATAGCATGTGCTCTTTTGAAATATTACATCACAACCATGTTCCATTAGTTGTCCTACACTAATGAGATTATGTTTCAGCTGAGGAACATAGTGAACATCAGGGATGTATTTGTTCTGATTCTATTTATCAAGAATAGGGACAATACCTTTTCCTTCAGCTTTAATACTTATATGATCTCCAAGTGTAATCTCTGATGTTATGGAAGCAACAAGAGAAGAAAGAATATTCTTGTTACCTGTCATGTGATTGCTAGATCCACTGTCCCACAGCCAAAGGTCCTCACTCTATCCATCTTTATAAAGATGGCATGAAAGAAACATGGTCTCACAAGATTATCCTTCATTATTGGAGAGATGGATAATGCCTATTTTCTGATTTGATTGTTTCTTTCTGTAGTCTTGTTCCTAATAGCCAAACTTCTTACAGTCATAACATTGGACACTCGATCTGTTCCATGATTTGGCTCTCTAAGTTTGGTTTTGTGGAGGTCCCCACTTCTCTATTGCATGACGATGATCTGATCTGCCACTATTTCGGCCTCTGCCTCGCTTGTTGCGACATATATATCCTCTATCTCTGCCTCCGCCAAATGAGTCTTGTGTTTTGAAATCTTGTTTTATGGACTATTCTATCAAACTGAGTCTTGTTTCATTGCCAGAAGTGATCCAATCAACTTTTCAATAGAGAAGGTTGTAAAATCTTTGGATTCATAAATGGCTGCTACAATCATGCCGTATTTCCTGGGTAGAGTTCAAAGGAATTTTTCAACGATTTTCTAATCTGTAATGGTTTCACCAATGAGATTGATCTAATTGACTATTCCCATGACTCTAGTCATGAATGGATCCACATTCTCTGTGTCAGTCATATTTAGGGTTTCATAATGTGCTCGAAAGGTTTGCAATTTAACTTTCTTCACTGTATCATTTCCTTGATATGCAACTTTCAAAATATCCGAAGCTTCTTTTGCTATTGACACAAAGGTTATCTTGTCAAAAACAGAGTCATCGACTCAGTTTTGTATCAAACATTTGGCTTTGTTCTACTTCTTTCTGAGTTCAAGAGCAACATTCCTCTGATTATTGGTCACGGTCGCCCATGCTTCTTGAGTCGGCTCTACATAGGCAATCTGAAATGTATCCCAACACTCTTGGGCTTGGAGAAAAGTCTTCATTCTTAAACTCCAAAACTCATAATTTTTTCCAAGAAGATTTGGGGTTTGTGGAAAAGCACTCTAAGAAGCCATTATTTATTTAAAGTTTTCTCTCTACAATGAGCTCACATTGTTGCAGCTCCTAACACCGCTTCTACGTTGGTAGTGCAAAAAAAAATCGTTGCAAGTATTTTCCAGATCAGCATGGGTATCTCGCTGGCAAGTGCACTAATCGGCCCTAGTATCGGTATACAAAGTAGTGCTGATCGGCAAGGGTATTAGCCTCAAACCAACATTGATGGGCTGATCAACTAGCTTTTTTCTTCAAAAAGAGTGCTGATAAAAAAAAATAAAAAACTAAAATTAAAAGAAAAGTTCACTCAACTATTATGGGCTTCTCCTCTACGGGCTCTTTTTTCTTCTTTTTTCCTTTGGATCTCTACACCTCAACAATGTTCCTTTGGATCTCGTGCTCTCCTCGCGCTTACTTTGTGCTCACCTTGCACTCACGTTGTTGCTCTGGAGTCTTAGACAATGTAGCTTCGATCTTTGTTGTTCTTAAGGAGTCTTACACAAGCTAGGCTCTGATACCAAGACAAGAATTGAAAGCGAAAATGTGGAGTGGAGGTTTCTCTTCTCAATATTCGAAAATAGTTAAATAGATTATATTGTAAACATCAATAATAAATTACTGGAGTAGAACTCGACTAAACTGAAGTAAAAATGAAGTGTCTATGACACCTAGTAGGCAAGATAAATAAATGTAATGAAACCTAACAAACAGTGAGATTAGTATCTCAACACACATTTAGCATTGTTCAGCAGCAACTTGCTCCATTCAGATCACTAGCACTGTTAAAAATTCCCCATGTTCAACATAGGGTGTATTGTTCCTTAGCATTTCATGTCGGTTTGTGATTCTCAGACAAATCTAAAGCTTGACCATTGGATTTCGATTTCAAATATGTAATGTACTTGTTATAAGATCATAATAGATTCATTTTTAAATATGAATTTAAGTTGATCAAATTTTTTAGGTGCAAATTTATTTTAGAGTGAAAAGAAGGTATAATTTTTAATTGTTTAAATTGTATTTATAAAAAAATTAATTAAATATATATATATTTTTATTATAGTTGACAATTCTTTTCTATATAGAATTTCTTTTTATAGAAGAGAAAATATTAGAAAAAAAAAACATATATCAACTCCAGGTTAAGTACAAATTTACATATAACCTTCATATTAAACTATAAAATAAATCTTCCTACTCAATTACACATTTATTTATTTTTAAATTCTATCCTACATGAAATAGAGAAATTGCATAGTAACTTTGAATTCCTTAAAACCTCTAACTATTGTTCATTTAAAAATATCTAGATAAAAAGGCTGCATCTGTTAAATTGATGCCATTGACAAAAAATGCATAGTAACTTTGAATTCTTTAAAACCACAAACTATTGTTCATTTAAAAATATCTAGATAAAAACGCTGCATCTGTTATATTGATGCCATTGATTAAGGATTCATATTAATTGTTTTGACTTCTGTTATTTGGAAGAACATTGGTGGAAGTTGGAAACCCCTTCATCGTGCGGATAGCAAAATTTCGACCGAATTTATACGATTTGGAAGCACATTGATGGACCACAGCCTCCATTTTTTACAATTTTAAATCACAGCTTTGGTTCAGATCTGATTTGTTATCCACTTTTATGTTACGTTTCTTTATATATTAAAGACTCAATGAATTCAATCCATAAATATTGGGGTTTATTGTGGTTATTTTTGGGAACGCGGAATTTTTTTTTTAATGGTTTGCTCAATTTTCAATTATTTAGTATTTCAATTTCTACTAGACTGATACTTGAGCGTGAGAGAGGTCTGTTAACTTCCTACTTGATTTGTGTAGTCAATTTAATACACAAAAGTGCCATAAATTTAATTAAATTCTTGTAAATTTTTCTGTTTTGAATGAGACAGGTTTGTTAACTTTGTACTTGATTTGTGTGGTTAATTTAATAGACAAAGGTGCCATAAATTTAATTAAATTGTTTTAAATTTAGATGTTGGGAATAATTGGTGATCTTTATGGAAGTAGGCCATATTAATTTACTATAATAATATATAAAATAATAATAAATTTAATATATAAATAATTAAATTATTTGTTTATTGAGGTTATAATTTTTCTTTAACAGTTAAATTTTAGTTGGAATTTTGTGAAAAAAGTTTGAAGAAATTTAATTTTGAAAGTGTTTGAATTGCTTTTTTATGATAGAAATATATTCGGCATGATCAAGAACTTTAGTACCATCAAAAACTTTTAAAGTATCCAATACCCTAAAGCTTTACAGCTATAATCAAGATTTCAAAAAAAAATATGCAATTTTTTTTTAAAATCTTATCATTCATCATTAGGACAAGATGAGAAATCAGATCCAGAAGACAAGTTTAAAAAAATGAAGAGAAATCCAACTAGCCATTAAAACATAACAATTAAATTCTTAAATTACTAACTTATTAAATTGTTTTACTGTTATACTATATTTACATTAGTTATTAATAATAATATTATAATTTCTTATTTTAAAAAAAAAGAGAAAAAATAAGGTTGACAAAGAATTATTCTTATATAAATAAAAAAACAAAAAATAATAAAAAATAATAATAATAATTAAAAATAAAAATAAAAATAAAAATAAAAAAACAGATAAACCATTATGTATTTTCTTCTATATTAAAAATAGATAAACCATTCTTTCTGATTTTTTATCATTATAACAAGAATTGATTAATATATATACTAGTTGTTGCCCCAGAAGGTGCAAAGAGAAGCCGATAGGAGTATTGTTTGTGAATTATTAATTTGAAGTAATTGTATTTTTTTGACACGAAGGAAAAAATGTATTGGAAAATCTTGAATTTTGAATGTCAATGCAAAACATTAAAACTTAGTTGAATCTCTTAGTTGCAGGGCTATCCAAACAATAAAAATTTTTGTGAAGCATATCCCTCTTTGAAAATTGAAATAAATTATTTCAGACTATTTCACCATTGCAATTTCATTTCCACGCTAGCTTTGTTGCAGATGGACCACAATATGCTACATTCAACAAAATTGACTGCACATTTTGCGTTATTTTTAAAGAATAGTACAGGTATGCCGTTTCCAGCAACAAAAAGACACCACATTTGAATTCCAAGAAACAAATTTGCAACAGAGAAAAGAAAAACTCTGCTTATGCCTCCGACGGGTTTATTATTCAATAAAGACAATGCATAGGAACCATTTTTCAAAAAAAACTGTCAATGAAGAATTAAAAATTCAAAAATAGCAAACAAGATTCATTTAAAAAGAAAACTAACCCTTTTGCAAGCTTCCACAATGTCAGATTTCCCAGATTGGGTACTTCGCAATTCCTATTGAATTAATAGGAGATCGGCAAGTGTTCTAAATTTCCAAGCTCTGCTTTGTTATTCTTGTTACCAGCCACACTTTTAAATGAAATTATCTACAACCACTTTGGCAATTCCACTCTAACCGTCCTAATAACTATTTCTATAAAAGATAATGTTCAATTTTTACAATTATTTCTAAAAAAGCCTTTCAAATTTATGAAAGGACTGAAGATTGAAAGCAACTCACTAAAGTATCACTGAAGCAATGTTTCCTTGAGCATGCCGCAAATACTGTAAAAATAAAAGAGATTGATCATCAACTAAACCAAAAAAAAGATGACGGATATTGATTATCATCAAGTTGAAGGGCTCCCACGTAGAGGAAACTTTTTAATATCAAGGCCATTTTAGAATAGAGGAAAGAAAAGATAAAATAAAATAAAATATAAAATTGCTAAACCAACCTTGCTTTTCAATTTCAAGGGCAATTTAAAAGAGAGGAAACAATGTTAAAATGTATTTGCCAAACCAACCTTGTTATAGAACCATTCAGTGTAGGAAGGCTCTCTACATAATGGGGACACAAGGATAAGTCCAATAACTCGCTCCCTGTATTTTATCTGCAACAGAAGATGAGATTTTCCTTTAAAACCAGATAGAGTGAAAAATACAGTGAAAAGAACAGAGAAATAGAGTTGAGACAAATCACTGATCTACAGTCTCTATTCTTACTGAAAACAATGTCAAGATATAAGCCCCTGCTGTCACACCCATGCAAATGACCTCATGAAGCCTGTCAACCAAATTTTAATGGAAGATCATAAGTTAGTCAAACTCTAAAAAAGCGCATCAAAAGTGAACTTGAACTGTAATAAATTGAGGAAAAATCGGTTGATCTGTATCAATAATGTTTTTTGTAATTACCCAAAGTGATCCAGCACTTTAGCCACCTGCTCTGCTAGATCGTCCACTGTAGGCACCGGAAGATTTGATGAAATAACTGCAGCTCCTAACTGCAAGGATAGTTCAATGGTAAGAACAGAAAATTATGTAAGACGAGACCATTACTTTAGTATATGTATAGCTATCTGCTCTTTGTTTTTTTATAAATAGAAAATAGTAATAAATAAATAAATTATATAAATAATAAATTTAAATGGTAAAAAAAAAAAAAAAAAAACATTAAATTTTGCCAAAATAAAATAGAGTAACATTGAAAAGTGAATAGGAAAAAAAATGAAAAAATGAATATGACATTAGAGGGAAAGAATGGGTATGATATTAATTTCCAGATGAATATTTTTTGAAGTAATGCTAGAATCCAAATAAAAACAGGAATACAGAGCCTCATTATATTCAAAGTGGGAAATTGCATACACAGCTTTGTGGCTAGTGAATAGCCCCCAAACTACGTGGAGGAGGGAGAGTGAGCCTCACCAAGCTTGAAGAAGAACCACTCTGGTGCATGAGCTCATGCCAGCTCCTCCTTTGGTTCTTACAGAATTGTGTAAATCTTGGTTTTGGGTCAGTCAATTTGGTTTTCTATGTTTACTTTCTGTTATCTGGTCTCTTATTAGTTTGTCAGTAATATGAAAATAACGGCACTATATCATGGATGGTTAAACTATGGATATGTCTCTGTATGAAGAATTTTTGTAAATTTTATAATGATGGGCAGATATACAAGCCCTGTTTTGGCTATTTTAATAAGGACAGTATGTGGAGATCTATTTCTAGTATGTTTAGAAGCTGTAAGCTCGAAGCTTCACCTGTCAATTTTTAGTTATGAAAGTCTTTATATATAAATAAACTTTTCTTTTTAGCCAAAAAACGTAGCTTTTGACAGAAAACATAGTTTAGATTACAATTGCAAATACATTAAATGTTTTCATGTTCAAGTATCACCATAAGGAAAACATTTAAATATGTGATCTTTGCATCTGCTTTGTTTCTCACAAATATTCTGTTATTGACATGTTTTGGAGATACAAAATTCATTTCCAACACGTTTGAAGATTATGCATTTCGATTAAGTGTTTTATGACCTTGCAATATTGACATGTTGCAAAAATTCAAAATCTTGGTGCCACTACCCATTCAAGTTCTGCATTAAAACAGAGCACATTGATCATTGATGCCATCTATTCTACATCATGTATCTTAAAGATACTTTCTTCAAATGTTAATCCAGCGTAATGAATGAAGACGTTTTAAATAAGGAAAAAACACAGGTTATAATATCAAACAAGGGCTTTTATGATGGTAGGAAGGAATCTCACAGAATAGAACTCCTGAATTTGTATGTAAAGCTTTTCATATCAAACAAGGGCTTTTCTAGAAGTAGAAGGGAAACTCACAAAATAGAACTAATGAATTTAGATATCGAAAGGATCCCAAACATGATTGCAGAGAGAAGGAAGACAGATTGTAGAGCAAAGCATGCATTGAAAACCATGAGACGCCAGATTTAAGGTCAAAATCTCTTATAAACTCTTTCAAAAAACTGAACAAAGAAAATTCCAGCTCGATTGACTGCTTAAGGGTAACGCATCTCTGTTTTAATCTTACGATTTTCAAAAGTACCGAAATTTTTTTATTTCCACACAAAATCACCATAATCTTTGATTGCTTTCAAGCCACTGGACGCTACATCCACGATACTCCCTTAAAATAGTTGTTTCTTTCTTTCAAAACCAGTAAGTATATACTAATCTTTTGAAAAACCAGCACCATATGTCCATATCTACTTCATATTTCCATGCAGAGACCAAAGCTTTACATTTTTTTGGATCAAATCTTAGTCAAATAATGTTTAAAGATGTTATTTAACTTATACTTCCAACAATATATGTTTCAACAAAACCTACTCGGTGAAAAGTCGAGACATTTATTCTCAGATTTAAACGCTGCGTACCATAGAGAAAGGCGACAAAATATTTCATGTTCAAAACCGTGCAAAATATATTTGGGATATGAATTCCTTACCAGTTCAAGCATCTACTGTCTCCAATAGCTTTAATTCGCAGGAGCTTCCTATATTGCAGCAAACTCGAGCATTTTTGTACGCCAAAAGCTTTCCCTGCGGCGGCTCGTAGATGAAAACCCTCAAGGTTATTTGAAGCCAAACCGGGGCAAATCCATGTTTACTTCAACGCGAAATATTTCAAGATCACGCCTCTTGCACCTGATTTGTGAAATTCGTCACAAAAAAATGCACATATTCCAAACCAAAACGGCACATATCAATTTTCCGCAGCTTTCCTGAAGCATCCCTTGTCCTCTTCTCCCCGGCATCTGTCCTTCCCATGGTGACAGGAACAGGAAAAACGTTCCGGCGAAGAGGCAAACGGCTGTAGAAGCTAGAGACAAAGTGGATTGTTGAGCATGAACTTAGTCGGCGGAGTGAATAACGGGTCTTTTATGATTTTTATGATAAAGGTATAGTATTATTTTATTTTTGGAACTATTATATTTTATGATTTTATGATTTTTTTGCACACGTATTACTAGTGACATGTGTTTATGATTTTATGATTTTATGATTTTTTTGCACACGTCTTACTAGTGACATGTGTCATTATCAAAATGAATTGGTTGACAAAAAAGCAACTGTATTAATTCAAAAGAGAAGGCCTATCGGCCTAAAAATATATATTATATAGATAAATTCAATTTAATTATAATTTTTTTACATTTTTAATTTTCTTTTATTTTAAATGTATTTTGATTTTTCTTGTATTTTAAATGGATTTCAATTTCTTTGTGTTCTTAATAAGTTTATGACTAGGTTAGATAGGCCAAAAAGAACTATATTTTATATGTTGTTTTTATTTGTGAATAGAAATTTTAATTCTACAAAAGGAAAGGAAATACAGACTAAATTTCTAAAAGTGTAAGTTAATTATGATATATTATTTGTGATATCATATTCGTGATAGAGAGAAAATGAACAAGATAGCACGAAGTCATGCTGATGGAGACAAGTCAAAGGGGTTGATTTATGTGGGTGCACTACCCTTGCCAAGAGATTTTCTTGGGTCCAAAGGGAGGCCAAAATAATCTTTGGTCCACTACATGTGATGTTCTAGAGAATTAAAAAATAATGGTAGCTCACCAAGCATAAGGAGTCGTCCGTCTTATTATAGGGAAAAATCAATGGCCTCCATTTTTGAATTTTTACTTCGAATAATGGGGTCTCTTTTTATTAATTTTTGGCTAAGCATCTTTTATGATTTTCATTAAGTTAATCATCTTGCAATTGTGACCATTTTTCATTTTTCTTGGATTTCCATTTTGATCATTTCATTGATTTCGATTCGTCACAAGATTTCCAATGATACTTGTTTCCCTCCATTTGGTCAATCGGTTTGTAAATGACACGCCTTTCAAGTTTGGTCATATTTGTGTTGCCTAGGTTCAAAAATGTAAATAAATGTATAATATTTTTATTTTCGTAATTAAAATAGTCGTCACTGTAAATATTCATTTTTAGTTAATTTTTACTAATTTTTTATTTTTCACTAACAGCCCTACAAATTAACTTAGCTAAATTGTATAATAGATGAAAACATGTTTCGGGATCTTGGTATTTTAATACAACTTGTTATTTTTACAAATTTCCATACCCGAAACCCCAAAATTTCAAAATAACTAAAGTCCAATTTATAGGATGGTTAATCACATGTGGGCCTCACTTCACAACACATCCTTCCTTCCAAAATCCCAATTTAAAAAAAAAAAAAAATTATGATTTTAAAATTGTGATATCGCATTCACATATCACAATTTCATTTAAACACCTCAAGCTCCTCCCTTAAACGATTTGCGATATGCGATATTTTTTTGTTTATGGAAAGGGTTAAATTTTTTTCAACGTAATTTTTTGTAATCACCTTATGACTCCTACTCACCTCACACTCACCTCAGTCACCCTCCACCTCATCCTTATCCCTCCATTAAACTTTCATTATCCCTTCATTTAATACACCCCCTCTCCATTATATTAAATCCTCCCTCTTATCTCCATTCGAGACTCTAATGAGTTTTCATAGCCACCCATGGCCGATCCAAGTGGAACCACACCAGGCACTAGAACAAGTACATGTATCTTTGGTTTATATATATATATAATATTAAATTAATTAATATCATATTTTTATTTTTATTTAATAAATTAATTTTTTTAATTTTTAATTAATATGTGATTAATTTAGTTTAACTTTTAATTAAATTATATATTTTATTAATAAAATAATCTATTAACAGCTAATTTAGGATTAGATATATTTGGTAAAATGAGGCCCGAGACGACTTATTGGATAGATAAGATCATGGAGATTATTCTTGAGGTGCTTTAATTTCCAGATTTGATCATTGATTGGGTCTAAAATTCAGGAGAAGATTAAGCTCTCAATTTTCAAACAAAATCAATTTTCTGAGATTTATTTTCTGAATTTTCATTTACCCACAGCTTCTTCTGAGTACATATCCATTCGTCAATGATATCCTTGACCAATTAGATCATCACAGGCATCATTAGAAAGCTTATATTTACTTTTCAATTATTTATTTAATTATGTTTTAATTCGATTTGTTTTAAGTTCTAGATTTGGCATTTTGATTTTAGTTTTACATTTTAATTTTGTTTTGATTTATTTTTGCAGGAAAACAGTTGAAGAGATGAGGAAAATAAGATCTCAATCAATGAAAATGCTCCAGCAATTGATGAATATGATTTTGAACCAATGAAAAATGAATGAGCAGAGCCACTATTCAACAAAATTTCTTATGAAGAAATCATTTTCTAAATATTATAAATAGCAGATTTTAAAATGTAATAGAGACTCCTCTTCTCTGTAATTCATGGATTTTTGAAAGGACTATTGTATAGAGTATTTAGAGTTGTAGGGTAGAAAAGAGAAAACTCAGATCTGGGGATTATTGAGGATTTTTGTTTTTGCATTATGAATTATGTATGGAGAACGGAGTTTGCATTACTTTAGCTCTAGTTTAAAAGCAGAAATTCAAGCATTTTAAAGGACTTTCGAAGACTGGAGTCAGAGAAATGGTTTCAATAAATTGGTATTTATAGCGCTTTTATTTTAAATATTGATTTTATTTTATGATAGCAAGAATGTCTCATTTTATTCATACTTGTGCACTCATGCAAATATGAGTAATTTGTTTCAATTATATGTTATTAATTATCTCTTCTCTTATGGGTTGAATTCTGATTTTTGAGTAAATATTTACTCAAAAATCTATCTTTTAATACTGATTTTACAATGAATATAATTTTTTTGAAGTACTTCCTAAATGTTGTTTGGTTGATTATCTTAGTTAAGAGGTCTCTGAATAAAATGTGTTTTGGTATTCATAATGTTAGTTAATTGAACTATTTCATTAATTCGTTATTCATTATAAGCGAAATACATTTAAATCCCAATCATTTAAATATCTTCCTCTCAGTTGGGTTAGATCTATATCTCCCTAGTTGAGATAGAATTAGGATAAATTTCCTTTCACTTGCATTTTAGAATAATTTTTCATTTAGATTTAATTCTACATTTCTAGAAGTCCTCTTTCCGAAGAATCAAAACTTTAGTTGTGGTTTGGGTGAGACCCAAATTAGCTTAACGTTCAATCTCTTGCATGATTAACTCTAGATTAATGACCTAATCTCTCTTTCTCATTGGTAGAAAAAAGTTATATTTTAATCCATTGGAGATTGAGAGAAGGTAACTAGACCTATTTAAACTAGTCGGAGCCACCATTCCAAACGAAAAATGAATTGCTTTAAGGTCTGGACCGAGTGGTCATCCACGTGTTGTTGCAGAAAATTTTGAGGCTTCAACATTTTGGCGCTAGAACGAGGGCTTGATATTTTTCCGTATTTGTGGTTAACATTTCATTTTTGTTACAATGGCTGCTATAAAACTTCCATTTTGGAGTTGTATTTCTAGACGTGCGTCTTCCAACACTCCACCAGAAATAGAAATACACTTGTCTGAGGTAAAATTCAACGGTGACAAGAATACTTCTTCATTTAATCATGATTCACAATTCATTCAAAAATTTTAAAGTTCTAATTTTCAGGATAATGATGAAGGCCTTTTATGTAGGAATTTTACTCTTACATTCTTGGAAAAAGACAGAATTTGGTGTTAATCACTTCCAATTCCCTCAATCCACAGTTGGGATCAATTTATCACAATCTTCCTTTGTAATTTTGATGGATACATCTACGAACAGGTATGTGACAAAATTGAAGGTTTACGAAGGTTTAAAAATGAATCTTTGATTGATTTTATCATTAGATTTCATTTAAATTTTTTAAAATTTAAAATTGAAGATAAACCTTTGAATGAAGAATTATTAGATTGGTTTGAACATATTCGCTCTCTTCCTTCCATTCATAATCCATGTGAATTTATTTCAAGATTTGATTAATCTCCTTATAATTTCATGGACATAATTGAGAGTTTCAATATGGAGGTACAAGAAAATGATGATGAAGTGGCCTCAATTTGTATGATCAATTCCTTTAATTAGTGCACACTTCCTACAGTATTGATAAAGATCAAGGTGCACCTTCACATGTCAATGAATCTCAATCACAAAGCTTGAAAAATGTCACTAATCAACCACAAGAATATTTTAGCAACACTCTTGAAGAAGATACCACTTTGAAATATGAAAATCAGTGTGAATTAGAATCAGAAAATCAGAGCTTAAGTCGGCAAGTACAAGCAGCGATTAAATTTTCCAATAATATGCAATCTGTTGTACCAATTTCTGAATTCTTTTACTATAAGAAAATGCGAAATTTAGGATAGAAAAGAAATATTCTTCAAAAAAGAACAATTATCCAAGTAAATGATCTTAAATATGAAACTTGCAATGAAGAAGATACACAAAAGTTCTCAAATAGAGACATTTTCAAATGCATTGTTTCAAATTCATATTTTTCCCTTTATCCTGATATTTTTTCTAATAGAAATTCATCTTCTCCTCACATTAAAGATATTTCAAAAAATAGAGAGGATGATTTGAATGAATTTCCAATTAGTTTTTATCAAGATAGATAATTAATTAATGAGAATTCTTCTAGCATTAACGAACATGAGCGCAATATTCCTTATTTTTTTGATACATTAGGTGAGATCAAAGTGAATTCTAATGAATGTCGTGAGGTCATTTATGATAGCTACTTTGACATTGAGGATATTGATTTCTCTTCTTTACAATTGAATCATCATTATCAAAGTCGAATCACATGTGAAATGAAGAATAGTATAATTCAAAGATTATTTCAAATAGTTTTCATTTTCAAACAATCAATCATATTCATGATTCAACATTCAAGAAACCATTCCAATCTATGATTTAGATGATGATCAAGCTCGCATTCCTATTCATAGTCATAACCCTTTCTCAAATTCACAAGTTGGTATAAGCAATCATTCTAATTGCATTATTTTACCCAATTCTTGTGAAGATGAAATTGCTTTAAATCAGTCCCAATTGTGTTGTAATAATAATTGTAACACTAGTGTCAAATATGATTCAATTTTGTTATTATTCCATCATTTTTTTAATTATATTTATTTTCTGTTTTTAGTCTTAGATTTTTAGATACTTTGTGCTGGCATATTGAGCATCTCAATTTTTCACACTCAATTAATGCATTACGTCAATGGAAAAAAGAAGATTCAAATTATAATTGTGAACATTAAATATTCATAAAATTTCAAATTCAATTAAGGCTCATTCCTTATTAATTACTTCTTACTTCTCGAAAGAAGTTCCTAGAAGGGAGTGTATTTTCACTATATAACCAACAATCTAATTCAATTAATAATCTTTTGTTGGACCTATCGCACTTCCATCTTTTTCTCATTGATCCATTTGAAATACATTTGGAAATTTTTCCTTCATGGAAGATTGTTAATAATTTAACACTTGAACATAACACTAACAAAATCATACACGCCATTATTTCTGAAAGATCAATTCTACAACCTGGTCTGTCATCTTCTCTTTTAAACCTCTCTCACTGAGTAATTGAGATCCATCCTGATTTCTATGATCGAATTGAAATTCAATTAGAAAGGACATTTCAAAACAAGGTGATTGTAAATAAATTGCTAACAAAAAATGTACGTTATGCTCTCAGATTTAGTTTCCTTACTTTTATTATATTTTCATTTTTGTTACTAATGTTTTATATGAACATAAATGTAGGAATTAAAATAAGAGAGTGGTTACATTGGAACTATAACTATACATATTCATGTTTCCTTCATTAAATTAGAGTTAGGAATAGATTAATTTTATTTTTTGCATTTATTTCGTTATTTCAGATTTTCAATAAAGCAAGTAATGAATCTGATTTATTTTGGGCATCCCATTTTAGAAAATAATCTTAGATATTATTTTAATAATCAGATCATACATATTTGTGAACCTCTTAATTGTCTTGTTATGTAAAATCATCACATTAACTACACATGAACAAATCTAAAACTTCCTACAACTTGAAAACTTTGATTCACAAGCACTCAAGAACCATTTTTACCACCTTAAGCTCATACTTTCAAAAGGACAGCCCGAAAATCATTACTATTTTAGTCAATAAGTAGTGATGTTGAACATATGAAAATTTTGAAAAAAAAATGAGACCTCAAGTCACATGATGTAAAAGTTACAAATTAACTTCTTTCTATAATATCCTGCAGATATGCTCACCATCATCTATTATTTGTTTTAATTTTTAAGGTTTGTTTCTTATTTCTATTTTTGTTTACGGGTCTTCATTAAATTAATTATGTAGATCTGAGATGAGAAAGCAGTCAAATATTTTCAAATCTGCAACATGTTTAGGGAATTATTTATGATTTCATCTAAATTTGAGGCCTGTCTAATTTTTCTTCTATTCATTAAAATCTCGGTAAAGTTTTAATAAATACTCAGAAGATTCATATCAGATCATTATATTTCATAACTCTCTTCATAAGAAAGTTTTGATCAGATTACTTTTCGATCCGATACCCTGACAGTTAATTAAATTATTAAAGGGTTATTTATTTTAGCAAAGTTAAACTAACAACTCTCTTTTTGAATTGAATACTTTAAGATATCATCAACCCACATATGTCATTTCATATATCGCAATTTGCAAATCGGAGGTTCTGAAATGAGCATACTCCAAATATCTTTGATCTCCCTATATTCTCATTCCCTCCAATATCCTATGATCTTTCCATCTGTATCGCAATCATCTGTATCACAATATTTAATTGGAAACAACTCTTACCATTTACTAATAATAAACCTCTGATGCATGTCTTCTGATATTCCTTCTCGCTCATTTTCCGATAAATTACTTCACCAAATATTGCAATGTTCACATAACCCCAGACCCGATACAACATTTGAATTCATCTCTATAAGATATCACATCCATTCATAAATCACAAGTTTTGTAGGGGCATATATTTAAAGGTTTTGATGTCCTAGATATGATATGAAATTAAATCCATATAATAAAATTATCAGGTTCGTTCTTCATCGCACATCAGCATATCAACCATGTTATATCCCATACTTAGATCTTATGATCGCCGATTTCTTATAAAACCAATCCGGTCCCACCAAAGTGACATGTCATCTATCACATTTTTCATTATCACAAGAACAATATCGCGATTTCATTTCATTGATAGCTTCGATATCCAATATGATTATTCTCCGATATAACAATCGCTCCATTGGTGTTTCTCATCACACATACTCATATCACAACTTTTCCACCATGACAATTTTATCGCATCACAAAACCTAGATGAGGCATTGTCCTAAGATTTTCTAATGCGATAAAACACCAATATATGTCTCCCCACCATTGTCTTTAAATTATTATAGAAAGCGCTCAATATCATATCAGAAAAGGTGGAATTCACATCTTTTTAAATTATGCATGGAAAAGAATCTCACAATCCGAAACATTAGGCAAGGCACTGACCTATACGATCATTAATTTATATTTTTAATTTCACTCCATAATTATCATATAAAGATTCAAATCCTCTTCATATATTTTTACATTATTCGAGATTTTGAATCAACTTCAATATTTTGCAGCTTATATGGATTCAGAATGAAAGAAGAAAAGAGAACATTTGTCATTTCAATTCATAAAGAATCATATCTTCATTCTCACTTCTGACGGATTTGATTTATCCTGATTCCTTGAACATAAAATAATGTTTTCTTTTATTTTACTGCTTGTTTCACTTTATATTTAATAAATAATGATTTTGGGTCATTAAAACTTCTTCATGCTTTTAATTATAATTAAAGGAAGAAGTTATCTTTTGTTGGAGAAAATGATACCTTCTAGGTAAGATTAAATGTAGATCTCCAATGGTAAGTTTCATGTGCCCACTTTCATTTTTTTTCATTTTTTTATTTTTTGTTTTAGTTTTTGTTGATATCAAACATTGTTTTTACAGGTATTCGTGAACCTTTCGCACCTCTACCAGATCAATTTTTGAAGTTCATTTTCTTTCGCTTTTTGAGACTCTTAAAAGAAGTAGTAATGACCCTCATCGAATGATCTAGACTAGGGAGTTTCTAAAATTATAGTCTGTTTCTTTAAGCATTAATTTCATTAGACAATAGTTAAGATGCTCTATGCAGGATTTTTCTTCGAAAGAAGGAAAATTTGAAACAGACAGAAACTTCTCATTCAATGTATTATCTATCATCACTGTTATTCACCTTCTACATTTTAAGAGTCTCATTTCTTATAACTCTATAAGATAAAAATTTTAAAATCTCAACATAGGAAGGAAAGTTCATATGCTTATTTTCTTTTATAATCCTTTCTTGAGAAATTTATATAAGTAGTCTTGTTGGAGTTTATATTTTAAATTTTGTTTTTCTTTTAGTTTTTGCTTTCTTCATTTTTTTTTTCATTCGCTAATTTATTTTCTTACTCGAGTTTATAAATTATTTTCCTTTTGATTTAGTTTTGATTTGACTTTGGTTACTTTGCCATGATTTACATGAAAGGATATTTTTCTTACCTTACAGTTGTTGACATACCTGAGAAATATTTTACTCTATCCATTTAAGCAAATTTCATTTATCATTAAAGGTGTATCCTTATGGAACCATAAGACCATCTTGCTTTAAATAATTTTCATGGAGCAACACACATCCTTTCTTAGTGATTGAGTTTAATTTTTCAAGGAAAGAAAATATTTCGGTTTAATACAATGAATCCCTCCCACCCCTCCATATAAAAGCCTCTAATCAATAGTTATAGGGAAAGAATTTGGAGTAAAAATTATGAAAGTATTATGTCTATTAAACATGAATATCTATTACCATCCCACCTATTTCACTCAAATACATCATAAATTAAAATCTTGCAAACGTGCTTATCAAAAGGGAGATTAAAAGAGGACGCATGGGAAATACAAGTAAACTCGTCAAGGCTATGGATGCTCGCTAGCAGCAGGACTGTGCTTCTATGGCATAAAATACAACTTCCTCAGGGTATTGTTCAGGCTTGTTAGAAGCGAAGCAATGTCAAAGACAATCATAAAATGCATATATGCTTTATCAAAAACTCCCATCTATACCTTCTTCTAGTTTTTGTATGAGGTAGTTTTAAAACAAATTTTCCCAAGTTTGGATTCATCACTTTCACTCAAGTTTGTTTTAAGTACTTATCTCTAAAAAATCATACTTCTTAATCTATTTATGTGGGACCTATGGAAATGTTATACTGTTAGAAGATTTCATGATTTCCATTTTTTTTAATCTTTGGGAAAAGTTTAAGTTCATTATCTTTAATCAGAGATAATTGGTTCTTCTCCCATTTATCTCCATTATTGAAGGGAAAAACAAACATCCCCCATTTTTGAATTTTTACTTCGAATAATGGGAACCCTTTCTATTAATTTTTGGCTAAGCATATTTTATGATTTTCATTAAGTTAATCATCTTGCAATTTTTTTCCATTTTTCATTTTTGTCGAATTTCCATTTTGATCATTTCATTGAATTCGATTCTTCACAAGTTTTCCAACAATACTTGTTTCCCTCCATTTGGCCAACCGGTTTGTAAATGACACTCCTTTGAAGTTTGATCATATTTGTGTCACCTAGGTTAAAAAATGTAAATTAATGTATACTATTTTTATTTTCACAATTAAAATAGTCGTAATTGTAAATATTAATTTTTAGTTAATTTTTAATATTTTTTTATTTTTCACTAACAGTCCTACAAAATGACAAACTTAAATTGTACAATAGATGAAAACATGTTTTAGGATCTTGGTAATTCACTCCAACTTGTTATTTTAACAAATTTCCAAACCCAAAACCACAAAATTGCAAAATAACTGAAGTCCAATTTGTAGGATGGCTAATCCCATGTGGGCCCCACTTTAGAAAACATCATTCCTTCCAAAATACCAACTTAAAAAAAAAAAAATATGATTTTAAAATTGTGATTGCGAAATTGTGATATCACATATCACAATTTCATTTAAGCACCTCACGCTCGTCCCTTAAACGATTTGCGATGTGTAATTTTATTTTGGTTTTGGCGAAGGGTTAAGGTTTTTTTAACATAACGTTTTGTAACCACCTTATGGCTCTCACTCACCTCATGCTCACCTCACTCACCGTCCACCTCACTCACCCTCGCATCATCTTTATCCCTCTAGTCACCTTTCCTTATCCCTTCATTTAATACACCCCGTCTCCATTCCATTAAATCCTCCCTCTTATCTCCATTTGAGACTCTAATGTGTTCTCATAGCCACTCATGGCCCATCCACGTGGGACCACACTAGCCACTAGAACAACGACATGTGTCTTTGGTTGATATATATATATTTTAATATTAAATTAATTAGTTTCATATTTTTTATTTAATTTAATAAATTAATTTTTTAAATTTTTAATTAATCTGTAATTAACTTAGTTCAAATTTTAATTAAATTATGTACTTAATTAATAAAATTTTCAATTAATAGTTAATTTAGGATTAGAATTTATTTCAAAAAAATCCATTTTTAGCCCAAGTAGCAGAAATTGCAGAATTATGGCAGTTTTCACTCAATAGTTTTGGAAGCTCATAGATTGAGTTTTATTTGGCCAAATGAGGCCCGAGATGGCTCATTGGATAGATAAAATCATGGATATTATTCGGGAAGTGCTTTAGTTTCCATATTTGATCATTTTTTAGGTCTAAATTTAGCTGAAGATTAAGCTTCAAATTTTTAAACAAAATCAATTTTCTGAGTTTTATTTTCTGCATTTTCATTTTCCCACAACTTCTTCTGAGTGAAGATCCATTCGACAATGATATCCTTGACCAATTAGATCATCACAAGCATAAATATAAGACTTATATTTAATTTTCAATTATTTTTTTAATTAAGTTTTAATTGGATTTGTTTTAAGTTCCAGATTTGGTATTTTGATTTTATTTTTACATTTTAATTTTGTTTCGATTTGTTTTTGTAGGAAAAAGGTTGAAGATATTAGGAAAATAAGATCTCAATCAATGAAAATGCTCCAGCAATTGAAGAATATGATTTTGAACCAATGAAAAATGATTGAGCAGAACAACTCTTCAGCAAAATTTCTTAGGAAGAAATCCTTTTGTAAATATAATAAAAAAGAGATTGTAGAATGTAATAGAAGCTCCTCTTATATACAATTCATAGATTCTTGAAAGCACTATTGTATAGAGGATTTATATTTGTAGGGTAGAGGAGATAAAACTCAAATCTGGGGATTATTCCTGATTTTTCTTTTTGCATTCTAGATTATGTATGGAGAACGTAGTTCGCACTATTGCAGCTCTAGCTTAAAAACATAAGTTCAAGAATTGTAAAGGACTGTTAGAGGCTGGAGTCAGAGAAATGGTTTCAATAAATTGGTATTTATAATGCTTTTGTTTTAAATACTGGTTTTATTCTATGATAGCGATAATGTCTCATGTTATTCATACTTGTGCACTGGTGTCGATATGAGTAAATTGTTTCAATTATATGTTATTAATTATCTTTGATCTTATCAGTTCAATTCTGATTTCTGAGTAACTATTTAATTAGAAATTTGTATTTTAATACTGATTTAACAATCAATATCATTTTTTTTAACTACTTCGTAAATGTTGTTTGGTTTATTATATTACTTAAGAGGTGTCTCAATAAAATATGTTTTGGTATTCATAATGTCAGATAATTGAACTATTTCGTTAATTTGATATTCATTATAAGCTAAATACGTTTAAATCCCAATCATTTAAATATCTTGTTGTCAGTTGGGTTAGATCTATATCTGCCTAATTGAGATATGATTAGGATAATTTTCCTTTTTCTTTCATTTTAAAATAATTTTTCATTTAGATTTAATTCTACATTGATATAAGTCCTCTTTCCAAAGAGGAAAAAAATTAGCTGTGATTTGACTGAGCCCCAAATTATATTAAGGATCACTCTCTTGCTTGAGCAGCTAGAGAGGAATGATTTGATTTCTCTTTCCCATTGGTATAAAATGTTATATTTTTAGCCATTGGAGATTGAGAGAAGGTAACTGGACCTAGTTAAACCAGTCGGATCCACCATTCCAAATAGAAAAGGAACTGCTTTAAGGTCTGGACCAGGTGGTCAACTGCATGTTTTTGCAACGAATTTTGAGGCTTCAACACCTCGTTTTCTTCACTTATATCTAGCAAATATTTGTCCAAAAAGTTCTTCAAATACATGTATAAACTAATGATTTCCATGTGCTTATTGTTGTGGGCATGGGTGTGAAAATATTTATGGACATAAGGCACAAATTTCCCACATATGTTTGTGTAATAAAATAATATATGCTTCCCCACAATATATCTCTCATCCTAGAGGAACATTTATTTAATTCCTCGAGGTGTGTGAGAGTGATATAACTAAGTTGAGGATTCCACTATCTATCAAGCATGAGAGACCCATTTTTCTTCATAATATGTTGCCCTACATTATCATCATACTAGCTATCTTTGCATGGTGGATTCCATATGTTGTTTCTCCTAGAGACAACCCCCGCTTTCAAGATATGTCAATGCCTAGGACATCTTAGTCTCTCTTCAAGATGAATTAGTGACATGCAAGACATAAATGTAAAATGATTTCAATTTGTCTCAATTACCTTCCTGAGAGGAAAATTCAATATACACATAAACAAAATATCATCCCAAGAGTAAATTTTTACATCTGGTGGCCTACAAATAAATAATTCATCTTGATTTTTCGTTGCAATAAATATGGAAAGGAGAAATATAAGGAAGGAACCTAGTGTAGAGGGTTTGACGTACACATAATCATATGCAATAAATTGTAGTAGAATCATGAAAATTTAAATGAAATGAAGTGAAAAAACTATGGACCATGTTTTAAGGCTTTCAACTCACTGTCTCATAGGTATTATCTTCTATATCATAACATAGGTAAATATGCAATATCATAGGTACCTTATTCTATTACACAAAAAGGAAAAATCTACAATCTTACAGGCACTGTCTGTTATCACATAACATATGTAAATATGTGGCTTAAGAGTAAATCCAACAAGTAAAATTATACAATTCTCGAAGAAGAAAAATACATAAGAAATGCCACACAAAGGTAGATCACATACTACATATCCACCATAAACTTCTCCGTTAATATTCAAGAATGAAATACATGACACAATACCAAACTTGTGAAATTTACAAAACAATTACAACCTCAAGAATAGGAAAAGTGAGCCCTTACTACTGAGTTCCTATTTCCTTTCTAGGGAGAGAGTACAAACAAATTGTTAAAAAATATCCTGGATGCTACAACTGTCTAAACTGCCGAGTTGCCTGAGCATGTGAATGTCCTAGTTGTCCTACCTAACAAATTTTGATTCCTTCTTGAAACCAAATATTCATAAAACATGAAAAACATGAGGTGTCATAATTAACACGAAAAAATATGTCCATTTTTTATTCCTCGGTTTTCCTAAGGTGGACTCAAGTTCCATTATCTAGGTTCGTGGTTCATTGATGTTTTGGTCACATTTTTTCCACAATGGTGGACTCAGTAGAAGAGAGTGAAAGAAATATTTATAAGAAATCTCTATAGGCACTATTACTCTTGCGACACCAACCTTCTGTACACATTTACTTAGTTTCCAACCCATTCAACCTCCATACTCCTTTGTAATGAAATACCAGAGTCTTAAAATATTATAACTCTATTAATATAAATGTTACAAAATCACAAAATTCGTATTCCTTTACCTGCTTCATGCTTATCCCCTTATCACATTTCTTCCATAGTACTGCTACCAATGACCGCCTATATAGCACTTAGGTACTAAGCCTTTAGGATCCTACTGGAGACCTATCTCCCTATGTAATTACCCTCCTCCCTTGGTTCTTTTAACTTCATGTCCAAATTCCAACCAACATGAAAAGCACCACATATCGTAACTTTTCTCAAAATGATTTTATAGTGGAGTTCTGATATCTCCATCCTCAACATGATCCATAACACTTTGGTGCTTGAAGCTACTCTGCGCCATTGGTTCTCTAAGTCCTCATGACCAAATTCGAACCAACATAAGAGCCCCTTTCATCGTATCTTTTTAAAAATTATTTTACACTGGAGAAATGAGATCTATGAGCTCTAATATTCTAACCTCCAAGATTACATCATGTTAATGACATCAATCCCACATCATGTCTCCTTAGTGGTGACATGTTTCACCTAGATTTTCCCCATTAGGCCACCCAAAATGTCGAATATTACTGCCACGTGTCCTTCGTACTTCCACATCATGATGACATCATCTACCATAATTAGCTTGTGAGGACCAATCACATGCCACCATGTATCTTACTAGAGGAGAGATAAAGGGGGACCCTAGTTCTTTTTTTTTTCATGTTATTTCCTTTGAAGATATATTCTCCTCACAACCTCAAATAATTCAATTTATAAAGAACTTACGAGATTCCAATCTCCAAATTCCTGAACCTCCTAGGTTATTGCATGCTTCGATTTCGATTGCTCCGAGGTTTTGATATGACCAACCTTCCGATATCGAGCTCTGAAATGTTGCCTTATCTAGCCCTTGTAGATATTGAAAGTTCTAATGTTTTACATCCCATTTCTTCACATATGGGGTCTTGATGTTCTAAGCCTTCTCTGATGCCAATCGTTCTTAAAATCAGCTCCCAATGGTTGGCCTGCTCCTTTTCGTCTTTCAGCTTTCATCTCCCGAATTTCGGCTCTCATTTTAGTAAACCTAGATTGCAGCCATCCTTCTTTGTAACAGGGATGAAAAATAGGGCAATTTGACATAGATACATGAGGGTAAGATATAAAACAACACCTAGAGCCAAATATGAAGTTGTGGGAGAGGTAAATTATCAATGATATTTGATAGGTCTTCCATAGAAGGATAGGCTAAAATAGAGTGAAGGAATTTATGTGTGCAAGTAGGACTATAAGTAACACATAAACCATAGACTAGTTCAATATGAGCATATGATAAAGGGGGAGGGGAACATGATGCAAGGGCTAAGAGAAAAGGATTATCTGAGAGACACCATGAAATCCCTAGCCGCTCATGATGGAATAATAGAGGGAAAAAATAGAATAGAATGGAAAATAATATAGCGTAGCCCATAAGAAGCTTTCTCGAAGCTATCTATTTGTAAAATGAAATAAGTGTACTTAAAGGAACCTAGATCTCAAAAATACAAACAAAAATTAGGGATTTGTGTAGCGGAAATGCAACTTTAATGCTCTTATCATAGAAATTGAAAAACTAAGAGTGAGACATCAAACCATAATCCTACTTCAACCTAGATGTCTTTTCACCACCTTGCACCATTAATAACCCACGTGGGGCCTACTTTGAATATCATGTCTCATTAATGTTGGGCAGGATAGCCGACATTCCTAGTCCCATGTTTCTTATCTCCTCTGACAACATATAGGTAAATTTAATTTCTCTTACTGCTTGATGAACTCCAATTTAAATTAAATCTTATAAAAAAAAAGAGAAAAATACAGTCTCATTTATTGAGTAATATGGAAAAATACCCATTGCCAAATAATCCATATATGGATGAACTACACAAATGTATATATCAACGTGTTTTACATGTTAGGGTCATAAGTGAGTTAGGACTACACATAAATGTAACTTTCATGTAAGTGTCAGACTTATGTATAAAGGGATATTTCCTAATAGGGAAGGCATGTGAAGTCAAGGCTCACAAAACAAGGATGTAAGTGAAGACATATTAGGTACAAGCATGAAAATGAAGGACTAAATGAAGAGTGAACATTATTGCAAGAACCAAAAGAAAAATAGTTCAATTCCTTTTGGTGATAAACTTTATGGAACCCGATATTAATCTCTATGGAAGTTAAAATGTGACATAAATATATGTGGTTTAAAAGTAAAATAATGATAACATTTTATAATAAAATTTCATAAAATATTAAAGAGTTAAACAATATATGAAATTTTTATATTACAAATAATAATATTAATTAATATTTAAAAATTATTTATAGTGTATATTAATTGGTGATAGAGTATAATGGTACAAAAGTGTTAGAGTTGATGCGAGAAATGTATTGTTCCAATATCTTCTTCTAGATAGTGATATTTCTAGAAATTCTGACTTGTAAACTCAAGTAGGCATTCCTATCTACTTTTAATATGTTGTTATATTTATACGTTATACTTGTCACATTACTACAAATATGGGATATTATATGTTCGTAGCATGACTAGAAGTAATGATAAGATCTTTGGTTGAGAGTTTTATTGTTTACTTTTTCTTTTCTTTTTGTTATTAGAGAGAGTTTGTGTAATATTGTTGTTGGGCCTTGAAATTTTCATTCACTTCCATTACATTTTAACTTATATTTCCATATTATCACCTTCAGTCCACCTCCATTTCATTACATTTACCTTACCATTACCACTATTGGGTTACATTTATGTTTTTCCAAACTTTATTAATTCCTAGTATTTTAAGTGAATTTGTGGTTAAAAATTAGAAAATAATATGCACATACTTATACCTAGCAAGTGGAATGAATTTGTTGCCATGTGTAGGTAAAAAATAAGCTTCCAAAAAACTCTTATGTGGCCTCCTAATGCCAAATTCTAATTTGGATGGAGAAAATAATGGGATCATAAGGATATGTGTATCATTTCCTATTTGTATTGTAACTCTAAGAAGACCTGTGCCTTATGACTTCCTATTTGGATTGTAACTCTAGAGATATAGGGTGAGATTCATGGACCCTCATTAATGAGATAGCTTCTCATCTTTTGTATAAATAGGGGAATATTTCTCCTATCAAATCGTGTGTAAAATTGAATTTATGCTCAAGCTTCGAATACATAATTAGATTGTGGCACCTTACTCATGAATTTTCCTTCATTTTGACTTGGTTTTTCTTACATATGGAGCATCTTGGTTTACCATCTCTGATACTTTTAGATCAACTACCTAAAATGTCTGAGATTTACTTGATTTTGTAGATTAAAGTTTATTTTCTTTCTTAGTATTAGTTTTAGAATAATTGTGTAATGTTTTCTTTCCTAAAACATATCAAGAAGGTAGATTCATCTATTTTCAAATTGGATTAAGTTTGAGGAAATAGAACTCATAGTTATTTAATTTCCTTTCATGTTCTGTTATTTACTTTCTTAGATCAAACTATCAATTCATTGTATAATTTAATTTTCCTAAAATATCAGGCTAAGAAGGTGATCCAAGTTGGGTGATTGAATTTTTAACCTATAAAATCATTGAGCTTTACTTTTACATGCTTTTACATTTCTTTTACATTTCTGGAAATACCCTAAACACAAAAATTCTAGAATGTAGCCCTAGGGCTGAATTAAAGTTGCAACTGAACAACTAGCTGGAGGTGGCTGAAACTTATATGAAAATTTACATATCTCCTCCAGTAGATCCTCCAAGTGAAAGGTTGATCCCTTCCTTGAATATATCACCCTCTAAATCAAGCACTGAATCCTCCACTACAAGTGATCACTAAAATAATGCAGTCTACGAGGGAATCTGCATTGTACAAGATGGAAAGAGGTTCGGTTGGTGAGAAAATATGAAATGAAGCCCAAGGACCTTCCTTGATGGCCTACCAATGGAAGGAATGCTTCCTCCACTAAAAATCAGCTCAGAAAATAGCCCTCTCAAACCCTCCACTGCAACACCCTACAACACAACATAACTCTAAATAGAAACTACATTATAGCTAAAGAATGAAGCTTGGCCAGAATTCCAGAATGTGGAAATGTAGTGCAATATTATTTCTAGAGGCTCCTCTAGGAAAGAGGTGGGATCCCCGCTTGGGAACACCCTTTGCTAAACAGCACAACAATCTCTGCTAAACAACTGGAGAGAGAAAAAGTTCATACAGACCACAAAATCAATAATCAGTAACATAATCATCTATGGCTGCCTTTCCCTCCTTATATAGAATGTATGCCTTATCACCTTGGGTCCCACTCATTAAATTCACTACTATCATGCAAAGAGTCTCCAACCAAAACTGCGTTTTCATTCAATGAATGCCACTCTTTCTATCACAGTGTTGTTGATTTGGTCAAAGTTGACCTTGTCCACCTGCATTATCCCCTGTTCACACATGAGGGTACTTTATCTAGCTATTAAGATGATCCATTTTCACATCAAGAGGGATTTTATTCCTACTAAAGATATTTATGGGTCTCCCTACCGACTTATTAGTCTATCTAAGTACAAAAGCAAAAATTAATATTTCAATTAGCTGCATGCTCATTTAGGAATATTACAGACCTCCCCTCCCAAATGTTTCTTGTCCTCAAACAACTGCAAGGATAGAACTGAAGATCCTCCTCTCCTCCTCTTGTACCATCCTCACATGATAATATTTTCCAATGAACAAGATGCTTTCTCATCAATACGTCTCCAAGTTGCTCCTCCCAAGTGTGCAAGTCATGTTTTGATGACAAATCCAAATAGCTATCAGCATGAAGAAGTGGAATATCCATGGAGGCAACGATATGATAAATAGAGGCACTCTTGAGGCATGCAATCTGATATATATTGGGAACTATCATTCCCATGTGAAGCTCCCATCCCCAGGCTATCATCCACACAAAATGAGTCACCCTCCAAAATGGTAACTCATGGAAAAAAAAAACTCCACCTTTGGCTCCTGCAATATAGGTGGGATGCATATATGAACATGATAGAAAAAATGGCCTACCCCACACTATCTTTATATTGTGAAACCAGCTCCAAAAAGAGAAGAAAAGAGATTTCAATGCCTTAGAAATAAGCCACTTTGAGGGGGAAACCTCCAATACATTACATGAATGAACAATTCTTTGACGATTCAAATTACAAAACCTTCTTTCTATATATAGGAGTCCATGGGGCCACAATGTAATCCTAGCTGACCTAAAAATAGTAATTTAAGGACACAATAATAACAATATGGGGGTTACAAGGATACAATAATAATAATAAGGGGGTTACATTAACAACGATAAGGGACTATAGTAGTAATATAGTGACCTAACATGCCCCTCTCCTTCAAAGAAGTGTTTTCCTCAATGCTTGAGTAGCTCTGGGTGCTTCTATATAAAATTCTCATCCTCCCATGTAGAATCTTTAGTGGGTAAGTTCTTCCAGTTAATGAGATACTCTGAAATTGATCGATTCCATAGCTGTCGAGTTCTTGTTTTTGTGACCGTTTTAGGTTCCAATATGATTTTTCCCTCCTCATGAAGTTCTAGAAATATTTTTTGAACTTGAATATTGTCACCTATAACCTTCTTTAAGCATGAAACATGGAAAATTGGATGCACTTGCGAAGAAGCAGGAAGCTCCAATTTGTATGCCATAGTACCAATCTTTCGCAATACCTTTTAAGGACCATAGTAATTTGGCGATAATTTATTATCCTTATTAGCTTGCTTGAGGGATATTTGTTTGTGTGGCTGTAGCCGTAAATATACCCAGTCTCCTACATCAAAACTTCTCTCATTGCGATGTTGATCTACCTGTTGTTTCATTCGATTTTGTGCCAAATTAAGGTTGTCCTTTATGATTTGGATAGCTTCTTGTTGATGCTCGATGTGATCTTCCACTACTTGAACCTTCGAATTTTCTCTTAAATATGATGTGATGGATGGTGGATGATATTCATAAAGTGCCATAAATGGGTTCATTTTTTCTGTAGTATGGAAGGAAGTGTTATACCACCATTCAGCTAAACGTGGCCACTTGACCCATTATGTTTGTTTATCAGATACAAATCAATGAAGATATCCTTCCAAACATTTATTTACTATCTCAGTTTTACCATCGGATTGAGGATGATAAGATGAGCTATGAGGTAATTGAGTACCAAACAAGAAAATAACTATGTCCAAAAATTTCCAGTAAAAATGGGATCTCTGTCGCTCACAATAACCCTTGGGTTTCCATGTAGCCTTTGAATTGTGTCCATAAATGTAGTAGCAACTGTACTTGCTTTAAATGAATGAGATAATGCACAAAAGTGTGCATACTTGGTAAGTCTATCAACTACCACCATGATGACACTCTTTCTTTCAGACTTAGGTAAACCTGTGATAAATTCCATTGAAATCTCCCCCCAACATTGACTTGGAATGGATAAAGGTTGTAGAAGACCCGCGGTCTTAATTATCTCAACTTTATTCTGCTAGCAAACCAAACATTCTACCACAAAATTTTGAATATTAGATTTAAGGCCATCCCAAAAAAACTC
This sequence comes from Pinus albicaulis, assembly GCA_034641835.2. Lineage (NCBI taxonomy): Eukaryota > Viridiplantae > Streptophyta > Pinopsida > Pinales > Pinaceae > Pinus > Pinus albicaulis. The sequence continues at coordinate 194,685,063 of CM076584.1, read as the reverse complement.
TTTCTTCACCATGTGGTAAGTTTTTAAAAATCTTGAGTGTCCTCCTAAAGGAGAAGTGTGCAATTCCAAAAGAATATTTTGTTTTAGTTGGGAATTCTTACAAAGATATAAGCGATCTTTGTACCATAAGGAATCATTTTTCCAACTAAATGTATCAGATGTAATAGGATATTGCTACAAATTTTGAATGAGTGTCCAAACTTCTTCGTCCTTCTTCCATTCATCCCTTGCTTCGGTTTACCCAATGTTTGGTTGGATAATAAAAATGGCACAAAGCAATGCTTCCACCTCTTCATTCTTTCTTGAGAGTGCATCTGCAACAACATTTAGCTTCCCTTTTTTGTAGATTATTTCAAATTCATAACCCAACATCTTTTTGACCCATTTTTACTGCTCTTCTGAAGATATTCTTTATTCAAAAAAGTATTTAAGACTATCATGATCAGTTTTTACCTTGAAGTTTCCTCCCATTAGGTAAGGTCACCATTTATTTAGTGCATGTAGTATTGCTAACATTTCCTTCTCATAAATAGCTTTCTGTAAATACTTTCCTTTGATTGGATGGCTTTCAAAAGCAATGGGTCTTCCTTCTTGCATTAAAACAACACCAATTCCGACTGCAAAACTCGTTCCACAATAAAATATTTTGTGGAGTCTAGCGTGGTGAGTAAGTCCCTAGGCACATTTATTCTTTAAGATGTTTCTGAGGCCTTGGTGCTTGAGGTCCATGGCATCATATTTCTTCAATAATGTTGTTATAGGTGCTACTATTCTCCCATAATTCTTAACACAATTTCGATGACTACCACTGTTAACCGGAAAATCCTACTTATTGCTTTATGGTTGTGGGGACTTACCATTCATTATGGATTTAATTTTGTTAGGGTCTACCTTAACACCCTCCTGAGATACAACATGACCTGGATATTCCACCTCTTGTACTCCAAAAAAACATTTTGAGGTTTTTTCATATAATTGTTTCTCCTCCAATAGTTTCAGCACCATGTCAACATGTTGAACATTATCCTTCCAAGAATTGTTGTAGATTATTATATCATCAAAAAATACTAACACAAATTTTCTAAGGAAGGGTTTGAAAATGGAATTCATAAACCCTTGAAATGTAGAAGGTGCATTGGTAAAGCCAAGGCATGACCAAAAAATTACTAATGACCCTCCCAGAGTTTGAGAATACTATTTTGGAATATATTCAGTCGTCATTCTAATTTGATGATACCTTGAATGAATATCCAATTTGGTAAAGTAAATTGCTCCATGTAATTCATCCAATAATTCATCAATCACAGGAATGGGAAATTTATCTTTAATGGTGAACTTATTGAGCTCCCTATTATCCGGACACATGCACCATGATCCATTCTTCTTGTGTACCAAAACTACATGAGCAGAGAAAGAGCTTTGACTAGGTTGAATTATACCTGCCTCTAACATTTCTGCAATCATACGTTCAATTTCGTTCTTTTGGACATAAGGATATCTATAAGGCTTGATGTTTGGAGGAAACTTTCTTGGAATCAAATGAATAGCATGATCATGATCATGAATAGGTGGGAGTCCATTTGGAGTTTCAAAATCCTTGGAAAGCTTGTCCAAGACTTTTTGGAGATCTGTAGAAATAGTTGATTTTGATGTTGGAACTTCTAGTGAGCATAATTGTGCAATTATGCCTCGTTTTTATCTCTTTAGAAGCTTTGTAATGACATTAGAGATTATTATATTTCCAAACTTCCCTGCAATACCCCATAATTCAACTTCCTTTCCTTCTGAAAAAAAATTCAAGAAAATTTCTTGAAAATTAAAAGCTATCGTCCCCAAAGATTGTAACCTTTGTACTCCTAGTACAACATCAACACCTCCCATATGAATGGAAACCATTGGAACATTCAATACATATTCCCCCATGGTTAGCTTTATATTATAGAGTTTTCTAGAGCAATTTATAGTTCCTCCATTTGCAACCATCACTTGACAATTCCTTGGCTACCTTACAATGAATAAAATTATGGGTACTACCTGAATCAATCAACACTATTACCTTTTTCTTCTTGATATGTCCTTCTATCTTGAGAGTTTGAGGAGAGGTAATTCCTACCAAGGAATTACATGATATGGTCAGACTCATTTCTTCCTCTTCTTGGGTTGATTCCTAGTGTATATCCTCTTCTTGTTCATTTTCTTCTTCCTCTTCAAAATCTATGTAAAATAATTTCTTCTCAGCACACTTATGACCTTTAGTGTATTTTCTATCACAATAGTAGTAAAGCCCTTTTGCTATTTTTTCTTCCAATTTTTGTGGCATAAACCTTGTAGGTTGTGGAAATCTAGGAGTAGTAACACTTCCCTCTTTATAGAAGTGAGTGGTAGGTGTACTTGTCACCATAATTTTACATTCAATTTTTCTTGTCAACCTGAATGCCTTGTCCAATGAATCAGGTTCCAAAAAATGAACTTCATGTTGGATGTTATCATTTAAAGTACCTATGAAGAGATCAATCTTGTGTTCCTCTAGAATATCAGTTACCCTTATAATCAATTTTTGGAATTCCTCAACATGCTCCCCCATTAAACCCTTTTGTTTGAGATTTATCAATTGGCTAAAGAAGGTGTTCCTCTTTGTATATTCATAATGTGCTATCATTTCCTCTGTAAAAATTGACGAAGTGACAATTTTTTTACGGGAGAAAATCCATCGGTACCATACAAATGTATTTTTTTCTAAATGTAAAGTTACAATGTGTACCTTTTTTGTGTTTTGAACATTATGGAGATCAAAATATTGCTCCATTTGTAGTATCCATGTTACATGATCCTTTCCATCAAACTTCCTCATATCCATTTTTTGAATATGGTGGTTCTTCCTGCCAACATTAGATTTTATGAAATCAAGATTAACATTTATTTTTTTCTCATCATGAGTTTCCTCTACTATATTTTCACATTAGAAAACATTTCTTGTATCAACTTTGTCAAACCTTCCATGTCCGCTTTTAGTTCATTCTTCATGTTTTCCATTTTCTCTTCCATGTCATCCATCTTAGATTCCATGCCAGCTTCCATGCCATCTATCTTAGATTTCATGCCATTCTTCAAACCTTCCATCTTAGATTCCACGCCTTTATTCAAACCATCCATCTTAGTTTCCACGCCTTTCTTCAAAACTTGCATGTCATTTTTTGTTGCTCTTTCTGAGAGAGAAATTTGTTGCACTTGCTCTTATAATTTTGATATGTCATGTTGTCATTCTTCGTCTTCATAAGTCATAGTAGAGATTTATAAAGGCTTAACGGGTGTTGAATTCTTTTTAGGGGCCATTTTAGAATCCAATATTGATATCTATTCTACAATATTCCCTTGGAATCAATTCAAATTGATTCTTCAAACAATACTTATGCAATTTGGAAAAAAAATACACACCTTTTCCTTGCTTTTGAGGAGCTTGATATTGAAATTGAATTATTTCTATAATTGTGGATCCTCAATATCTAAAATTCAGCCCTGTAGTAGCCCTTTGAAGATTCTTTCAAGTGCCATAGGTCTGACCTGATTTGGATTCTTCAAGGAAAAGTTATGTCCAATCTCCCACAATGACCAAATTTTGGATTGGTTTAGTAGAGCGAACTTGTATGAATTACAACATGTCACTATTTCCTCCTTTGTCTCTGAAATTGATAGACCAAATTGTAGTCTGTGTACTTGTGGCCACTTTTTACACTATTCCAATCCAATGCTCAAAGAGAGAGCTATGAATATTTTCCAACGATCACCTCTTTTAGATCAAATTCAGAAGCCTCAAAAAACCCTAACTTCCACAGATCCTATCTCCGAAAATATTGTGAACCAATATCTGAAATGTTTTGACAATGTTCCTCAAGATTGTGGCTTTGCACTCTAACAATTTCAGATTCTGAACCTTCATAGAAAAAAATTATTACGAAAATACCATGATGACTTGTTTAGGTTAAATTCAGGAGCCTGCAAAATGACTTAACTTGCACAGATCATATCTCTGAAAATATTACGAACCAAGCTTTGAAATTTTGCGAAGATGTTCCTCATGATTTTAGCTTCACATTCTAAATATTTCAAATTATTAACCTTCGTAGAACAAAATTTATAGCAAACATGCCACGATGACCTATTTGGAGCAACGAAACCCTAGAATCTCAAACCTCTGATACCAAATGTTGTGAAACCAGCTCCAAAAAGAGAAGAAAAGATATATTAACGCCTTAGAAATAAGTCACTTCGAGGGGGAAACCTCCAATACATCACATGAATGAACAATTCTTGGATGATTCAAATTAAAAAACCTCCTTTCTATATATAGGAGTCCATGGGGCCACAATGTAATCCTAGTGGGGCCATAATGTAATCCTAGCTGACCTAACAATAATAATTTAGGGGCACAATAATAACAATATGTGGGTTACAAGGGTACAATAATAACAATAAGGGGGTTACACTAACAACAATAAGGGACTATACTAGTAATAGAGGGACCTAACACTTTCTCTCTTGTTATGGAAAGTGTAGAGTTGCTGTTGAATTTGAGCTGCAATAGTGTTGCGATCAAGAGACAAAGGGACAACTGGACCTTAAAAGATCCCTTCTCCAGTATCATGAACCTTCCTAGCCCAAGCTATCTCATACAAACTGAATAGCACATCATCACCATATGGCATCCAATTCAAAAATATGTTGAGTGTTATGTGCAATGATGGATGGTACCAATGGTTTCTCCAGTGGATACAACACAGTTTTTCTAATTGTTGTTTCAGAACATCATGTGGCAAGTTTTCCTCCATCAATTTGATAGTTTTGCATGTTTTCTCATCTACTAAGAAGTATTAAATGGCATTATATATTAGCTAAGAATAATAAGAATAACACAACACATTCCCAAATCCATCCAAGGAAGGGTTTCCTCCATCACTGATATTGGTCTTAGAAATACCATGTAGAAAAAATAGAAACCCGCCCCTTGTGGAGCAATGCACTCTACATATATGGCAAGAGAATTAAAATATTTTATTAGATGAAAAAAGTACAAACATACCATTCTTACCATGCATTGTGAGTAGGAAAAATATGAGGTCCATGGATGATCCCTCCCATGAGAATCTCCTCATAATGGTCTGAAATGTGAAGTGATAGATACTCCCATTGGAAAACACCATCAATAGATGCGTACTCCCAAGTGACAGTGTTTTTGGCCTTAGTGATAAGGCTCTTGTCACCCCATGACTCCATTCTTTGACATGGCACATGCCAAAGTCATCCACCTTGATGCTACTATAAGTGGGAGATTCCTCCTTATGTGGGAGCACCTCCTAATTTTTCAAAAATAAGGAGTAGACCCTTTTCACCATGATTATGCCCCTATCTACTCCCGTAATATCATGCAATCTATGGGAGAAAATAAGCTCATACTCTCCCAAGAGAAACCAAAGAAACAATAGCTCTTGTTGTCTCCTCACACCATCACCATATAGACCATGGAGCAACAACGTGATGGTTGATATGAAGGATATAAAATCACCCCAATACACCCAAACTCCTTGCTGCCATAGGGTGCAAGTGCCATTCCAAGTCCCAGTCACCAACATACCCCTTGGAGTAGGACATGTCATATGCTGACCAAACTCTTACAAGAGTAGCCAGTGCAGCCTTGCCTCCTATTGTCCTGTGTCATAGATCTGCAAGTGGCTTTCAATCCTCTTGCTCATCAACATCACCCATCCAACCAATGGTGAATGTCTACTATCATGCTCCACTTTGGTACTCCGCCAATGGAGAATACCATCCTCCCAAATCAGATTTCTATCTTTGTACTTCATGGGGTGTTCAAGTACAACCTCTTGGAGATCTCCAAATTAAGACCACTCATCAATGACCAAGTTGACCCCATAAGGATCCAAATAAGATATAGGAAAAAACTTCTCATTAAAATTTTAGGTGCTCATCAAGAAGTATCCATCATAATAATGGAAGAAATCATCCATCATATGATGTCCTCCATCAACCATCTACCTATATACCACTACACAAGTGTGTTGGTCATCACAATGTCTCATTATTAGTTGGGGCCCCAACTCATCATTGCTGCTCAATGACAGCACTGGTGATCTCCATGATGGTGCATAGGCTATCTCATGCTCATGCTCAATTTTGAACATATAATTCTGCATTGGATTGTTTATGATAATACTCATCCTATCCTCCAAAAATCTACACTCCAACCCCAATATTTTTGTGCATCTCAACAATTAAATACTAGGATGAATGTACATCTCCTCCTTGATTCTATCAAGGGTCCTCTACGAAATGATAGTTTGCTGCTCTAAATCAACAATGTGCTTTGACCTTAGGTCATGCATTTGCCCTGATAGCATGTTCCCACAATCCTCCATATGATGTGCTGAAATAATAGGAAATGGAAATATGTGCATACCTTGGTAAAGCTTGGGAGCATCTTGTACTGCTACAAGGGTTCCTTCCTCCGGTGTGATGAATTCCCCAACTACTAATGATGATGACTACTCTTCTATGGCTACATCAGTGCTGGTATAAGTATCCCCCTCCTCATGCATATCCATGATAGTGTATGGGACTCTAAATATCAAGAGATCAAGTCTACCTTGCAAAGGTTCAAGCATTCTTTCTCCTAATGCAAGTTCTCCTATGGTAAGTGGTGGTGGAAGTTTCTTCCCTCTGATTTCTTCTTGTCAAACTTCTTGATCAACCTTTGAGTAAAATCTGCATATGCAGTCACTCTTTCATGACTCAAATGGATAAACCACCAAATGTTTGCTTCACCCTCAAGGTGCAACGCTGCAATCTCAACAACTTCTCTTTCTACTACCGGATGTAGCAGGAAAAATGCATCCAACTTCATTCCCCAAGCTCTTGTTGTGCATGTGGATGGCCCATCAAATGTAGACAAGAGAAATCTATTACTGCAAGGTCTTCTTTCTTCTTTGATCTGAATGAACTATGGGAGAGTTAGATTCTCCTTGAAAGCTCTTGATTGAGATCTGTATTCTGCAAGATACTCACTTAGAATCTCATGGTCTAAGTGTCCTCCATCTTAATGCCTTTTGTATTCTTCTTCAAAATAAAAGGGCATTGTATGTTTCCTTCAAGATCTATGTAATATCGGTTCTTTCTTCTGTTGATAGGAAGTACAAGGACCTTCCTCATCCTGAAACCCTAGTGTGGTTTCATTTCTTTTCTCCACTTTTCTTTGTTTGACCTCCTTGGTGAGGTCCCTCTTAGATCTGAAAATAGATGATATAAAACTCATTCATTCCATCATTCTAATATTTTTCTCCTTCTTCTTATTCTCCTGATAGCATAATGGCTAAGATCCACAAGTTGAGCCAAGATTATGCTCTAATACCACTATAATATTCCCAAATGGGGAAAGCAGCAATATAGTACATAAACATCGTAAATAAAAGTGAATACATCAATACACCATTATATGAGACAAATTTATAGCCATCTTATTAAACATATCAGCAAATAATATTCACAATATCTTGAGGATCAAGTCACTCAAGCAGTACAATAGAAGCCTCCTCTAATAAAATATGTTAATACATGAGAAATACACTGCTATACAAATCCCATGAGCCATGACAATGCATTTTTAGGGCATAAAATTCTACAAAAAGATATAACAATATGGATCTTCTATTATATATCTCAAATAGGGCTAGGAGTGAAGATCTAGAATCCCAAACACCTTTCCTATAAAACCTAGAAAGGGTTTCCAAAAATACCCAAAACAGAAAAGTGTTGGAATGCAGCCCTAGGGCTAAATGACAGTTGCAACTGAAAAAATAGATGAAGGTGGCTGAAACTGATATAAAAATGTACAAATCTCCTCTATTAGATCCTCCAAGTGAAAGGTTGATCCCTTCCTTGAAGATCTCACCCTCCAAATCAATCATTGAATCCTCCACTGCAAGAGCTCACTGAAATAACGCAGTATATGAGGGAATCTATGCTATAGAAGATGGAAATAGGTTGGCCTGGTGCCAAAATATGAAATGAAGCCCAAGGACCCTCCTTTTTTGCCTCCCACTAGAAGGAATGCTTCCTCCACTGAAAATTAGCTTAGAAAATAGCCCTGTCAAACCCTCGATTGTAGCACCATGCAACACAACACAAATTTGAACAAAAAATATGCTATGGCTGAAGACTAAAGCTTGGCCAGAATTACAGAATGTGGAAATGTAGTGCAATACTCTTTATAGAGGATCCTCTAGGAAAGAGGTGGGATCCCCACTCAGGAACACCATGTGCTAAACAACATAGAAATCTCTGCTAAACAGCCAGAGAGAGAAAGAGGTCATGTAGACCACTGAATCAATAATAAATAACATAACTATCTATGTCTGCCTTTCCCTCCTTATATACAATGTGAGCCTTCTCACCTTGGGTCCCACTCATTAAAGTCACTAGTATCATGCAAAGTGTATCCAAACAAAACTGCATTGTCTTTCAATGAATGCCACTCCTTCTATGTCAACGTTGTTGATTTGGTCAAAGTTGACCTTGTCCACCTGCATTAGCCCCTGTTCACACATGAGGGTTCTTTATCCAGCTATTAAGATGATCCCTTTTCACATCAAGAGGTATTTTATTCCTACTAAAGAGATTTATGGGTATCCCTACCCACTTATTCATCTATCTAAGGACAAAAGAAAAAAATTAATTTTCCAATTAGTTGGATGATAATTTAGGAATACTACAGTTTGGGCTTAACTCCATTACATGAGGACCCAAGATTTTGGGAGATTTGAGAATAATCTAGTAACTTTTTTTTTAGTTTATGAGAGTGTTTTATTTTTCTATTGTTTGATTGAGATCAACCTTGGCTATAGTGATAAAGATTGGGCAAGAGAAGTGACAACTCAAATAGGGTATCATAGATCTATTCTATAGTTTGATTTTCATGAGATTTTATTTGTAGTCAACACAATAAGCTTTTCATGTAGCCAAGGAAATTATCTTCTTGTTCTCATTAGTTGAGCTCATAAATATGTGATCCAAGATTATGAGGAATGATCAGAAATGACCAATAAATTATTTGGATTAATCCAAAAGGGATTAACGGCCACAAATTCAAAGTCATCAAAATTGAGTGAAAGAAATTTTATCACGTAGAGCTCAGAAAAATTATTCCAATGCAACTTGAATGGGTGAAATCCGACTTCACATAAATAAGTTATGCAAAGCCATAGTTTTTTAGGAAAACTTCAAAATGTCAAAGTCCAAGGGTCAATACATGTTTCCAGAGGTCAAATTCAGGTCACATTTTTGGATCATGTGTTATGCAAATTAATCCCTCTTACGGACAAGAGTGATCTCCCTAGTATTCTATGAATACCTACAACAAACATCCATTTGTAAATCATTTTTTCTAGATTATTTAAAATTCAGAATTATTATAAAAAAAGGAAAGAGGACATGAACCTACCTTGAAATCCAACATTCGGTGTAGTCTTTTATCCATTTTCTCCAAAGAGGCTTCTCTAGTAAGTAGAACCTGCAATCAAAGACAGACAAAGGAATTAAAAGCACCTACAACATGTAATAATTAAGAACAACTAAACTAACTTATTGATCAAGGATTCTAAGTATTGAATTATTAAAATAAGCATAAGAAAAACTCAATGAGAAAAGGAGATCCATATGTATTATCTTGAATGAAAAGAGTAACTTTACAACTTGATGCCTTGATGGCTTACAAGTTTCTCCCGGGGTCCTGAACAATCATTCCTCCTTTAGTTTGACAAGCCTTCCTCTCTTTAAATCAGCATGGAGTTATGGGCATGAGGGTGTGATCATTCTCATGACAACAACAACTAGTGCAGAGAGTATGTTCTCTTGAGAATTTCTTCAGCAATTACCATATACAAGGTACAATCTACATCTACCCTTGAGACTGAAACATGAGCTCAATTTATAAGGAAATGGAGGTAGTTTTAGTTCCATGAAGAGGGGGAAGGATTCCTCTCATGAAGGGATTTGAGCTCCATAGACCAAGTAATTAGCTCCATGAGTGGATGGATAGAGTTCCATAAGTGGAGGGGTAAATCTCGAACTAATCATGCCTCTACAAGCTTCCAGTTGGGAGAATATTCGACCAGCTAGGCTTATAGAATTTAATTTTTCTTTATCCATATTTTTGTGGGGGTTCGTAGGTTTTAGTAGTAGAATATGTGGGGCTTGTCGTGGTTTATAGACCAAGTATCCGTGGACCCATAGGAAAATGCTATGAAAAGTGCGCAGTTAGAATTTTAACGGTTTTAATGAGCTTTTCTCCAATTCCAAGACTTGGATTGGGAACATTAGGGTTTGTTACTTCCAAGGGAGCACAATATAGGTAGTGATATACCTATATGGAGAGTCAAATGTGATGGTGACAAAATAATGTGTAACGGATTGCCCCCTAAAGTGCGAAGTTTGAGGTTTTTCTAAAGAGTGAAGTGCTTTATCATTCTGAGGATTAGATTGGAGACACCGGTTGAAAACTTGTAAGCATTCAATGCAAACATATATATATAGATAGATATAGATATCATCAGTTAGGTAGGCATTTCCATGCTCATATCAAAACTAACTAAATGTTTTGGTACAAATATGATTTTAATATTAATAGTAGACACGGTATGGGTGCACCAATCTATCATAAGTAGTATATTATATCATGAATAATAAAACTCCTCGTAGGCTAGATGGTGGAAAATAGATCCAGGGTCTTGATTTTCGCTTCCCAAACTAGTACGATTCTATCCATGCGATTGATTATGTCAAATTTGAACATGGTAGAAACCACTTGATTACCAATCAATGATGTGAACTGTTAACAAGTGTGAGAGAAACCACCAATAATGAAAATGGTTCTCAAAGTAATCAATAAAATCCATGAAGTGTGAATGAATGATTAGCGGTCGAACACTTCACATAATAATTCGATTGAAGGTCAATGATGCAACCTGTCATTGAAGGTGACAAACCTGCCATTAGGGCATGCAGCTCCCAAGGTACTGATATGATTCTATATCAACTTTCTAGATGATGAGTTGTCATTGATAGAAAGTGACCTGTCATAGGAAAGCCCGTGACATGAAACCATTAGATCAAGTTTTGAAGAAATATTTGTAAGGACTGACTCAGGGATGGTCATCGCGAATAGAGAAAAATGTTTGCAATGAATAGTTTATTTGAACTGTCTCTTGAACACATAATGACACTGTAGATGGTTTGGTAACAATTGACCTAAATTTAATACCCGGACACTGGCTAAAGAATTTCAATGTGGTTTGATTAACTGTTAGAAAAAGGATTTTCCTAGCCTAGGTACATGTGATAAAAAGTGTCATGTTCAAGGGTGGTATACTGCTTTTTAAATAAGGGTGAAAACTAGATTCTTTTTCTCTCTTTCCCCCCACCATTACTGACAAGTACCTCTTTATTTTTGACAAGCTTGAGGAGGATAACATTTTCTTGTTTGTATAAGCTCATCCTTCAGATGACTCCATGTTAGTATTATAACCGAACCCTAATAAGGAGTGGTTGGGTCCTATTGTAATTTACAAGTCCTTTTCTGTTAAGTTTTAACGAGCCTAGTATAGGAGAAACTCGACGTTTTTCAGTTTTAGGGAGTCAGAAAAAAAAACATAAGTAAACTCTGTGGTTGTACTTTTTCTTAAATTTAGTCTCTCAAGTCCGAAAAGGTATAAAATAATACAGGAGATAACTCTATTAACCATTATTAGTCAACGTATACCTTTTTCGTAAACAGTCCATTTCAGTCCGGAAAGGGGGTAAACTTATACTGAAGGGACGAATGTTCGTTTCCTTTAACGAGTTTGAATAGTCAATTACTTGGAAATATTTTCATATTTAGAGAGTGTGAAAAGGACTTAAAAGAGAACTCCAGGGTTTCGCTTTTTCATAATTTTAAAGAGCCCGAAAAAGTGATAAAAGTATACTCAGTTGGCCAACTTTCAGTTTAATTTACGAGCAGGAAAAGACAAAAATAACTCGGAATTTTCATGTTTTACGAGAATGAAAGATAGCAAAATAATATCAGGATTTTCATGAGTTTAATGAGTCTTGAAAATAATAACTGAAATGGAGTCAAGATAGGTTTCATTTTATACAATCTTGAAACATAGGAAAAATTATGCTTGAGAGTAGTTTCATTTTTACACAAGCTTGAAACATAGGAAAATTGTTCTTGAGAGTGGTTTCATTTTTACACAAGCTTGAAACATAGGAAAATTGTGCTTGAGAGTGGTTTGTTTCATTTTACACAAGCTTGAAACATAGGATAAATAATGCTTGATATAAGTTTCAATGCCCCCAAGCGTAACAAGCAAGAGCATATGCCCCCTAAGCTTCATTTCATTCACCTAAGTAGACTACTGGTTACTCATATGTGGATGGAATGAAGGTTCATTTATGATATTAGATGGAAGACTCAACTTGACACTTATGAGATCTAATCAAAGACTTGACTCAATTAGGCTAATATTTGTTTCATTTTTCAATGAGCTTGACACATGAAAAGAACTATGCTCATGGAAACTTGTTTCATTTTCCAACGATATTGACACAAGAAAAGGAACTATTCTCAATATGAGCTGATTCATTTTCTAATGAGGTTGAGTCAGTAAAATAACTATCCTCATGGGAAATTGTTTCAATTTTTAACGAGGTTGACATATTAACAGAACCATCCTCATGGGAACCTGTTTCATTTTTTAACGAGGTTGACACAGTAACAGAACCGTCCTCATAAGGGCCTATTTCATTTTTTAACGAGGTTGACATAGTAAAAGAACTATCCTAGTAAGTGCCTTGTCATGGCTTCCAACTGGAAGAAACACATGTCAAGGGAAACTCCTCGATCATGGCTTGCAAGAGGTCTTCATCAGATGGAAGAACAATTCTCTGGAAGGAACACATGTCAAGGGACTCAATAGGGATAAGAACACCATGTTCAAATAATCCCATAGGGTTTGCTATGTCAATTACCGGATCAAAGTCAAAGGAAGTCAAGCAAACAATGAGATGCTCGCTTGCATCGGTGACTGAAAACATGGGACTGGTTGTCACGTAATTAACCCATAGTGGGGTAGATACCACTTCTGTACAAGGAAAATTCAGGGGTTTCGGATTATTGGTAGTCGAATCAAGACTAACAAATGAAATTTGGTCAATAGTCACAATGTTTCCATTGTGAGGGAAATACATCACGCGAAAGAGTGTCAATATGACATCTTTCATTACATAGATATAGTCTCGCCTAAGGAGAAAATTGAAATCTAAGGGGCCTCGGACTACCATAAGATAAATACAGACAGTTTTACCTTCCAAGGTAAGAGGAAACTTAGGAAGGATCCCTAAAGTTTCACTAATGGTTAGGTCTAAAGCTGACATAGTCTATGTAACAAGCACAAGCAGAGGGGAACCCAAAGCTTGCCAAGCCGTTGAGGATAAAATACTAACCAAAGCACCTTCATCTACATTTGCGCAATGCAAATTCTTACCACAAGCCTTCAAAATTATTTGGAAAGGGATGGAAGAAGGAAGATGAGGTTCTGTCAGTCTATTCCAATCAAAGGAAAAGACCTCAATACTTGGAGGGGATTCTGCAGAACCTGAGCAGTATGAATTTCACTCTCTACAAGGAGAGTGGGATCGACTGGATGTGAAATCAAGTCGACCACTTGATCAACTAATGGATCATCAACCTGAGTGATATGATTTTCACTCTCCAATGGAAGAGTGGGATAGAATGTACTTGGAATTAGATCAATCACTTCATCAGTTGACGGTAGGTTGGGAGAAATTTTATGGTAACTACTTGGAATTTGTTGTTGTGGAACAGGAAGGCTTTCCAACAATTTTTAGGCTTCATCCATGTGATGGAAAATTTGAGTTTTATGACTCCCTTTGCATAACCTAAAAGGAAGCGTAACTTTACCGTTTTTCCCAGGAACCTGACAATCACTAGTTGATGGATCACTAGTAAGTTGATGGGATTTTTCTGACCATACTTCTAAGACCTTAGGAATACCAGGACAATTGATAAAGAAGTGGTAACCCTTAAAAATTTTTCAAAGTTATTTTGGTTTATGATGCATGTTGGAGATTTCCTCAACATTACTAACACTTACAGCCATGTTTGGTCAGTGGATTTTTTTCTTATCATTAGGGGAATTTTGAGGTCTAAAATGGACCTCCTAAGAAAAATGTACAACCAAAATAGACTTTATAAGAACCAATAAGATTCAAGATGATGATGTCAACGATGGGGGATGATTCACCATTTTTTAATTAAAAGTGTAAAAAGATTAAAAAATAATAAAATAATAAAAACTACTTTTTCAACTCATAATTTCAAATTATCTCCCAAATTTTTTACTCAAATTTAGAGCAAGAGTACTTGTTGGATGAAAAATTTAATTCCGCATCCAATGTGTACCCATGTTGTATACTTTTGATGGACCCTGCCATACGAAAAATTAGAAAGACATGGAAAAACATGATTACAATCACGTTTTTCATGTATTTCTCCTTTTTCGTGTAGTAGGATCCATCAAAAGTATGCAACATGGGTACTCCTTGAATGAGGAATTAAATTTTGCATCCAATGAGTACTCCTGCTCAAAATTTGAGTAAACAATTTGGGGGATAAGTTGAAAAAGCAGTTTTTTATTCTTTCCCTCTAAAATTTCATGATGAAATCAAATCTTATTTTATTATTTCCACTATTATTTTATAATTTCCTTAGGAGGCCCACTTTAGGCCTCAAAATTTCCCTAATTCTTGATTCTTCTTCTTCTTCTTAGCCACCTGGTTACTACCGTCAAGGTTTTTTCCAAGTGAATAAGAACAAAGGGAGGAAGACATGTTGGGCGAAGAAGGTAAGGGGTCAACATGAGGTTGGTGATGTTGAAATGGTGAACTTTGTTGAGGTGGAGCATCCGGTTGAGGTGGAACAATTGGATTATTCGGGGCCAATGAAGTTGAAAATAACCATACCAGTAAAGTTGTGGTAAATATGGGTAATGAAAATGTAGGCATATAAGGAGGACCAACATTTACAAAGAAAGGAAAAGTACTAGGATTTTGTTTAAGAGGGGTTCCTTGGTTGGTAAATTCTGGAACAGTTGCCATTAGATTCAACTTAAGTGAATTTTACTAACAATTCAAAAATATTAACAATTCAAATTCACAGTCGACATCTAAGGTCTCTAGAAAGTAAAAACAAAAAAATGAACACGCGTTATCAAATATAGGACTCAAACCACACAAAAACAATATTTTTTCACAGTGAAATCACTAGTTGGCAGAAATCCAACGTCGCAGACATCAATGTGAAAAACTAGTGGTCAGAACAGTTACCCTAAAAACATGCTTAATGAAACAGTCTAGTGCAAGTACCTCCACTACGCCATCTCGAAGTGAAATGCACCCTCTGGAGAATCCAAGTGAGTCTAGTCAACGTCTACTCCAGGTACAGTGGTACCTTCCCTCCACTGTCACCTTGGGAAAAATTATAAATATTATGGCCACTTAGATCACTAGCTGAGACAATTTCACCTTGGGGAAAAGTCTACGACTCGATATACATGCAAGGGCATAGTATCAAAGCTCAATCCTCTTGAAAGCTCCTCGACATGGTAAATCAGAGGTTTTCTAATGAGTGACCCTAGGCTCCTCAAAAAATTTTAATCTGATGTTTACCATTTGTATTATGTGCACCTCTTCTATCTTTTCCAATGAGATAAGTATGATTACCTCACTACTTCCGACATGATCTCGTGCTTGAATCTTTTAAGAAGAGCTTCCCAGAGTACAAATACAACAATTGAAATTTTTCCTACCACAAGATGCTAATTGTTTTTATAGTTTCTTTGGAAAGTTAACTACAGCCTATTCCAAAGTGCTAGCCTAAGCTAGATTGGTGGAAAGAGCCCTAGAAAATGTAAAAATTTCTAAATGAATTTTATAAAGCATTGTGCTATTTGCTTGTTATTACTCAAAGGGTAAATGGATATGAAACCAATGGTATTATGACTTGACCCAAAACATAATGAAATTGAATATGATAATGAAATATTCTCAATTCAATGAATCCTAACTAAAGTAAGGAGAGAGGTTCCATTCACTTCCAACAATGAAAAGATTGATAAATAAGAGAAAATATTAAAAATTATATATTGCACTAATTTCATCATAAAAACTAATTCTTTTTCCAGAATGTAAACTATGCAACTGTAATCTATGCACAATTCACTTGAAAACTATGCAAATATAATCTATGCACATTTTTCATTCATATTCTGAAAATGAGAATTCTAACTATGCAAATGTGATCTATGCAAGAGAATTCTCCGACACAAGATGATTCTAATGTAATCTAAAGAACCAATAAAGTGTAAGTAAAGAAAGTTGGGTGAGAATTCCAAAGGTCAAAAATAAATACACTAAAAAAAAAGAAAAAATATGCAAAATTATTAAGAGACTGAGGCAAACCTCGAAGTAATGACCAAAGGCAATCAAATTAAGAATTTCTCAAAAAAGAAAATCAAAACACTCAATTAACTTAACAGAGACTAATGAGACAATAAAATAAATTCACACATAAGATTTGATAGGTAAGATAGAATAGGGCAAACACAAAGAATCATGTGATCTGGCTCCTAAAATTATAATTTTAATTTTTTCAAAAAATTTCCACAAGTCCGCAGTTTCTAATGGAGAACAGAGTAGTACCACATTATTCTGAACTAAAAATTGTAGAGGCTAGCACATTGTTTTCAAATGAAAACTATGGAGGCAAGAAAAAGTAAATAAAAATAAATATTCATCTTTTCTTTTCAAGGATTCTGAAAGTTATCTACCCGACCCAATCTCAAACTAATCAAAATTAGAAAACTCTTCAAATTCGAACTAAAAAATACAAAAGGAAAACTAAGTTCTATTCCCCCATGGAGTCACCATTTTTTTATGCAGGTTAATCACTCTTGCGGACAAGAGCAATCTCCCTAGTATTCTACGAATATCTAGAAACAAACATCCCTTTGTAGATCATTTTCTCTAGATTATTTGAAATTCAAAATTCTTATAAAGAAAGAAAAAGGACATTCCCCTACCTTGAAATGCAACGTTCGATGCAGTATTTTATCCAATCGCTCCAAAGAGGCTTCTTTAGTAAGTAGAACCTACAATCAAAGACATATAAAGGAATTAAAAGCACTTGGAACATATAATAATTAAGAACATGTAATATAACTTAGTGATCAAGGAGTCTAAGTATTGAATTATTCAAATAAGCATAACATAAACTAAATGAGAAATGGAGATACATATGTATTATCTTGAATGAAAAGAGTAACTTTACAACTTGATGGCTTGATGTCGTACAAGTTTCTCCCAGGGTCCTGAACAATCATTCCTCCTTCAGTTTGACAGGCCTTCCTCTCTTTAAACCAACATGGATTTATGGACATAAGGGTGTGATCATTCTCATGCCAACAAAAACTACTGTAGAGAGTATGCTCTCTTGAGAATTTCTTCAGAAATTACCATATACAAGGTACAATATACATCTACCCTTGAGACTGAAACATGAACTCAATTTATAGGGAAATGGAGGTAGTTTCAGTTCCATGAAGAGGGGGATGGATACCTCTCATGAAGGGATTTGAGATCCATATAGCAAGGGATAATCTCCATGAGTGGAGGGATAGAGCTCCATAAGTGGAGGGATAAAGCTAGAACTAATCGCGCCTTTAGAAGCTTCTAGTTGGGAGAATATTCAACCAGCTAGGCTTCTAGAATTTACTTTTTCTTTTATCCGACTTTTTACGGGGGTCTATAGATTTTAGTAGTAGAACATGCATGGTTTGCCATGGTTTATAGACCAAGTATCCGTGGACATGCAGGAATAGGCTAGGAAAAGTGCGGTCTTAGAATTTTAAGGGTTTTAATGAGCTTTTTCTCCAATTCCAAGACTTGGTTTTGGAACATTAGGGTTTTTGACTTCCAAGGGATCACAATTTAGGTAGTGATAGACCTATATGGAGAGTCAAATTTAATGGTGGCAAAATAACATGTAACATCATGGTTCCAAAAATTATGGGTTATGGGAGACAATGTGGCATCACCATATGGTGACAAGTGGCAAACACCGATTGGAGAAAATGGACCAATATGATGTTGAAAAGTGGTGCTAATTGGGCGAAAATTAGCCATATCGGTGGGCAACATGTGGCCTCAGAGGACTAGTCAATTATTTGTTAAGCAGAAGAGTGTTTTGTTTTTATATTGTTTGATTAAGATCAACCTTGGCTATATCGATAAAGATTTGGCAAGAGAAGTGACAACTCAAATAGAGGATGATAAATCAATTCTATCATTTGATTTTCATGATATTTTATTGGTATTCAACACAATATGTTTTTCATGTAGCCAAGGTGTTATGCATGAAAATCTTCTCTATGGATAGAGACGATCCCTCTAGCCCTAGGATGGGTCTAGTAATAATAGGGAATAATATAATGCCTACATTCCTAGATTGCAAGTGAACACAGATCATATATATATGACCTACCTCGATATGATGTTGTTCCTCGCTCGAATCATTTTATCCTTTGCACTTCGTAGTAAGATCCTTTTTGTCGCTAGTGCTTATTTACCTCCACAAGGGATTAAACAGTAACAAATGGGAAATCACAACATATATTTCGCATAAAAAATCTATCTAGTTGATCAAGGAGTACTAGAAATCCAATCATACATTATAGACAAGAGTGGAAAGCAAGAATCAGTTGTATCATATTAATATAGAGAGTGGGAGTTACAACTTGCACTTTGATCTCGTAGATCTCCTCCAATGGGTCCAAATCCAAGCATGTCTCCAAAGTTCTCGTTTCAACTTGATACAAAAATGCCAAATGTCTCAACTCTCCTTCAATGCTTATAGCAATAATTCTCTCTCTGTTTTTCTTCTATATTTGTTCTAACAAGCAGAGGTATGGCAGGATGTCCATTTTTATAATTAAGGGAGAGGGAACATGGATCCACTTAAGGTGTGAAAGTGGTTTATCTCATTGGGTGGTTTCCCTTTTGTAGGAACAAGAATCCCAAAGGGAGAAGCTCGACCCTATCTCCATGAACAAATACTAACTCTCCACCCATTAAACTTCCAGATATTGAAGCTTCATTTCCATTTTTTAAAAACCTTCTAGGTGTGGATCGACGTGGGTATGATATCAATTCCAGTACTGATCTGCACTACTTTGGACCAAAAAATAGGAATCAGCTTGAGTAAGACAAGCAGAGGGCACGCCGCTCCAGATAAACATGTTTTTAAGGAGGTGTTTCAAGAATGTTCAACAGAGAGTTTGTTCAGTATACTATAAGGGATGTAATGCCACACTTTCTTGATGGAAAAAAAAAATAGGTCACCATTAAAGGCCCTCCAGGATCAGGAACATGGAGTATAGGGATAGTGACAATTTTTTGTGTAATATATGTCACCTAAAGCATGAAGGTCGGGCGAGAGTGAGGGGTGCAATGATTTACGAATATGTTCCAATACCAAGACGATGTTGTCAAAAAAATCTACGAAAACAACCACATATATACATAACTAAAATCTCTGAGATAATCACATGACATGAGGTATGGATGTAGCCATTCATAAAGGAGATCATCGATCAGGATCCGAGGTATAGTCGCATCCATCCAAATAAAGAAGATAACAAATACAGAATCAAGGTATGGTCTTACCCATCTAGTAAAAGAGTCATGTGCACAGTCATGAATAATACATATCTCCTCATAGCCTTGACTTTATCAGACAAAAACCATGGTCTTGCGCTCTGTCACGATCTGACCAAGTACAAATTCAGGCATGTGAATGAATGAATCGAATTCGATCATGCAAGGAAATTTCTTGATTACCATTCAATGATGTAAACTGTTAACAGGCACGAGAGAGACCACCAATAATGGCAATGGCTCTTAAGTTACTAGTAGTACAATTCATTAGATTGGAATAAGGATTTGATGTCGAACACCCATGAAATCATCTCATCGAATTCTAATGAGTTGAACCATTCGTCGAACACGAATAACTTACCATTAGGGCATGCAGGCTATAAGGTATTAAAAAGGGATCTCTAGATCTACTTCCCCGATAATTAGTCAAAGTCGATATGAAGCGATCCTCCAAAGGAGGGCCATAATGTTTCCCACATCATTGACATGAGACAAATGCAATAATATGATTGTGAAAGTGAGTAGAGAATCTTTCAATGAATAATATGTAGAAGGAACTCATCTCAAACATATCGGCGACACGACTCTAGAGTTTGAAAATATTTGGCTTAAATGGAATCAAAGGTCATGTTGACGACATTGATAATCTAATGAGAGGAAAATAAATTTCCCAAACCCATGGAGGAAAAGTAATTAATGTAGGATGTCCCCAACCTAAAACAATATAGAGGATGTGTCATGTTCAAGAGCGACATACTTCCGACACAACTGATAAATACTTTTCATTTCCCCCCACCATTTCTAGTGAGTACCCCAATTATTTTTTAATACAAGCTTGAAGGGGATAGGATACGCTTATCATATAAGTTTTTCCTTTGGAAAAATCCATCCTAGTACATTTTATGAACCCTAGGAAGGAGGAAATCGATGTCCTCATGGTGATGGGTCCAATTTCATTAAACTTTAACGAGTTTGAAAAACATGAAACTCGGTGCCTTTTCATGTTTAGAGAGTTTGAAACGAGGTGAAAATAAAAATCCAGATGACCCTTTTCGTAAATAGTCCCTCAAACCCGAAAGGGTAGAAAACAAAATCTGAGAGAACCTCTTAGTCACAATTGACTAAGGTATTCCTTTTTCATAAATAATTTATCTCATCCTGAAAAAGGGGTAAACTTATACTAGGTAAATGACGATTTGTTTACTTTAAATAATTCAAAACAATAAATACTCAAAGATATTTTCATATTTCGAGAGTCAAAAAAACCTGAAAGGTGACCCCACCTCAAGGAATGAGTTGTATAAAGGATATAAATTGGTTTTGGTTATAGTGGAACTACTCAAAACACGTAAAAAGGAAAGAGGATGGCTAACAATACCACTCATCCCAATAGTTCCTTAGGAATGGGTAAACCAATCAAGTGAAGGCATATGATCAGGCAAGCAGATGGTGACGATGGAATGAGAAAAACAAGGTTCATCTGGAAAAATAGGCTGATGAAATGGAAATCACGAGAGGTAACATGAGAATGGTTTCATTTTTACACAAGCTTGAACACTTGGGGAACTCTGCCTGAAATTTTTTTCATGCCCCTAACATGGTGACTCAATTCGAGGTACATGCCCCCAAGCTTTATTGTATTCACCGAAGTAGATTTTTGGTTACTAACAGGTGGATGCAGTGAAGGTTCAATCATGTGATCAAGCGAAAGAATTGACTGGTATTTTATGAGAAATGATCAAAGACTTGAATTGGAAAGGGAAATTGTCTAATTTTCGAATGAGGTTGACACAGTAGAAGAACTATCCTTGTGAGACCTGATTAAATTTCTAATGAGGTTGACATAGTAAAATAGCTATCCTCATACACCTTGTTTCATTTTCTAATGAGCTTCACACAAGAAAAGTAACTCTTCTCCAAAGAGCTTGTTTCATTTTTTAAGGAGCTTGACACAAGAAAATCAAACCATGCTTCGAAGAGATTGTTTCATTTCTTAAGGATCTTGACACAAGAAAACGAACTATGCTATGAAGACCTGATCAAGACATATAAGAATTCGTGGCTTCCAAGAGGTTCTCATTTGAGGGGAGAACAACATTTTTGAAATCATGATCTAATGCCCCCATTACATGACACATGACGACACTATCACTCGATGGGGGGAATCAACAAGTGTCCACGTAATTAACCTCTAGTGGGGAAATCACCATTGGCAAGTAAGAATGAGGAAAGGACGATGGTAGACCAGATGTCACATCAGGACCAAAGAATGAAAGTTGATAAATGGTCATGATCTGACCTTCATGTGTAAAACAGATCACACGAAAGATGGACGATACAAGCACTCCCATTACATAAGTACAGTCACTCCCTAGGAATAAGTTAAAATCCAAGGGGCCTTGGACAACCATTACATCTATTTATATAATATTTCCTCCCAAATAAATAGGAAACTTTGGAAGGATCCCTCATTAGGGGAATTTTGAAGTCTAAAATGGGCCTCCTCAGGAAATTATATTATAATAGTGGAAATAATAAATAATATTTTATTACATCATCAAATTTTAGAGGTAAAAAAGAAAAAAATACCTTTTCAACTCGTATTATCAACTTATCTCCCAAAGCTTTTACTCAAATTTCAAGTGGGGGTACTCGTTGGATGCAAAATTTAATTCGTCATCCAAGGAGTTTCCATGTTACATAATTTCGATGAATACTAATACATGAAAAAAGTGAGGAATTAAATTTTTCATCCAACAAGTACTCCCACTGGAAATTTGAGTAAAAAGTTTGGGAGATAAGTTGAAAATATGAGTTGAAAAAGTAGTTTTATTATTTTATTATTTTTTAGTATTTTAATATTTTTACCCTTTTACTTAAAAAATGGTGAATCATCCCCCATGGTTGACATCATCATCTTGAATCCTATTGGTTCTTATAATGCTTATTTTTGTTGTGCATTTTTCTTAGGAGGCCCATTTTAGACCTTAAAATTCCCCTAATGAATTGTTGATCGGTTCCTTTGTTAAAAGCCAACAGGTTCTGAGTAACAGGCATAAGTTGTGGAGAACCGAAACATTGCTAGGTATTTGAAGACATATTACTAACCTATGTGCCTTATTCTATATTTTTCTAGGCATGCCCACATTATAGGAATGTACTATGATCTCAAAACGCATGTAATAAGGAAGATGTCTTGTGAATCAGCTCCAAAGAAAGTAAGAAACCAAACTACATGGAGGGGGTTCCATATGAATAAGAGGACTATCCCCTTATGTTACAGAAGCGAAAATACCATCCTCTTGGACTTTAGACACGAGATCATGAGGATCACTTTCTTGAACTACGATGATGGGAGTCAGAGGATCACCCTCCAAGATCATGGGAACAGGAGGATCTCCCTCTGATCCTAGGGAATTAGAGGAAACAAAAAGGACCTGACTGGGACGAGATCCACTCTCTACGGAAACGATATGATGAATCGTGGGTGGGATCAGGTTGACTCTTCTGTCAACCAATGATTGGCAGAAATGGACTCAGGAGACAAACTTTAGGAGAGATCGGAATTGACCAAAGATGAACTTCGATCAATTTCTTGATCAACTAGCAGGGGACTAAAAGAAACTTATGGTAACCAATGGAATGATAGGATTCAAAATACGAAATGGTATCCAACATTTTGGAAGCTTCATCCATATAAGGACAGAGGTGAATGGGATGGTTCCCTTCAGATAACCTACAAAGAATTTTGACCTTACCCGGTTCCTTATGAGTCTTATTATCTCTAGCTGAAGGTTCATCATCAACATGATTTCCATAGGTTGATGATGAAGGATGAATCGGGCAAATAGACCACACGGCTAAAACCTTAGGAATACCAGGGAAGTCTCTAATAATATTGTCACCCTCATATAGCTTGCAAGGGAGTTTTACTTTACAGGACGAAAGGGGAGGTTTATAGACAATAGTCGCATGGGTAGATATGGTTTTTAGTTTTCCTCCTTGCATGTTTCATTTCTTCATCTTTGACTTCTTATTCTTCTTCTTAGCTAGCTGGTTACTAGAATCCAAAATTTCACTAGACGAAGAGGAAGAATGAGGTGAAGAAATGGTCAAATAAGGTGAGGGGTCACCCTTAAGATCAACATGGAATTAAGATGGTTGAGGCCGAGGATATATCAGTTGAGAAATATTTTGTACATTCGAAACCACAGGGGTTAAAAATGACCAAACTGGCAGACCAATACTTAATCCCGGGAGGGACAATGTTGTGATATATGGGGCACCAACATTTCCGAAAGAAGAAAAACGACTAGGATTCCCATCTGAGGGGATTCCTTGGCCAGTGAACTCAGGAACCATTGCCATTGATATTCAACCTAAGATCAGATAAGGAGATGAGAACAGGTAAAATGTTATCATGGACGATAAATTTTAGAAATTAAAAACAAAAAAAATCAAGAGGGTTGAACTAGGCATTAAGGATTACCACATATCTGTGAACTGCAATATACACCTTGGTGATCAAATGAAATATAAATGACCAAGTGCTTAACGCACAATAGCCAATATACACAAATGTTGTGCTCGGTGTATCATGTCTACAAGGTGGCCTAATTAGTTACCTATGGAAGGTTTGCAGCCTAATGGTGTCTCCCAAAATATACATGATGGTACGCGGGAGTCCAAGTCCATAGTAGTGATGTATGATGTGTAACCATTCGATGAGAGCATCCCAAATATACTTATCATACATTAGTATACTTCTGTACGTGGGACGGGATATCACCCCCAAGCTGTAACGCAGACTGATAGGGACAGCTCATACATTTAATAATGCCAAAACATGTCTCTAGCCGAGACCTATAAATGTGATTCATTAGGTTCCAAATTCTCTTGAGGTTTATTGAATAAATTTTAAGGTTGATATTGAATTATGTCTTAGTTTTGAAGTCCTACTGATGTTACCTGAATCCATAAGATGTAGCTAAATGAGATAAGTAATTATTCATTTCGATGAGAACTACGTTAATTGGGGAGAAGAAATTCATATAATCAACGTAGAAAGAAAAAAAATGCATGGAATGACATTTCACTTTTTTGTTCAAGTGCAGAATCCTAAAACAAAATGAAAATATTTTCAGTTTCTTTTCTTTCACTAAACACACTAGAAGCGAATCAAAATGAAACTTTTCATTTTTAAAGAAAAAACGTAACAATTTTTTTTTTTTTTTTTAATAAGCACAATGCAAAATGTAGAATCCAAATCAAAAGCAATCACTCATTTTGAGTACTAGAGAAAACTCTCAAAATGCTTCAAGATACGAATATCCAAAAATCAAAGAGAGACTCGAACTCATTTCCTCAAAACAGGACACCCTCCATTTAACATTGAACAACAATCAAAGAAAATCTTCAATTGAAAGAAAGAAATGGTGATCTATGCTTGTTGGCCGAAAGGGGCTCAAATTCATTCAAGGTTAACACTTGAAATTTATAGTCATGAGAATCAACTAAAAAGCAAACTCAATCAAACAAAAATCCTGAAAGATACGACAAAATTTGACTCAATAACAAGTCTGGAAATAAACATGGCATGCAACCATTTATATGGCCTGAAAACACCTAGAAACCCTAGGATGATAAGGATGCACTTTCTTTGAAAAATATAAGACAAAATATGGATAATGTGAGTCAAAAGTGTCGATGAACAAAGAAGAACATGAGTTATTTAAGTAAAGCAGAAAACCTAGAAGGATAAGACACACTGTTAGACAAATAGGAAGAAACCTTAAAAAGATATACACAGAAGTCATCACGGCTAAGAGGCTTCAACCCACACTGGAAGAGGACATGTGTGAGTGTGTAAATGCATTCAATGTTGATAGGTGTGACCGTCATAGCAATATCAGTGCTGATCGAGTAGAAGAATTAAAAAAGAAAGGGTTTACTGAAATGGAACCAAGCTTATCACTTCAACAGAGATGAATTTTTGTAAGTAG
Organism: Pinus albicaulis; assembly: GCA_034641835.2. Classification (NCBI taxonomy): domain Eukaryota; kingdom Viridiplantae; phylum Streptophyta; class Pinopsida; order Pinales; family Pinaceae; genus Pinus; species Pinus albicaulis. The sequence goes on along the minus strand of CM076584.1, from coordinate 194,659,222 downwards.
TTATAGAAGTTACAGATAAAAGGAGATGGAAACTCGATTAAAGATCGATGAAAAAATGAAAAATCAAAGAGTGAAGCTAGGAGACTAAAGGCAAGCACTCCCCAGTGGAGTCTCCAATTTGTTATGCGGGAAAATTATCTCTACAGACAGAGGTGATCCTTCTAGCCCTAGGATGGGTCAAGTAACAACAGGGAATAATCTATTGCATACTTTCCTAGATTTCAAATAAACACAAATTATATAGAGATGATCTACCTCGATCTGTTGTTGTTCCTTCGTGCACCCTAGCCACACTGTACCCACAGTATGCATATGAATTCTTGTCACATGCATGTGTCCCAAGATAAAAACACAAACAGTGGAAACCTCTCATGTAGAATTAATTTCCTTTCATCACAACTATGGTTATAAACCATATAAAATGTCTGCTTAATGAATTTTGTACCTATGCTTGTGACTTTGGGTTAAGCAAAACATACCGACAAAATATAATTTCAGGCCACAAATATTTCGCACGTCAAATCTGACGGTTGTCAATATGCCTGTCAGATCCGACGACCTTCGCACCTCAACCTGTATGATCCTTGAACCTATTTTAATATTTGAAATAAGTGGTTTTCATTTGTGACATGTCCATTAGATATCATTTCACATCCCCCTCAACAATTAACACTTAAGACTTCGACCCCGTTTGAAAGCCGTCGACTATTTTATCAAACCCGCTTCGTGGTTCTGCTGCATCTACATTTGATAGAGGGTTCCAAACAGAATTCGGGGTTCGAAAAATGTGTGGTTTCATCATCAAAACAAATTATTTCTCAAATTGAATAGTACAAAACAATCACTCTGTCTATGAAAATGATCTACCCTTAACCTTGAAATTTGACAGAGACCATCCTCGATCTTTGATCCAAATACTCTAGTAGTTATTGATAGAATTAACAGTCATATGACAACAATTTTGTCTGAAATGTTCATCATGATATAACCTGATCCAATAAACAACTGTGCTCCATCTAGACACACCTGTTCACAACACGCAGGCTCACAGATTCAAGAACTAATATATCTTGTATGTACAACAACATAAATTCATAATAACAAACATGTGTTTTATATTACTTTATGATTCTCATTTCAATAGATTTATATGAGCCAGGTCGCCTCTCAGCGCTTGATGTTACATTTTGTCTGGCCTCCTCTCTAACTCTTGTTCCCTATATCTATCATGTCCTTCCTTTTTCCTCTTCTCTATATATCCCTTATGTCTTTGAGACTTTACAATTATATACAAAAGGGTTCTATAACCAAATTCTTGTTCAAATCCTCAATATCCTCAACTAAACCGTAAGAATCCTCTAAATCCACAAAATCATCAACTAATTTATAATTCTAGGATTCAAAATCCCTTTGAGTCTCAACTAGCCTAAATCACTCATTAATCACTCATGTTCTCCTATATTCAAGAACATTTACAATTATGCCTTACAACATTGAATTAATCCTATTCTAAATTTCTCACATAAATCACTCAAACATTTAAAATTACACTTAGAGAAGCAACTCTCCTGAAAATGTAAGACCCCTTAAGTCTCCCAAATAACCAATGATATTTGAGTAGGATGCTACCGCATCAGACTCCCCATGTAAAAAAAATTCCATAGAATCCTATCTATCAGGTTTGTTGCTTTTCTGTAATAAAGAAACAACTACAAGTCTCAATGAATTGCTACCTCCAAGATTCCAAACTTTTTTCTTCATTTATTTTATTTCTTCTTTCAACTATTGTTTAAGTATTCTGTTGTATTTCCTTGCTTCTCCTAGTTTCCATATCTTCGTTTGCAACACTCCATTGGCTTTTCCTTCAATGTTTGTTATAATCTAGCTTTTTATCCACCTGATTCTCTATCTACAACTCCTTTCCTTATGTTCATTTTCTGTAAGCTTCATTAAATTATCTATTTCTCTGTCCAAATTATTTTGTTTCTGCTATCCTTTTCCTTGTGTATGAGTTTCAAAACTCTTACTGCCTTCTCTTTCTTCAACTTCTGCTATTATTTTTGAGATTTCTCCAAATACTGTTGTAGATTTTGATGCCTCCAAAACTTCCTAAATATCTTTATAGATATTACCCTTTGCAATATCCAATTGTTTTTCTGCAAATTTACTTTCAAAAAATAAATTTCTCTTCAATTACCTAGATGTGGTAACATTTTCTTCCACTACTACAGATCCTTTGCAATCTTCATCAGGTTGTTTCTTCTCCATTGGTGCTTTAAACCAATTCTCTAGTAACTCCAATTCTTTCTCCCATTCACTAACCAGTTGTACATGTTCTTTTCCTTGAATATATTCATCAGATAACATAGCCTTATCCTTCATCAGAATAAAACTATGATCTTGCACCTTTGAAATGTTTGTGTACATTTCTCTTTCTTCCTTCAACTTTATGACATCTTCCAGTGACTGTCTATCACCTAAAAAATCTTCAAAACCTACAATCACACCCAAATTTTCAGTTTTAAAATCACAAGACTCAATAGTCTTATTTGATGATTCTGTCATCAAGTCTCTTTTCTATTCCAAGTCTTCTATATGACTCAGAAAATCTTCAGTTTTCTTCATCTCAACTTCCTCAAGCATAGAATTTTAGTACTTGGCATATTTTTCTTCTTCTTCTTGCTTTTGGTCATCATTATGAGCCAAATTTCCTCTTCTTTCAACTTTGGCATTATGCTCAAGAACAATATTTCCCTCCAATTGTATATGAGCTTCCTCATAAGATCTAATTGTCTCAAAACTCAATTTTTTTCTCTCTTCTTCATATTCTTTGACATTACCTACAAAAATACACAAATTGTTAATTTCAAAATCATAAGGCTTAGTTGCCTCAAATGATCATTCAAACTTCACTGCTCCATCTTCAAGTTCCAAAGAAACTTGTTGTTCTTCAGCAATTTCATTTTTTTGTAGCCCCACTCCTTTGAGCTTCCCTATCCTCAATTGAACATCTATAATTTTCTCTAGCTTCCTAAGCTCCTCTATTAACTGCATATTCACCTGTTGCTCTCTCTTCTCTTGTAGCTTATACCATTTCACCTTCTTTCTCATTGCATAATGATTCTTGTGGTTTTCTTTACTCCTCTGGAAAAACTTTATCAGCAAATTAAGTTGCATTCTTATCTCAGCCTTTTCTTTCTCATACTCTTCATCCATGCCATCTTCTTTAACATCTTTCTTCACTCTTTCGTAATCACATTTGCATTCTTCAAATTTACTTTCATGTTTCTGATCATCTCTTTTAAATTGTTGGTTGCTTCCATCTTTATCTTGTTGGATTAATACTTGTGTTTCCTTTATGTCTCTAAGGACATAACATTCTTTCTTTTCCTGATTTTTCATCTCATCTTCAAATAATTTATGCCCAATTCCTCTAATTTCATCATCATATTTTTTAATGTTGTCTTCTGTACCTCCTTGGAATATCACTATGGCATTTTCATTATGATTCTTCTCCATAACAGCTTTATTTGGTTGTCTTACGCCAAAAAGAAATTCATCTATGAATTCTTTCTACTCCAATAAATCAATACCTTCCTCCTCTAAAAGGCATTATCCATCATACTTCACCTCAAGAGCTTTATTCAATTTCATGATATTTTCAACAGACCGTCCATGAACTTCTGCACATCCTTTCAAACACATACAAACTATGAGATTTAAAAACACAAGGCCCCATAGCCTCATTTTCTTCCCTTATCAGCATATTTTCAAATTTTTTTGGACTATTCCAATAGTCCATGGAATCTTTCTCATTATCCTCTTCACCTAGAATTTCATCTTGTTCTGGTCCACAAATGGAAACTTCCATTTCTGACTCTACTTCTCTGATTTTTTCAACAAACCACTTCACTTGTCTCTATCATAGCCTTCTCTGTAACTTAGACCACGTCACTATCTTTTTCTTCAAGACCCAACCTTGTATTTGGTTTTCCCCTAGCAGCATTGTTAACACATTGAGTTCTTTTCTTATCTCAGCCAACTCCTTGTCAAGCTCCTCTTGACTCATCCCTGTTGGGAAAAATACTGAGAGGGGGGCTGAATCAGTATTTAGAGCTCATATATCTATAAAATTAACTTTTTCTTTTGCAGAATTCCATACACGGATTTTATGAACCTAACTCGCGGATATGGTGAAAGAAACTAGCATATATTGATATAAATTTCTAGTTTAGAAAACTTCTCAGAAACAGTCTTTAAATCATATTTACTAGTTATGCATCAGGTTATATAATTAGTAAATATGTGCAGTAACAGTAGTATAAAACATCACATAAGTGGAACATACATGAACACCAATATTTAAGGTGGAAACCAAATTCAGGAGAAAACCACCGTTGTTGTCAGCTCTATCTTCAATATTTATTATATGGAAAACTGTTTACAACATAGTACTGATGTAGAATGATATCAGTATGTAGGCTTCTACCTACAGAAGGTTGCAACCTTCCCTCATTTTCCAGCTGCTATAGGAAGGGAGCTCCAACCCCCTTTCTTCTTGTTTACCAGCCACTCCTATAAGGGAGCTTCAACCCCCTGAACATAACAGCAGCTTCTAATAGCAGGAAGCTTCTACTTCCATACTGAAGGCTTCAACCCTTAGACCCACTGCAAACCACGTTTCATAAATTTTCATACTTGATCAAATAGAATCAACACAACCCTTTATCATAAACTTTGCCCAATACTTCAATTAGAACAGTGAAAACACTGTAACCAGAACTTCAGAAATAACCCAGACTTCAAAATAGATATGCAGATAAAAACTCAACCCTGAACAATCATTAATTCAGATAGCATATGCTACTTTTCTTCACTGAAGCTACGAACATGCGCGTTTTCTTGCACACCAACCTGCATATGCCTCAGTGCATACTATTTTCATAACCTGGAGTGAATACACTACTTCGATTTGTTAAAGCTACGTGTATACATGATTTTATTTATACCAACCCACGTATACTTCTTTGTATACTATTCTTCGGAATGTGATTAGACTCAGATTCAAATCTAAGGCTTTCAGTCAGAAATTTTCTCAGCAGTGCAGAACCTTTAGACAGTCAGTCAACCTTAAACATGTTTTCTAAATCATTGATTAGATTTTTTCATGATCAACTTAGCAGCATACTCAACCCAGAACTTCAAGAAGACTTCATTGACCAATAGCAGAGAAAAAGCAGGAAACACTGTAGTAACATCTACAATAAGCTTCAGAAAACCCTAACTACCATCCACGCTTGTCATGAAGAAAACCCGCATATATACACACTTTTACTGAGACCAACTAGCGTATAGATCTGCAAAAGTAAATTTTGTAGAACAGACCAGATCTATAAAACTTACCTAGATTTCTTCATTTTCTTCAGTAGACTTGTGCCAGTTCTTCATCATTTCTTTAGTAGATCATACTAGAGCTTCATCATCTTCAGATCGAGAGATCTTAAAACATCATTATATCCATGGGTGCATTATAGATTCAGATCTATCAATTAAAAATAGATTTCATCCATGGAGATATTCCTTAGAGAAATTTATGCATTAACAACCCTTACTCATGCACACTTTGCACTTATGATCTTCTTCTCCTTATATAGATTTAGCTTTTACCAATACCATGAGTAAAAAACACTCAACTGCTGATGGTAATCCTAGACGGAATTAAATAGATAATACAACGTTCAATATTGTGGGATAATACCATGGTAAAGCCCCCTGGTATTATAATTTTGGAGCACAAATAGGCATACGTAACTTGGGATGTACTTCTCTACGTGCATACACAACTTGGCCTTTACAAACCCGCATATACATTGTGAAATAATAAAAATAACCAATCTACTGCACAAAAATTCTGAGAGACTGCTGAGATTCTTCATACAGATAGTTTCTTCATCCTTTTCCAGAGAGTTTCCATCAAGGACAATCAATTTAATATTATTTAACATAAGAAACATATTTCCAACGATCTCCCCCTTTGGAGTTGATGGCAACCATAATCATTAAAACATGAGGCATCTGTATTCAACCATCCTCATAATTCTCCCCCTTTGACATCAAGGGCAAAGGGACAGATCAACATCCCTTGTAAAAAAATTACCATGCTCCCCCTGAGTTCATGCTTGAATATTCAGACATATTTTTCAATGAAGTACCTGACTTTCCAACCGAGTATGACCTTTCCTATCGCCAATTACTCATACTTGCATCAATGATCCAACTAAGTGGATTTACGTATTTGACTCAACTACCCAAACAAGTGGGTGTACAAATTTTGACTGAGCTACCCAACTAAGTGGGTTCACAAATTGGAACAAGTCCTTACATTACTAAATATAACAATTTACATCATAGATCTCAACATGGCCTTTTCATCAAATGAATTTTTATAAACAAGACCAATGAATCTCAATCATGAGATCATACCACAACAAACACTTAGAATGCCAAAAATGCATCCTTTCGCACAGGACAAGTGCTCCCCCTTAGTTTGTGCACCTTGAACACTTTCAACAGCAAATCATCAAGGCATCTTCATCAAAAAAATATTAGAGAATGAAACAGAAATGTGAGAACTAGAACATCACCAGAGATACTGAACAACACCATAACTATTCTGAAAATGCTGACCCAAAAAATTGTGGCAGCAAAAACCCATACGCGGTTTTATGTATATAAACTCACATATATACGTGATTGTCCTTTATGAAATCTGCGTATCCAATTTAATCTTCTGAATTTAAGAAGATCTGATCTTCTGAGCGGCAGAGACAAATCACAGCTTTTTTTTATATATTTGAATGCTTCCCTAGGAAGAGGTTTAGTAAATATATCAGCAACTTGTTATTTGGAGGGAACATACTCCAATTTCACCTTTTTTTCAAGCATTTGTTCACGCAAGAAGTGATACTTGATAGGAATGTGCTTGGTCTTGGAATGCATAATAGGATTCTTTGAGATACTGATGGAACTTCTATTATCACAAATAATGGATATGGGAGGTGAACATTTGATTTGAATGTCTTGTAAATTCTACATCATTCAAAGAAGTTGTGTGCAACATGATGCGATAGACACATATTCTGCTTCTGCTGTAGATAAGGCAATAGAGCTTTGCTTCTTGCTGAACAAAGATACTAATCGGGGTCCCATATAGAATGCACCACCACTAGTGCTCTTCTAATCATCAACTTTTCCAACCCAATCCGCATCTTTGTAAGCATGAAGAGTGAGATACGATATTTTGGATACCATAGTCCAAATCCAAAGTCTGAAGTTCCTTTGGTTACCACCCATATTTTTCCATTATACTGTACCGTGACAATTTTTCGTGTAGTTTTCCAAGAAAAAAATTCACCCAAGTTTTTTGGTGCTTGAAGTCTGTTGGTAAAATCATAAACTGCTGGTTGGTTCTTCATACTTTTCCTCCTCCCAGCCTCTGATATCCCACAAAAATCCTAGTCAAGTACTGCTTCATCCTTTTCCCCTCCCTTGCTTCCATCTTACCTTCATTCTCCAATTTCCTTTTCTTCATAAAAACCCCACAAAACCATATGTTATTCCTTATCCCTTCATTAATCTCATTTCCCAAGGTTATAAACCCATTTTTTAACCTTATCGGAATTATCTTTCCTTTCGAAATTCTTTGGAAAACCATAGAAAGCACATGTTTCTATGCATTAGGCTTAGGCCCCTCAAGCTAAGCCCCCTACCTTTTCTTCCTCCACATGCCCGAGCGCCAGGACCGACCGCTCAGTCCTAAGGCGCCAAGCCAAAATGTAACCCCTCTCCATCCTTTTTCCTCTGAACATTCGAAAACCCGTCTGTTATAAGGTTTTGGCGTGAAATATTAAAACACGTGTTTTATTGCCCCAAGTCCTTCCCAGCCGTCGATCTGCTCCCCAGATCCGACGGAGCGGAGCGAGCCCCACCTGGTGGACCCCCCTCCCCCGCGCCCGTTTCCAAAAACCGTGGTTTTCATCCCGCACCACTTCTCGTCGCGTGGCAGTTTTATCCCGTCGGCCAGCGATTCCATACGCCGGCCGACACGTGTCTTCCGCCCTATTCCAAAACCGCCGCGCTATCACATCGCCCGCGCATTATCCTTCGGATCATAGCCCCGCAGCGGGATTCACCTCCACCGTCGGATCTGGGCCCTCCCATCTGACGGTTGTCGATCGCCTCATCTGCTCGACCTTTAAATGGACTTGCCCACCCGTTAACTTCCTCCGGCGCGTTCGAAAACCGATCTTCGCCGTCGATCTCTGCAGATCGACGGTTCTCATGCAAAATCCTGATTCCATCGTACAGTTCCCCTTTTTCTCCGCTGACTTTTCAAAACGCCCCCGACCGTTGATCGCAATACGATCAATGGCTCCGATTGCTCCGTTTTCCCGCACGCCCTCCGATGCAGATTTGTCCATATAACGCAGGATTTTCTCATTTTGTTTGTATTGTGCAGGTTTTAAGGTTCTTTCGTCGTGTTTTAGAAAAATATGAAAGACGAGGGTGACGACCCCCGTTCTTTCGATTTATCCAGAGGATCGACCGCAGGGTGAAGAACAATGTTATCAACGAGGTTTCATGAGCCTTGGTTGCCGTGCATCCCTGTAAAACTTGAAGAATACCGCCAAAATCAACGCAGAGAAAGAGTATCAGATATTGAAGACAACAATGAACCAGAGCAGCAGATTAGCGGACAGATTGGCGGGGATTACGGCTAAGACGGCTATCAAAAGCCTAATCCCCGACTCAGAACACAGATTAAAGGAAAACCTAAAAGTGTTCATCAGACATACTGCCTCCACCGCCATACTTTGAGGCAAATTGATTCCTCAACCACCGCAGTGCCACCTATTGCCTCAAAATGCTCAATCAGAGGCCGAATTTATTGAACAAATCAGATATCTTGCCTCGAAGCAGCCAAAGAAGTTATTTCTGCCCCAGATTTAATGACAGAACGTTTGCAGAGTAACCCTTATAGTACGCGGAGCCTCAAATGTCAAACAAAGCTCCCTCCGAGCTTATTTCATAAGTGTAAACACATTAATGCAGTGGAACACCTGTATGATTTCTTCATCGAGCCTCCAAGGGCCAGGAAGACATTAATTCTGCATTAATTGTATTTAAGATCTTTTCATCAGATCTCACCTCCTCATCCTTCTATAAATACTTTAGTAGAAGATGAGTGAGGGGTTGGATTTGTTGGTTGTTTATGTAATTGCTGAAGTTTTGTAACTGCCTCTGAGCAGAAAACTCTTGATTGTAGATAGGCTTTCACTGGCTCTTGGAGCTCTGCTTGTAACAGATAGGTTAGGTTGTGAAGAGAGATGGATTAAAACACCGGATCTGAAGATTGTAACTGGTTTGAAGCATCAATACAAGCTGATTTATGGGATCCTAGTCTATGCTGATGGTGATGTTATTCTCACTGTAACTTGTATTTTGTTTCTGTTTTCAATTTGTTTCATTTTCCACTATAAAGAACAGTTTAAACAGTGTTAGGACCTACTGTATATCAGTAACCTTCTCTGGCTGAAAAATCTTTATCCCAATGTTTTCTTCTAACTGTGTTATTTAGAAATGATTTAATTCAGTCTAAGTACAGGGATGCTGGCGTTCCCTCATCTTTTTGTCACAGCTGAATGTTATTTTTAGATGTTACTTTCAATATATGTTGTGTAAGGAATGAATTAAGGAAATCAAAGGTTAGCCCTGAGTCCCTTTCTTGTTTGCCCAACTATTTAATTGTTTCCCTTGGGATGTGTTAAAAGCTGACTAGTTTCGAAGTACTTATCAAATCTTAGACCATTCTGTGTGATCTTTATGTCCCCCTTCGTTTTTATATGTTTTCTATTAGAAGTGTATCAAAGGCTGGATAGTTTTAAAGTACTTACCAGATCCTAGTTTGCTTCTATGTTTTTCTTAAGTGCTTGGTCAAAGGCTGGATAGTTTCAAAGTACTTACTAGATCCTGGGCTGCTCTTTGTTCTGCACCTGTCATTTCCCTTTCTTATTGTACCACTCCATTCCATAAATCAAACTTTAAAGAGATCCTTAGGCATAGATGACTTGCCCCATAGATCACTCTTGAACCTGAATGTTTCAATTAAATCCTCTTATGACTCCATAGCCCAATGGATTGAAAATTTGCCATCATCTTTATTTATGATCAAAGCTTACTCTTTTTCTTGCAACTTCTCACCTTTGAACCTATTTGCATATAGATCTTTCCGCCTCAGACAGCAACTATGTTCAACCATCCGAGAAAACCAAACAAAACCCTTGGCCTTCATAACTAGCCTAATATCATCACCCCAAACTTCAAAGACAATATCCATCTTTGCACATATTGGAGAGATCCCTCTCCGGATTCAGGAGGGCTAGATCCTAGAATCCCAAAGCTGGTTGAAATGATGTTAACTCTGTGATCGGACTTTTCCAATCTTGCTTGTTACAGAGACCTAACATTCCTCAAGTACCTACTAACAGCACCGTAACCAAGTCTAAAACAATCAAACAAAAAGACAAAACATTGGCTGTTAATTCTGGTCATGGTAAAGAGAAAGACACTCAAAATATTGAAAAACAGAGTGCAACTATTAGCAGTACTAGCACCTCGGCTAGTACTCCTGGTAAAACAATTGTTTCAACTGTAGATAAACCAAATCAGAAAAATTTTATTACCGATAAAGTGGCAGTAAACAAGGCTGAAATCAATGCTTTAAAGAATCAAAACCTTTTCAGCCTGGAACAGGAAATCTCAAAGATCAAAATCTCTGTTCCTTTGACTGAGTTAGCTGCCCAACATGTATATAGGTCCAAAATTTTGAAGGCTTTGAACTTAGAAGATAATGAAGACACACTCAATCTTAATGATGACCAACCAGAGCTTATTTTTGGTCCAAAGATTGAAGGAAAGTTCCAAGAAGGTCCTGTCCCTCCCTTTTACGTAAGCTTAAACATTCATGACAAAATTCTGCACAATGCTATGCATGACTCGGGCGCTTCCCATAATTTAATGCCAAAAGCTGTAATGGAAAGCCTAGGTCTTGAAATTACCAGACCTTACAAAGACTTGTACTCCTTTGACTCAAGCAGAGTTAAATGTCTAGGATTGATAAAAGATCTCTGTGTTAACTTAGCCCAGATTCCAGCCAAATGCTTAGTCATGGATGTTGTTGTGGCTGATGTCCCCCCAAAGTATGGAATGCTTTTATCAAGATCTTGGGGGGCTAAGCTACAGGGAACTATGCAAATGGACATGACCTATGCGACTATCCCTGTTTTTAATCAGACTAGAAAACTTTACAGGGAATCCCACATGCAGTACACAGTGACAAGTCAAGACCGGCCTCAAAACTCTCCTCTGTATGCTATAAACACAAGCCTTGATTCTTTCATCATGTTCAATGATGAAACACTCACAGAACAAATCATGTCAACAGAATTAATGGCTAAAGCGAAGGAAGAGGAAAACAACGCTGAATTGCCGAAACGGTCTATTGTGTCCGAAGATCCTAGCAAACTAAACACAGATCTTGAACTGCAAGTTATCAATCCTTTGAATTTAAAACTTGACGGTCGAAAGGACAGTCCTCAACCCGATGAAAAACTTGAGGAATCAAATTATACAAAGCCCATCCACCAAATTGAGAATGTTCCTCTCTAGACTATGTATTTTGATGGGTCATGCACCAAAACAAATGCTGGTGCAGGTGTCTGGATTACTAACACTGAAAACAATCATACAGAATGTATTTCATGTAAATTAAATTTTCAGTGCTCCAACAACATAGCAGAATATGAATCCCTTCTCTTAGGCTTGCATCTCTTGAAAAAGTTAGGTGCCAAGAGAATCAATGTATATGGGGATTCTGAATTAATCATTAGGCAAGTTAATGGGGAGTATAATGCAAATCACCCCAGACTTAGGGCCTACAGGAATGATGTCATGGATCTTTTGAAAACATTTGAGGAGCCCACATTGTCTTTTGTCCCAAGAAAAAGAAACATTGTAGCCCACAATTTAGCCTTTGCTGCTAGAACCTGCCCCATACTGTATGATGACACCTCTCAGATAAAATTCAGACCAGCTGTACCGGATAACAAGAAATATTGGCAGGTGTTTGATGGAGATAAACAAATAGAAGACTTCATGCAATTCAGAAATGAGTTTGAACTCCATAGTTCAGATTCAGATTATGATACAGACTGCAGTGAAGAAAATTTTCTTGGTGAAGAAGAACCGTCTCCACAGCTGGTAGATATAAACCTTCAGACTATCAAATTTAGAAACCAAACAGAATTAAGTGCAAAATCTGAAACAGAGGAATTAGAAACTCTACATTCTAAGGATGATAGTTTGCCCAAGGGTTTGGCCCCTCTAGAAGAACTGTTTGATTTTGATGATGTGGCCAGCAAACCTAAACTGGAGCCTGTAGAAACTGAAGTGGAGGAATGCAACATAGGCAGTGAAGAAAAACCGAAAATGATCAAGCTGTCCAAAACCTTGCCAGCTCACATTAAATTCAAATACTTAGAGCTGTTCAAAGAATTTTTTGATGTTTTTGCGTGGAGTTATGAAGATCTTAAATCCTATGACACTGAAATAATACAGCACAAAATCCCTCTTAAAGAAAACCAAAAACCATTCAAACAAAAACTGCGCAGAATCAACCCTGTCCAGTTGCCATTGGTTAAGAAGGAAATCAGGAAGATGCACGATGCTGGTATTATTGTCCCTATTAGATATTCTGAGTGGGTATCTAATCTGGTGTCTGTTAGGAAAAAGACTGGAGAAATCAGACTTTGTATAGACTTCAGGAATTTAAACAAAGCTTCATTGAAAGACAACTACCCTTTGCCCAAAATGGATCATATTTTGCAAAGGGTGGTGGGGTCTAAAAGAATTTCTTTGCTGGATGGCTATTCAGGGTATAATAAAGTCCTAGTCCACCCTGATGATCAATTAAAGACAACTTTTACTACACCATGGGGCACTTTCATGTATGTGAAAATGCCTTTTGGTTTAATGAATGCTGGAGCAACCTTTCAGAGAGCCATGGACATAGCATTCTCGGAAGAATTAGGTTTCTTCATCATTATCTATCTTGATGATGTAACTGTGTTTTCAAAAACAGATGAAGAACACTTAGAACATTTGAGGAAAGTTTTCGAGAAGTGCAGAAAGTTTGGGATATCTTTGAACCCTAAGAAGACTTTATTTGGTCTCCAAGAAGGTAAACTTCTTGGGCACATCATTTCAGAAGAGGGCATAAAGATTGATCCCATGAGGATTGAGGCCATATTGCAAATCTCTCATCCTCGAAACATCAAAGAGTTGCAATCTTTCATTGGGAAGATAAACTTTTTGAGAAGGTTCATCCCCAACTTGGCTGAGCTCCTTAGGAATATCACAAACATGTTGAAAAAGGAGCAAGGGGTAAAATGGACCTCAGAAGCAAAGACATCCTTTGAACTGGTGAAACAAGCGTTAACCAAAACACCGGTTCTCATAAGTCCTGATTTTTCAAAAGATTTTTATATCTTCTCATTTGCATCAGAACATACTATAGCTGCTGTCCTTTTACAGAAAAATCCACAGGGACAAGAGCAACCTATTGCATTCTTTAGCAAGGCATTGAGGGATGCCCCTTTGAAGTATAACATTATGGAAAAGCAAGCTTTTGCTTTGGTTAAAGCATTGAAAGACTTCAGAGTATACATCCTTCACTCACACGTCATTGCCTTTGTCCCGAATTCAGTTGTTAAAGACATTCTGACCCAGGATCCGGATGGTAAAAGAGGTAAGTGGATTGCTGTTATTCTTGAATATGATTTAGAGATAAAACCCACTAAGCTCATAAAAGGCCAAGGTCTAGCTAAATTAATGGCTGAATCAAATTGTGAACTTCTTGATATTAATATGATCGATGCTTTAGATAACCAAGAAGAACTCTCAACTCCTGTTGTTGAAGATCATTTTGTGAATTCTCCTTGGTATATTGATATTGTTTATGTTTTTCTTAATCTGAATACACCTCCTGGTTTATCCAAAACAAAGGCAAGATTCCTAAAGTTAAAAGCTGTAAACTATTGCATTATTGATAAATGTCTTTATTGGAAAAATGCGAGTGGTATATTGCTTAAATGTTTTCCTGAGTTTGATGCAGAAAATATTAAGCAGGAATTCCATGAAGGAGAGTGTGGAGGCCATTTTTACTGGAAGTCGACAGCTAACAAAATTTTGAGGGCTGGTTTCTATTGGCCCACCCTTTTTCCTGATGTACACAAAATGACAACTACTTGCCATAAATGCCAATTGTTTGAGGGCAAGAGAAAATTATTACCCCTTCCTCTGCATCCAATTACTGTTGAAGCCCCTTTTCAACAATGGGGACTTGACTTCATAGGAGAAATCCATCCACCTTCCTCTGCCCAGCATAGGTGGATTCTTACCGCCACAGACTATTTCACTAAGTGGATAGAAGCCATTCCTTGTAGGCTGGCCAATGATTCGGTTATCATAAAATTCATAGAAACCAATATCCTTTCCAGATTTGGCTATCCTACCAAGATCATCACAGATAATGCAGCAGCATTTGGATCAAAGAAAATGGTGGAATTCTGTCACAAGTACCAGATAACATTGGGACACTCCACAGCCTATTACCCTCAAGGTAATGGACTTGCAGAATCTTCCAACAAAAGCTTAGTGAATATAATAAAGAAACTGTTAGAGGACAAAAAGAAGTCTTGGCACACAAAGCTCATCCATGCACTTTGGGCTGACAGATTAACATTGAAGAAATCCATTGGTATGTCACCCTTCCAGCTTGTGTATGGTACAGATGCAATTTTTCCTAACAGCCTTGGTGTACCAGTTATGAAGTTAATTCAAGAGTTGCAGAATGAAGAAAATGACATAATCAGAAGAATAAATCAAACCATTCATCTTCAGCAAACCAGAGAGGAAGTGTACAACAAAGCATTGCAGAAGCAAGACAATATCAAGAAGATATTTGATAGAAGAACAAAGGCTAGCAATTTCAAGATTGGGGACAAAGTTTTAAAGTGGGACTCAAAGAGGGAAGACAAGGGAAAGCATGGTAAATTTGACAATCTGTGGCTTGGCCCTTACTCTATTCATTCAGTTGCTGGAAACAATGCATTCTTCTTACAAGAACTGAATGGAGCAGAATTGTTTGGGGGTCCTGTCAATGGCAGGATGCTTAAGCATTACCTGTCTTAAATTATTTCATGTTTGAAGCCTTTTTACCTTTTTTCCGCTGTAAATATTTCATCCACCATTGCATTTAAAGTTATGAAAAATCAAAAAATACAAAAACAAAGAAAGAAAGAAAAGAGGGCAGAAATGAAAACAAGAAAGGCAAGGCCCCATGCCAAAAAGAGAAATAAATCTGAAAGTGTGCAAGCTCAAATGCCACTCCTCAAAACACACTTCTAATTAGTCAAACTGTTTAATCTTGACTAATTAGCTTTCAATTTTCTGCTGATAGGGTAGCGAATTTGATTTGCCAAACTGTTTAATCTTGGCTTATCAGTAGATAGATTAGGATAGAAATTAAGGTTCAAACAAACTCAAAATCTGAACCAAAGTTCCCAAGAGAAAGATGACTCAAAACCGTTTTGTTTTCTGAGTCATAAAAGAGAAGACCTGGTTCTAATCCGCTCAAAACTTGAACCAGAAGAAAGGCAAAGATAGCTCACAGAAAAGAGAAAAAAAAACAGAGCTGTGAAAATAAGAAAAGGCCATGATAAGAAACTTTCAAATCTTAAGCCTACCATTTTGATTTTTAATTTCTGCAAATAAAAATCTGTGTGCAGCTTGTTCTTATGCCATAGATCATAGCAAGTCAAACTGCTCAATCTTGACTTGACTATTTTTTAAATTTCTGTTGTAGAATTTAGAGAATGAAAGTTTGTTGGACTGTTTAATCCCAACAGAAAGTAGACTAGGTAGAGAAAAATCTGAGCTCAACTGTTTAATCTGAGTTCGGGGAGGAATAAGGAGTAGAAATAGAATAGATTTCCTGTTTTCAAAAGAATAAAAATGTTGTGTAAAGAGTTTTCCAATCCAAGTGCACTCTGATGAAGAAAAAATGTTAGATCAGTAGGATTGGGTCGAGCGAAAATGGGTCAGGCACCAGTCAGCATCCCAGAGAAATCAAGTCTGAATTCTTGATGCCTTCAAGAAGGCACCATCCCCCAGTGGAGCCACTGTTAGCCACCTATATTTTTCCATCATATCAGCTGGTGGCTAAATATTCTGTGCAGCCTTCAAGAAACAAATTCAGGCCTGAAGTTGTTGGTGCTTGGATTCTGTTGGTAAAATCATAAACTACTGGTTAGATCTTCATACATTTCCTTCTCCCAGTCTCTGATATTCCACGAAAATCCAAGTCAAATACTGCTGCATCCCTTTCCTTTTCCCCTCCCTTGCTTCCATCTTACCTTCATTCTCCAATTTCCTTTTATTCATAAAAACCCCACAAAACCATATGTTATTCCTTATCCCTTCATTAATCTCATTTCCCAAGGTTAAAAACCCATTTTTTAACCTTATCGGAATTATATTTCCTTTCGAAATTCTTTGTAAAACCATAGAAAACACATGTTTCTATGCGTTAGGCTTAGGCCCCTCAGGCTAAGCCCCCTGCCTTTTCTTCCTCCACATGCCCGAGCGCCAGGACCGACCGCTCAGTCCTAAGGCGCCAAGCCAAAATGTAACCCCTCTCCGTCCTTTTTCCTCTGAACATTCGAAAACCCATCTTTTATAAGGTTTTGGCGTGAAATATTAAACCACGTGTTTTATTGCCCCAAGTCCTTCCCAGCCATCGATCTACTCGCTAGATCCGACGGAGCGGAGCAAGCCCCACCTGTTGGACCCCCCTCCCCCGCTCCCTTTTCCAAAAACCATGGTTTTTATCCCGCACCACTTTTCATCGGTGGCGGTTTTCTCCTGTCGGCCAGCGATTCCATACGCTGGCCGACACGTGTCCTCCACCCCGTTCCAAAACCGCCGCGCTATCACGTCGCCTGCGCGTTATCTGTTGTACCATAACCCCGCAGCGGGATCCACCTCCGTTGTCGGATTTGGGCCCTCCCATCTGACGGTTGTCGATCGCCTCATCTGCTCGACCTTTAACGGACTTGCCCACCCGTTAACTTCCCCCGACGCGTTCGAAAAACCGATCTCCGTCGTCGGTCTCTGCAGATCGACGGTTCTCATACAAAATCTCGATTCCATCGTACAGTCCCCCTTTTTCTCCGCTGACTTTTCAAATCGCTCCCGACCGTTGATCGCAATACGATCAACGGCTCCGATTGCTCCGTTTTCCCGCACGCCCTCCAATGCAGATTTGTCCATATAACACGGGATTTTCTCATTTTGTTTGTATTTTGCAGGTTTTAAGGTTTTTTTTCGTCGTGTTTTAGGAAAATCTGAAAGACGAGAGTGACGACTCCCGTTCTTTCGATTTATCCAGAGGATCAACCGCAGGGTGAAGAACAATGTTATCAACGAGGTTTCATGAGCCTTGGTTGCCGCGCATCCCTGTAAAGCTTGAAGAATACCATCAAAATAAATGCGGAGAAAGAATATCGGATATTGAAGACAACAGTGAACCAGAGCAGCAGATTAGCGGACAGATTGGCGGGGATTACGGCTAAGACGGTTATCAAAAGCCTAATCCCCGACTCAGAACACAGATTAAAATAAAACCTAAAAGTGTTCATCAAACATATTGCCTCCACCGCCATACTTTGAGGAAAATTGATTCCTCAACCACCGCAGTGCCACCTATTGCCTCAAAATGCTCAATCAGAGGCTGAATTTATTGAACAGGGTCAGATATTACGCCTCGGAACAGCCAAAGAAGTTATTTCTGCCCCAGATTTAATGACAGAATGTTTGCAGAGTAACCCTAATAGTACGCAGAGCCTCAAAGTTCAACAAAAGCTTCCTCCGAGCTTACTTCATAAGTGTAAACACATTAATGCAGTGGAACACCTGTATGATTTCTTCATCGAGCCTCCAGGGGCCAGGAAGACATTAATTCTGCATTAATTGTATTTGAGATCTTTTCATCAGATCTCACCTCCTCATCCTTCTATAAATACTTCAATAAAAGATGAGTGAGGGGTTGGATTGTTTGGTTGTTAATGTAATTTGCTGAAGCATTGTAATGTAATTGAGCCGGAAAACTCTTGACTGTAAATAGTGGTTTCATGGGCTCTTGGAGCTCTGCTTGTAACAGATAGGTTAGGTTGTGAAGAGAGATGGATTAAAACACTGGATCTGAAGATTGTAACTGGTTTGAAGCATCAATACAAGCTGATTTATGGGATCCTGGTCTATGCTGATGGTGATGTTATTCTCACTGTGAACTTGTCATTTTATTTCTGTTTTCATCTTGTTTCATTTTCCACTATAAAGAACAGTTTAAACAGTGTTAGGACCTACTATATATCAGTAACCTTCTCTGGCTGAAAAATCTTTATCCCAATGTTTTTCTTCTAGCTGTGTTATTTAGAAATGATTTAATTCAGTCTAAGTACAGGGATGCTGGCGTTCCCTCATCTTTTTGTCACAGCTGAATGTTATTTTTAAATGTTACTTTCAATATATGTTGTGTGAGGATGAATTGAGGAAATCAAGGTTAGCCCTGAGTCCCTTTCTTGTTTGCTCAACTACTTGATTGTTTCCCTTAGGATGTGTTAAAAGCTGACTAGTTTTGAAGTACTTATCAGATCTTAGACCATTCTGTGTGATCATTGTGTTTCCCTTTGTTTTTATATGTATTCTATTAGAAGTGTATCAAAGGCTGGATAGTTTCAAAGTACTTACCAGATCCTAGTTTGCTTCTATGTTTTTCCCAAGTGCTTGGTCAAAGGCTGGATAGTTTCAAAGTACTTACTAGATCCTGGGCTGCTCTTTGTTCTGCATCTGTTAGTTCCCTTTCTTATTGTACCACTCCATTCCATAAATCAAACTTTAAAGAGATCCTTAGGCATAGATGACTTGCCCCATAGATCACTCTTGAACCTGAATGTTTCAATTAAATCCTCTTATGACTCCATAGCCCAATGGATTGAAAATTTGCCATCATCTTTCTTCATGATCAAAGCTTACTCTTTTTCTTGAAACTTCTCACCTTTGAACCTATTTGCATATAGATATTTCTGCCTCAAACAACAATTATGTTCAACCATCTGAGAAAACCAAACAAAACCCTTGGCCTTCATAACTAGCCTAATATCATCACCTTAAACTTCAAAGACAATATCCATCTTTGTACATATTGGAGAGATCCCTCTCCGGATTCAGGAGGGCTAGATCCTAGAATCCCAAAGTTGGTTGAAATGATGTTAACTCTGTGATCGGACTTTGCCAATCTTGCTTGTCACAGAGACCTAACAAAGTTGCAATCTCCCGGTCGGTTCTATTTTTGTTCTTGTACACTTTATTTACTGTGCGTTGTTCCAACTGTGACTTTTCCTTTCCAACGCAGTTATCTATCAGTTCCTGTAACCCTTCAACAACCTTCCCCTATAAATTTCATACACGTATGCAAGAAGGATGCTAAGATAGACGTGTTAGCTTCCTTTACTTCAATATTCTCCTCACACTTATTCTTTAGTGGAAATAGTTTTCTCTGTGCACTAGATATCGAAGCTTTAGGGGTCATAAATGTCTTCTTAGCTTCCATGAATGTCTCTTTCTCGCATTTTATATTAAACCCAAAATTCTTATCTTCATATTTCCATACCCATGTCTCCATCATAGGCTTTCTTCCCTTTGTGTGGTTTCCTCCAGTATGTACACCACTGCGTGTTACTATATTAATGCTATGATATTCTTGGCACGGTTTAACCCTTATCATTTGTATGTTGTGTTTCGCCTGCTGGTTGTGCTTTTCCTACATTTTAGCTAATAAAATAGGACAATATTCGATTTCGTGACCAAATTCTTGATAATAATTACAAGAAGTTGTAGTAGGATTCTGAAAATCCCTGGAAAAATTTCCAGGTTGTCCACATTTGTAACATATGATCTACCCTTTCAACGAGCAAAGATTACTCCTCGACCACACCCTCGGCCTTGGAAATCACCTCGCATTTTTGGCGAACTTGGAGCTTTGAGCCCTTATAATTGCATTAGATATCCACTAGGATTGTGCTACATCATTAAATCATGGCTTCGAAGATGTTGTTCATCATTTCCTACCGAACTGCAGTAGTTACAGAATCACTGCTCTGGTGATCTGACATATTTTTGCAGCAGATGACAATAGTCCATGTAATGTTGGCTTGCAACTTTGCATATGCTACGCCAAAAATTAGGACCTACACTTGACCCTACACTTGATCCAGGATTGAATGGACTCGATATCTCAGCGCAAAAATAATATCTATAAACAGGGCACTGATATTTATAGTTACCCTCTGCTTTGCACTTGATACACCAAAATTCCTACCTTACATAAAATCTAACCTCCTTCCCCTTTTTTAGTTCCTCGAGCTCCATATGCAAACTTGAAAACTGAGTTGGAATCTGTTGAACTCCTATGCTTTTATCGATTATCGGTAAAGCCTCTAGCGTCATTGTTATCTCCAACGCTTCAGCCTGGGTTGCATTCTTCAGTTGTGACAATGGAAATATGAGATGAGGCAACAACACAGTAATGAACCACTCTCTAGGTTATTCATCTGGGATATTGAAGCTAATCTAGCTTAGTAGTGTCTTAAATCTCTGGTCTACCTCCCACACGGTCTCAGTAACTAGCTTCTTAATTTATTTGATCTCTGTGATGCACTGGGACTGCGACTTTGGTTTATTTAACTTAGCGTTCAACACAGTCTTCATCTCAGCCAATGTAGCATTTGCATTCATCGTAACATATTTCATGTACGAGGACATTACTCTATCTTGTAGTGCTATAACCAAATGCACTTTCTTCATATTTTCATCTGTAATATTCTGCGAATTCCATATTTCCTCTGCAACAAACCACAATTGTTCAGGATCATCTAATGTGTTGAACACAAGCATCTTCGACAGTTGGGCCATGGCGAAGGGGGAGGTGGAGGTGGGGGGTGGAAGGTTGGGGAATCTCTGTAGCACTCTTATGGATTTCATATCTCAGTGACACACTTCTCGGGGTAGCAGGGTTTATTTCTCCTCCTTCATACCCAAACAATGAACTATATTCAAATTCAACCTAAATACCCGAATTTGTTATGAATCTTTTACTGCTTTGCATAGCACCAGGTTCTCTTTCTCCAAACATCAATCTGATCACATTCGTAGTATACCCTTTTTACACAATAGCATTTTGATTCAGAACTTCAATGAATTCAGGTACTTATCTTGCAGACCTTTGAAAAAGTTGTGCTCTGCTTCTCTATAGGACACAAATATGTCAATCGTGAATTCAATAATAAACCCTCCAAGGATACTATCAATAGAGTAATCAACAACTCTAACGATCTAGTTATCAGTCTTCTGCAACTACTGAATCAGATATGAAGTCCACACAATAGGCTTATTATTGAAATGGCCTGTCTCCACAGCTAGTGTTGATATCCACTCATAAAACTCACTAGAAAATGAAGAGAAAAAGATCTTGTACTGATCTGTATAGATATACTTTTGTAAATAATGTTCAGTAGAGATGTGGAGACTTCTATTTTCTTGCACAACAAAGGTTCTTTCTTTTAGATCTACCCAATCTTCAATCTCTTTCTTAGAAAAATTCCACATCTAGTTATCCCTCAGTTAGATCCCGGTCCTGGAAATGGAACCATTTTTTGGCTTGATGGGGCCTAGAACCAGGTTCAAATGTGGATGCACAGACCTCCAAAACCCACTCTTACCATCCCTTTCAGCAATGATATGCTTGCGTAGAACGAAGTCTCACCCGAGGCACTATAGAGGGATGCTAGAACCAGGTTTCTGAATCCATAGGGATAGTGGACTGTGGCTTTAGGGATTTTCTTCCTTGAAAAATCTTCGCAGAATATATCTATCAATAATACAGTCGCAGTTCAACACATTTATTGAACTCACTTGCAGACTGTGTGATCTTACTTAATCATGCATAAACCAAAGTAAACAATCATAAACAAAACTATGCTATGTAATTACAGATCACAACCCTTACTCGGCACAGATAAGTACAATCAACAATTAAAGTAAACACATAAAAAAAAACTCATATCTATCTTCAAAAGTGCTTCATTAATGCTCAGATATATCTCATACAATCAATTCCACCCTACACACTTAGCTACTGGGCTCTGCGCATTCAGCTGTAGCATTCTAGACACTTAGCTACAAACTTCCTAAGGTCTCCATGCACTCAGCCATAGTAGCCTTTCTTATAATCCAAAAATACAGACTCTGACTCAAAAAAGTCTTACATCCAAATGCATTTCATCAAATCTATCATCAAAGATTTTTTTTATGACTTCTATCTAAAATCCTTATATAGATTTTTCATTTACAATACCAAGGTCTGAAACCATGGGCGAAGTTCAACTGTCACAAAATATTCCCATCCCATTACATAATAAGGGTCTTTGACCCACCCCAAAGCCCCTAAGACTCAAAATGGACTCCGCATTGTGGGAGCTGCTCCTTGATCTGTGGAGTCTTCTCTAACTTCTCTCATCGAGGGGATTCCATGTCCAACAATTTCACAATCTCTGAGTAATCATGCAATCAGAAAAAAATTATTCATCCAAAGCAACCAATTCTCAATCCTTTTGCTTCTTCATTTCTCCATCAAATGTAGAGGGCTTTCCTTTCTTTAATTCCTCTAGAAATTATTGATTATTACTCCTCATATCAGGATGGTGGTGGTGATGATGATATTATCTCTCTGAACTAGAAATAGAATGAAATCCACATTCAATACCCCTCATGTCAGGAGTATCCAAGAACCTACCATCTCTGAGTATATCATCCTTGTCAAACTTGTATCTTGACTAATACCTGCTCCCATATGCTCCATTGGTCCTTTCCTCCTATCCATGATTGATCCTAAGTAGTCCTTGTCTCTACAAAAATGAAAAACTCTAAAGGATCAATGCATTAACCTCTACTTCTTTATCTCAATTCTTTGCTATGATTTAATTATTCTATCATTATCCGCCTTACAACTTCTGATTTTTGATTTTAAACTTCTCAATGTGTATGTTATGTTAGGGGGTATTCATCACCATGTTGCGCATCTGATCTGTAGGGAGAATCACGTGAAATGTAGTACACCATTTTTCTTGTCATCTTTGATCCTCTACTTCATGCGAACATACCATGTCAGATAAACCAAATATAAACATACTCAACATACCAAGTGAAGTTCAGGGGAGGTTATCTCATCTGCAAAATCAATATTATATATATATATATATCATCTCAACATCGACGTCATCAACCTATACATGATGACACTACTTACAATAATGAAACTCACAATGCATGCATAATGAACACATATACATTTGACATGCATGCATGACAAACACATTTCGCCCACCTAGTACAAGTGTTGAACCTAGGAGCTATGATACCATTATGTAACCACCAATCCCACATTTACCTAGTTTCACCATCCTGGTGAGGTAAACATGAGAGGAAGAGCCCTATTTCAACTATGGAGATGTGATATATAAGAAATAGTCTTGTATACTATGGAGATGGGATATTTTGTGGAGATATTTCTTCTAGAGACATTCTCTTGTTGTAGACACATTATTTTAGGATAATAAAGGATTGGTTCATGAATTTATTTCAAGTATTCTATATTGTTGAATATATTTTAAGGATATTACATAGAATGGTTATTGTTATGGTTTCTATGTGCTAGTTTTGTTGAATATTTTTCTATGAAATATTGGTAAAGTATTGTATGAATTACTTGAGGAAAGTAGGACAATCCCTTCAATGAATATTCATTTTAATATATTTCAACAATTTTATCCCATCATAAAGTGATAACTAGGGTTTTTCTTTCCCTTACTCCATACAAGGGTTTGATTCTTCCATAAGCAAGTATCCCTTTAGACTCCATCACACAAGGATGAAGAATTTTCCTTCAATATAGATGATGAAAAAAAAATCAAAAACTTCAAAAATATCTTCATTTTCTTCTCTTCCTAAAATTTTAGCCTTGAATTTTTCAGCCCCCAAAATTTCGGGCCACAAAAATTTTGACCCTAAAATTTAGACCCTTCAAAGTAATTCACTAGGGTTTGGGTTTGAAGAAAAATAAATAGGGTTTGGACATTGAAATAATTTGAAGTCATTTTACCTTGATAAGCTTTAAAATATCAAAATCTAACCATTTGCATGGTTTAAATTTCTTCCCTAGATTTTATGTAATCAACCCTAGAAATTCTAGGGCTAGAGAAACCGTAATTGTGCACTAGTGCTTCAACTTAAGGTCACTTGAGGGATTTTGGCTCCTTTTGTTGATCATACCGATTTTTATATACACTTTCATGGGCTTATGTGCTTTTGTAAGACATTATCATTTCTTATCCCTTAATCCCTAGGCCATAAGTACTTTTGATAGCTCCATCATAGATAGAGTTATTCCTTGTGTCACTAGATTAGGTCCATTCTCAGTTGGAGTAATCTCCTTTAGCCTTTTGTAGGTTTCTCCTAAGGCACCTATTCCTCATATAGTAAGATTAAGCCTTTTCCTTAGTCTGTGTAACTTAGGTAAGCATATTCAACCTCCTTTATAGGTTCCTTTAATGGTACATTTCTCCTTATTACATGGAATGGATCCTTGTTCTTAGTCCAAGTACCCCATCTGAACCTATTCAATTTTCATCTTTGAACTTGTTGTTTCTACGACAAACACCCTCTAAAATTTTCCCTACACTCAAATTTTGGAGCCTACTATGGATCTTGAGATTGGTCATTCCATAGTCACTCCTCGATCGATAATGCTTTGTTAATATTTCCAGCTCCCTTCTTGGATTTCAACTCTCGAATTCCCCTTCTTACACATGCTTAATCTGTAATGAATTCATGAGCGCATTAATTTACACAAGATAAAATAGGCCTAGTGCAGGCTTTCAAGACAGTGTATGCGCTATGATCCACTCCATTTTGACAGTCAGTGCGCATGTTCATTGAACTTTTGGCTATGTTGGTACTTCTATTTTGGTGAGTTTTTCAAACTAACGCTTTTGCGCACCTTCGCTCTCACGAGTGCCATTTTCATGTTTTCAAATATCATTTTTTATTAATTTCACTCTAATTAGTGTTGTTTTCATGTTAGATTCAATCTGGCATGTGTCGGTTTCACTGTCATTCATATATTGCAAATGTTGTTCACTCTTTTCTTTCCATATTTCATATGTTTTTTTGGGCATGGGAAGTGTCGCTTATCACGTAAACCGAAGTTTTATATTGTTTCAAGGGGAAATATTTATGATAATGAGTTGTTTCTATCATGTAGACATGTTTCACACTCATTTCACAATTGTTGCCACTTTCATCGCAAAGTATATCTTTTGTATCGCACTTGGTAGGAGCAACCACAAAGTTGTTGCATTGAGGAAGGCATGTTTTTTGTACATTATAAGTGTTCTTTGTCATGTCATCAAGTGATCTAAGTGTCATCATGATAAAATTCTCTATTTTTCTCAGCTTCATCTCATTGATCCAACACTTAGTCCAACTAGCAAAACTCCGCGACTGGGCCACTCAGCCCCATTCTACCTAGCCTAGACTACACACTGTGCATTCTCAACCCTGTAGCAACATCCTTGTCCCTTAGCACTACACAATATGCAATATATTCCTTCCAGGACTGTGCACTACATAATCACATTTCTCAAATTCATCCTATGACCTCTGAAACTGCATAATTTCTCTCTCCTACCCAGTGAACATTGTGTAGTTTCAAGGATCAGGCCTCAACCTTAAGCTCTTGAATTATGCAATCACCTAGCCTCTCTTCCTCCCAGAACTATACAATGGTAACACTTAAAGCTCAATCCTCCAACCAGAGTCCCTCTACCCAAGACTCCAAAATTTAACATTACACAATCTCAATGCTCAAGCCTCCATATTGAGTCTTTGAGCCTGTCAACTATGCAATACCTTAGCCTCTGTCCTTCCAAAACTGCAAAGTGGGACTCTACAAGATTCAAGCCCCAACCTTGAGCACTTAAGCACCTCAAATGTGCAATCCCTTAAACCTGGTCATCATAAACTGTGCATTGCGCAGTATCAAGCCTCAGTCTTAGACCTTGACCTCTAGAACTGCATAATCCCTTAGCTAGTATGTTATGCAACAAGCTCACAAAATAAAATAAAAGATAGATCAACGACTTAGAAATCATCCTCTTCAAGGGGGAAGCCTCCTTTACATTACTTAAATGAAAATTTCTTGGATGTTTCAAATGACAAACCTATTTTCTCTATATAGGAGTCTAAGGGGCCACAATATAGTCATAGCCTACATAACAATAATAATGTAAGGGCACAAAAATAACAATAGTGGGCTTCTGTGGGGTACAATAATAACAATATGGGGACTAAATTGGTACAACAATAATATAATGGGGCTACACTAACAATAAAAATAAGGGACTACACTAGTATTATAGGGACCTAACATGCTCCTCTCCATCAAAAAAGTGCTTTCCTAAACTCTTGAGTAGTTCTGGATGCTTCTATATAAATTTATCATCCTGCCATGTGGAATCTTCAACGGGTAAGTTCTTACACTTGATGAGATACTCTGAAATTGATTGATTTCGTAGTTGTCGAGTTCTTATTTCCGTGACTGCTTCAGGTTCCAATATGATTTTTATTTCCTTGTCAAGTTCTGCCAATATTTTTTGAACTGGGAGTTTGTCACCTATAGCCTTATTCAAGCATGAAACATGGAAAACTAGGTGCACTCGGGAAGATACAGGAAGCTCCAATTTGTATGCCATAGTACCAACCTTTTGCAACACCTTCTTAGGACCATAGTACTTTGGCAATAATTTATTATCCTTCTTAGCTTCCTTAAGGGACATTTTTTTGTATGTTTGTAGTCGTAAAAATACCCAGTCACCTACATCAAAAATTCTTTTGCTGCGATGTTGATCTTCCTGTTGATTCATTCGATTATGCACTAAAGTTAGGTTATCCTTTAAGAGTTGGAGAACTTATTGTTGATGCTCGATGTGATATCTAATTGTTTGAACCTTAGAATTTTCTCTTAAGGATGATGTGATGGACGATGGATGATATCCATAAAGTTCCATAAACGAGGTCATTTTTATTGCAGTCTAGAAGGAAGTGTTATACCACCATTCAGGCAGAGGTAACCACTTGACCCATTGTGTTTGTTTATCATATAAAAAGCAACAAATATATCCTTCCAAAATTTGTTCACTAGCTCATTTTTCCCATTAGATTTAGGTTGATAAGATGAGCTATGAGCTAGTTGAGTACCCGGACAAGAAAATAATTATGTCCAAAAATTTCCAGTGAAAATGGGATCTCTGTCTTTTACAACAATCTTTGGGTTTCCATGTAGCTTTTGAATTGTTTCCATAAATGGAGTAGCAATTGTCATGACATTAAATGGATGAGATAATGCACACAAGTGTACATACTTGGTAAGTCTATCCACTACCACCATGTTGACATACTTTCCTTTGGACTTGGGTAAACATGTGATAAAATCCATTGAAAAATCCTCCCAACATTGACTTGGAAGGTGTTATCACCAAAATAGGACCCTGATAGGCTACTAATCAGACTATCTCAGTGTAACTATTTCAAACCAATGTTTTAGCTAAGGCTTAGCCTCCTCAGCCTGAGAGGGCTCTCTCAAGGTTTAATGATTTTGAATAAAGATGTAAATAGATGGCT
Source organism: Pinus albicaulis (assembly GCA_034641835.2). NCBI lineage: Eukaryota > Viridiplantae > Streptophyta > Pinopsida > Pinales > Pinaceae > Pinus > Pinus albicaulis. The sequence continues at coordinate 194,631,250 of CM076584.1, read as the reverse complement.
AACTCTATGGTTTATGATTTTGTAGGTTTTTTGGATGAAAGATGGATACTAGATACCATTGGGCTACGGAGTCAGTGACAGGGATAAAGATAACAAAATAGCTTTTCTTATAAAACTGAGGCATGTATATACTTCAATGAAAGAGTGACACATTCAGGAAAGTCTCAATATCTTAAGGTTCAAAGGAATTCAGAGCATGAGTGTATGAATTCTGAGTAATGATACCTCAAGATATTGAAAGGAAAGTATTTAATAGAGATTTATCAAAGCTTAACACTTAAAGGAAGTAAGAGCATGAATGACCATGAATTCTGAGTAATAAGTATTAAACATTGAAAGAAACCATCCACAGATAGGACCTAAGAACTCAATTCACCATACTTTAACACTTAAAGGAAGTCAGAGCATGTTCCTCCATGAATTCTGAGTAATAAGCGTTAACTCTATGGAACTAAAACAATCAAAGATAGAAGATAAAGCTCACTGAAGTACACTAAGAATCTCAACTTCAAAAAAGTTAAACTGCTTCTGTATATATCAACTCCTTCACAGCATTTACAAAAGTAATCATTTTCTATAAAATTTTCCAACCTGTAGGTTGAAGCTAACATCAACATGTATACATTGGGCATTATGGAGTCAAAGTAGTCTTAGAAAATCAGTGAATCTAATTGACATGGAATTTGAGGCATATTAGGGTTTTTAGTCATGAGACACAAACTTGAAACATGTAAAAACACAGTCAGTCCATTTATAAAGGAAGTCAGAGAATCTTGAAGATGAGTTCGGGGTAAAATAGATGAACACCACTGCAAATAAGATATATAAGAAGTACTGATAGAGTAGGAAAACACTATACACCCCTTCTGAATCTCAAGTTGGTCAAATAGAAGCTCTCTACATTAGCTGAAAATAGTCTTTTTACAATATGCACCCTTTTTGCCAAGAAGTCTTCAAACCTTGATGAATTCGACCTCATGCTTGACATATAGCCTTTACAATATTGGATTCTCTGATCCCTCATCAAGAGAATTCGAATTTCTATTATTGACACCTATTCTACTCCTAAAACAGACTCTTAATTACAACTGACAACTAACTGTCTCTTGTAGAAGTCCTAATAAAAATAGGACTAAAACTCCTAAAACATGTTTCAACAACCTTATCTAAACCTTTAATCCTTATTTTGACATCTACAACCTCATGAAGTCGAATTTGGTGATGCCTCTAGCCTTGTTATGAACCATGTTGTTCCATGACCTAATTGCCCTAGAAACCAGGAAACAAAGTTTGTTGAAATTTAGCTCTTACCTCCATGCTGGTCTTCCAACATCTTTGCTAGTCTTGATGAATATCTTGTATATGTAACATGTGTTAACATCCCATAAAATCTTCAATCCTTCCACCTATGCAAAATTAAGTCCTTTAAAGAGTGTAAAGAGAGCTGATGTGTCTGCGCTACGAAATTATCAGCTGTTTTCATAGCGCAGTAACTATGTCTTTGAAAAAATCTCTTAACATCCAATTTCTTCTGGTTTAACACCTGGAACTTAATTTTTTAACTCTTTCCATCCTCTATCAGCATCAAAACTTAAAAATTCAGATGTTTTACCTCTTGAAACCTTAACAAAATGCTCAAAACTGCACCTACAACAGTTTTGTAGCGCCCTACGAAACTGTTGTGCATGTCTTTTTACACAAACTTTTTCAAAAATATTAGTTTTTAAAACTTATTGAACTTTTTCCATGATTTATACAGGCTTTAATAATCAACATATGTCATCTTTGAAATGTTTTCAAAAAGTGAAGTCCTTCTCCACAACAAAACTGCATTAAGAAATTATAACTTACTGTTCTGATTTATCTTTGATGTAGATTACTTTCAGAATTTGTCAATTGAATTTCAAGATCTTCCATCTGCCTCTTAATTCTCCTATTAGTAGCCCTTAACTTAAAATTTATCATTAAAATAAATCTATCCTCTTAGCTCCATGAACCAAAATCATAATCTTCACAAAATTTAATCCTCATTTTCCATTTATGAATTGGTCATTTTACCTCACTGTTTTTACCTGAAAAAAAAGGTGTTGACACAGAGCTTTTATCTCCTTATCAAAAATTTATTTTTAGAAAATGAAAGAGGCTTTTGGAAACCATACTATCTTGAAAAAAAAATTCTCTTGGTTTTTTGCAAAACCTCTCCTACTGCTCAGAAAATGTCCTTGAACATCATGTGTGAAACTAGAAAATTCTGATTTCTGAAAATATGGCTTCAAAGAAATATTTGTATCTCCCAACTGGTAACACTTATGAAAAGAGTGAGATAGGTTATTATAGATGGATATTTTATGAAGAGAAATAGCCTTAATAATTCCAAAATAATTTTTCATGTGGCCAGAAACTGATCTTGAAAAAGACTGCTAAAACCAGAAAACAAAGTTTTTCTCTCAATGACTTTCAATAGTTTCGTAGTGCAAGTTAAACCATCAATTTATCCCACCTCATAATTAATTTGAAGAAACAGAAAGAGGCTTTTATATTTCAGTATTTTTGGAAGAAAAACCTCTTTCAGTTTTAAAAAATGAGTTTTCAGTTGCTCAGGAACCCCTTTGGAAGTTGACTACCTAAAGCAGAAAAAAGGTTGTTTCAGCCATTTCGTAGCGTGCTACGAAAATAGCAGCGTTTTCATAGTGAAAAATAGATTTTTACACTGTCTGCGTTATAAAAATGTGGTTTCGTGGCTTAATCAATTTTTTTTCAAAATGGTTTAAAATGTTACTTTCCAAACATGGTATAATAATGTCAATGTATGAAATAAGGTTGCTAGACTTTATTTTGTGTATGGAAATGAGACTCTAACCCTATCACTTAACCCCTAAAAACTTAAAATGACTCAAGACCTACTTGAAACCATGACCAAAAGCAGAGTTGACACAATGATGCTTTGAAAATTCAGGGTGTGATAACAGTGGCTCCACTTGGGATAGTGTGCCCCTGTGGTACACTAAGAACCAGTAGTTTCAGTGCTGCTATCCATCCTTTAGAATAAAACTCTAAAATTTTGCCAAACTTCTCCTCAAGCTTTAATAGCCTTCACCTCGGGCTCAAGCTTGATGATCACTGCATAAGAAACAAATTTGTACCTACTGAAAAGATGCTCAGTCAACTTTGATCTTATTCACACACTCCTACCTACCCTGTCAGCTGTAATCTCCATTTGTAGCTCAAGGAACATGACATGTCCAATGAATCCAGTCATTGATCTGATCTGACACTTGAATCTCTTGACTATGCTTGAAGCAAAAAATAAACATGATACTGAAATAACCGAGGCAACATGAGATATATCTGATCTTCATAATGGAAATATAGTTGGAAATATGGACTATAGAACCTTTCCATGTAGCCAACTATAGGATCAAAGAAGACATGGTTAGTTTGATGTTTCTTATGATATTCTGTAGCTTTGGACAACTCACCAACACCAATACTTTGATCATATACATAAGGCTTCAGCTGTGTGCCCCTAAACTGATCCTCAAATTGATTATAAAAAACAATGTATTCTTCCTCAATCTCAAAAGAGAAATGAAGCAACACCCTCTCTTTGTATTCTGCCATAGAAAGATTTTGAAAAATATGATCATGATCATGAAGACTATATGATTGAATTTGACCTTGTAAACCTTCAATGTATTTTTCAATGTTCTTAGCAACTTCATCCAAAAATTTATTCTTATCTTCTGTCTTGCACTCAAATGATTTTAGATAAGAAGACAAGGACAAGGAAAAATTTCATCTATTTCTTCATTAATATGATCATCATTCCATTGTTTGAAACCTTGAATTGAAGGAGAGTTTCCCACCAACTCTATTCTGTCTATCCATTCCTCCAAAAACATAAGCCAAAAGTTCGCAAATGACTTAATATATCAAATAGGAAAACTTTCAATCCACTATTTACATTTCCCTTGAAATGAATCATAGAACAACATAATGCAAACATCTTCATGTTTGACTCTAAGAAGCTCGGTAAAATCACAGAAATTTGATATATGCTTCAAAGTCAAAGTCAAATCTTCTCCATTGAATTTTGGACCATTCCTTAAAAAATATGTATCCTTGAGAAAATGATTTAGGAAACCATGAATTCCTGAAAAATTTATGCATGCATACCTTGAAATAAGAATGGAAGCATCTAAGTTCTTCATAAGCCCAGTGGAATCACCAAGAATCTATGAATTTTAAATTCTTCAACAATGGAGTCGCCAAGGTAATTTTGCAGCCTCGAAAATATTTCTAAGCTCCTGCTACCTTCAAGAGTTTAGCTTCATGATTTTTCAGGAGATGTATATCTTCAGACTCCCAGCAGACGCACCAAAATGTTATCACCAAAATAGGACCCTGAAAGGCTACTGATCAGACTATCTCAGTGTAACTATTTCAAACCAATATTTTAGTTAAGGCTTAGCCTCTGCAGCCTGAGAGGGCTCTCTCAAGGTTTAATAATTTTGAATAAAGATGTAAATAGATGGCTAGATCTATGGTTTATGATTTTGTAGGTTTGTTGGTTGAAAGATGGAGACTAGCTACCATTGGGCTATGGAGTCAGTGACAGGGATAAAGATAACAAAATAGCTCTTCTTATAAAACTAAGGCTTGTATATACTTCAATGAAAGAGTGACACATTCAGGAAAGTCTCAATATCTTAAGGTTCAAAGGAAGTCAGAGCATGAGTGTATGAATTCTGAGTAATGATACCTCAAGATATTGAAAGGAAATTATTTAATAGATATTCATCAAAGCTTAACACTTAAAGGAAGTAAGAGCATGAATGACCATGAATTCTGAGTAATAAGTATTAAACATTGAAAGAAACCATCCACAGATAGGACCTAAGAAATCGATTCACCATTATTTAACACTTAAAGGAAGTCAGAGCATGTTCCTCCATGAATTCTGAGTAATAAGCGTTAACACTATGGAAGTAAAACAATCAAAGATAGAAGATAAAGCTCACTGAAGTACACTAAGAATCTCAGCTTCAGAACATTTAAACTGCTTCTGTATATATCAGCTCCTTCACAACATTGACAAAAGTAGTCATTTTCTATAACATTTTCCAACCTGTAGGTTGAAGCTAACATCAACAGGTATACATTGGGAATTATGGAGTCAAAGTAGTCTCAGAAAATTAGTGAATCTAATTGACATGGAAGTTGAGGCATATTAGGGTTTTTAGTCATGAGACACACACTTGAAACATGTAAAAACACAGTCAGTCCATTTATAAAGGAAGTCAGAGCATCTTGAAGATGAGTTCGGGGTAATATAGATGAACACCACTGCAAATAAGATATATAATAAGTACTGATAGAGTAGGAAAACACTAAACACCCCTTTTGAATCTCAAGTTGGTCAAATAGAAGCTCTCTACATTAGCTGAAAACAGTCTTTTTACAATATGCACCCTTTTTGCCAAAAATTCTTCAACCCTTGATGAATTCAACCTCATGCTTGATATATAGCTTTTACAATATTGGATTCTCTGATCCCTCATCAAGATAATTCGAATTTCTATTATTGACACCTACTCTACTCCTAAAACAGACTCTTAATTACAACAAACAACTAATTGTCTCTTTTAGAAGTCCTAATACAAATAGGACTGAAACTCCTAAAACATGTTTCAACAACCTTATCTAAACCTTTAATGGTTCTTTTGACATCTACAACCTCATGAATTCGAATTTGGTGATGCCTCTAGCCTTGTTATGAACCCTGTTGTTCCATGACCTAACTGCCCTAGAAACCAGGAAATAGAGTTTGCTGAAATTTAGCTCTTACCTCCATGCTTGTCTTCCAACATCTTTGCTAGCCTTGATGAATATCTTGTATATGTAACATGTGTTAACATCCCATAAGCTCTTCAATCCTTCCACCTATGCAAAATTAAGTCCTTGAAAGAGTGTAAAGAGAGCTGATGTGTCTGCACTACAAAAATATCAGCTGTTTTCGTAGCGCAGTAACTATGTCTTTGTAAACATCTCTTAACATCCAATTTCTTCAGCTTTAACACTTGGAAATTAATTTTTGAACTCTTTCCATCCTCTAGTAGCATCAACACTTAAAAAACCAGATGTTTTACCTTTTGAAACCTTAACAAATTGCTCAAAACTACACCTATAGCAGTTTCGTAGCGTGCTACGAAACTACTGTGCATGTCTTTTTACACAAAATTTTTCAAAAATCTTAGTTTTTAAAACTTCTTGCACTTTTTCCATGATGTCTACAGGCTTTAATAATCTACATATGTCATCCTTGAAATGTTTTCAAAAATTGAAGTCCTTCTCCACAACAAAACTGCATTAAGAAATTATAACTTACTGTTCTGATTTATCTTTGCTGTAGATTACTTTCAGACTTTGTCAATTGAATTTCAAGATCTTCCATCTACCTCTTCATTCTCCTATTAGTAGCCCTTAACTTAAAATTTATCATTCTCATAAATATAGACTCTTAGCTCCATGAACCAAAATCATAATCTTCACAAAATTTAATCCTCTTTTTGCATTTATGAATTGGTCATTTTACCTCACAGTTTTTACCTAAAAAATAGGTGTTGAGACAGAGCTTTTATCTCCTTATCCAAAATGTATTTTGAGAAAATGAAAGAGGATTTTTGAAACCATACTGTCTTGAACAAAAACCTCAATTTTTTTTTTGCAATACCTCTCCTACTGCTCAGAAAATGTCTTTGAACATCATGTGTGAAACTGGAAAATTCTGATTTCTGAAAATATGGCTTCAAATAAAGCTTTGTATCTCCCAACTAGAAACACTTATGAAACACGTGAGATATTTTATTGTAGCTGGAGATTTTATTAAGAGAAACCTCCTTTAGAATTCCAAAATAATTTTTCACGTGGCCAGAAACTAATCTTGAAAAAGACTGCTAAAACCATAAAACATAGTTTTTCTCTCAATGACTTTCAACAGTTTCGTAGTGCAAGTTAAACCATCAATTTCTCCCACCTCATAATGAATTTGAAGAAACTGAAAGAGGTTTTTGTATTTTAGTATGTTTGGAAGAAAAATCACTTTCAATTTTCAAAAATTAGTTTTCAGTTGCTCAGGAACCCCTCCGAAAGTTGACTATCGAAAGCAGAAAAACAAGGTTTTTTGTTGAAAAAAGGTTTTTCAACCATTTCGTAGCGCACTACGAAAATAGCAGCGTTTTCGTAGCGCAAAATAGGTTTTTTACACTGTCTACACTACGAAAACGTGGTTTCGTGGCTTAATGAAATTTTTTTCAAAATGGTTTAAAATGTTAATTTCCAAACATGGTATAAGATTGTTAATGTATGAAATAAGGTTGCTAGACTTTATTTTGTGAATGGAAATGAGACTCTGACCCTATCACTTAACCCCTAAAAACTTAAAATGACTCAAGACCTAATTGAAACCATGACCAAAAGTAGATTTGACACAATGATGCTTTGAAAATTTAGGATGTGATAACATAATGGATAATGGTTGTAGCAAACATGGGGTCTTAATTGTATCAACTTTATTTTGTTGGCAGACCAAACATTCTGCCACAAACTTTTGAATATTAGATTTATGGCCATCCAAAAAAATAAAATTCTTGACCCTATGATAAGTTTTTAAAAATCTCGAGTGTCGTCCTAAGGGATAGGTGTGCAATTCCAAAATATTATTTTTTTTTGGTTGGGAATTCTTACAAAGATATAAGCGATATTTGTACCATAATGAATCATTTTTCTAGCTAAATGTATCAAATGTACTGGGATCTTGCTGAAAATTTTGAATGTGTGTCCACACTTCTTCATCATTCTTTCATTCCTCTCTTGCTTTGGTTATTTAATCTTATTAGATAATAGAAATGGAACAAAGAAATGATTCCACATCCTCATCCTTTATTGAGAGTTCATCTGCAACAACATTTA